>OY744528.1:7774079-7791579 GCA_963556195.1 Sepiola atlantica | reverse complement strand
CCTGCTGACTACAATATGGTCGTCTTCAAGTCCAATGTCAACAGATACTTGTTGAGCCGTCCTCTTAGATAATCTAATCCTGTCCATTCGACCCATCGTTTCCAATCCTTTCATCGTATTGTTCATCATCCAACTGACAATTTCATTAGTCCTTATCCCTGAGTGGCCTTTGTCCTTGGTAAATGATGCCTCATTAGTATAATTTTTTTTAAAAATCTATGCAGATATGTAGCCAAAAATGTTTGTATAAATAAAAATTTATACTAAATATATATATATGAGAAAGGAAGGATGAAGGTAATCCAACGTGATAGGAAATGAAAAAGAAAAAACCAAAAAGGATGTTTTTTTTTATATATTCATCAACGTTTTCGTCTTTATTTGTAAGACTTCCTCAGGATGATAATTTTAAGAAAAATGTCATGCAAGTACGTGAAAATATTGGGTTGACATGATGGGTTGATGAGAAAAATTAGTAGCCACTACTGGGTGTGCAGGACCGAGGTCCGGGTTTAGTGAAGTTAGATTCCATGCTACTGACTTTACTAAGCCCGGACCTCGGTCCTGCGCTCCCAGTAGTGGTTACTACTTTTTCTCATCAACCCATCATGTGAACCCAATATTTTGACGTACTTGCATGACATTTTTCTTAAAATTATCATCTTGAGGAAGTCTTACAAATAAAGACGAAACGTTGATGAATATATAAAAAAAAACATCCTTTTTGGTTTTTCCGTTTTCATTTCCCATATATATATATATATATATATATATATATATATATATATATATATATATATATGCACACGCGCTCGCGCGTGTGTGTGTGTGTGTGTGTGCATGGCTGTATATTTGCAACAAACTCTCGCACACGCGTGCACATATACACACATATATATATATATATATATATATATATATATATATATATAGTATAAATTTTTATGTATACAAACATTTTCGGCTGCATATTTGCATACATTAAAAAAAATGCTATATGGGAGATCCTTTTTACTTGATTCCCCACGAGGGCAAAGTTAGACACAAGGTCGGTTTTTAACGTAGGGATAAAAACGCAGCTCCTTAAAAAGGGGGGGGGGAACATTTTAATAGGATCAGTCTAGAAAGATTCCTCTTTCATTGACCGAGGACAGAAAAGATAAAGTGCAGTATCAGAACAGATGCTGCACTTTGCTCATCGCTGGAGTCAAGTCCGCTTCTCGTGCACACAAAACGCATGCCATCACATTACTGCTCTCTCTCTCTCTCTCTCTCTACCAACGACTCGCGTCATGAGAACATATTTTATTATTAGACCTTCTTGTCGTTTTACGCCATTCATTTCCCCGTCGTTGCCGCTTCTGTCGTCGCCAACGACAGTCAGAAACGCAGAAGCCTTCCTGCTTTCATTGAACCCAACACCATTCAGAAAATAAAATATAAAAATAAATAAAAAAATCCGGTTGGAGCTGTGGCAGCAATACGGCGGTAGACAAAACCGTATGTAGAATTTACCCCGGAGGAAGAGAAAGACAGAAGTCGGTGCGTGCTGTGTCCAGAGAGAGAGAGGGAGAAAGAGAGAGAGAGAAAGAGAGAGGGGTGCCCCTCCTCTTCCTCTCTTTCTCTCTCTCTCTCTCTCTCTCTCTCTTTCTCTCTCCTCTCCCCGTCTCTCCATCAATAATACCACCTACCAAACCTTTGCATCCTCATCAGTATTATTATTATTACTATTATTATTATTATATATTATCACGAGCAAATTCGCTCCCACACAATATTATCAATATCGTTATTCGCTCCTCTTTGTTTTGTTAATATTTTTAACGCATCGAATGCATCGAGCACTTTTTTAAAAATCTTTCGTTTAATAAACCCCGTGTTTGGTTATGCTGAGACAATTACAATAATCGAATAAAAAGAAAAACCTCAAGAGGTTGAAACGAATAGCACAACAACAACAACAACAACAACAAAAAAACAACAACAAAAAAACACCAGTTTACTACCAGGAGTTTTTTTTTGACGCCGCACGCGCCAATAAAATGCATATGACAGGTTAGTCAAATTTTCAATAATAAACAAAAAAAAAAAAAAACATTTTTTTAATTTTTATTTAATCAATGCAAAATAAATATTGGCGAACATTGGCGAGCTACATTTAAAAAAAAAATTAATTAAATTTGAAATAGAAATTCTTCAATTATACCGTTTTTTTTTCCGTTTTTCAATTGTACCGTCTTTTTTTTTTTTACACGCAGTTGAAGTTATTTCTCACCTGGAAGATTTATTCGGTGCATGTTTTTTTTGTTTTTTTTGCGTTTTTGTTTTTTTTTGTTTGCAATATCTTTATTTCATTATTTCGTTATAATAATATTGCTTGTTGCATAATGCATAATTATCTAGGAAGCGACAAAACTAGCTGCATCTAACCGGCGTTGCCCGGGAGTCCTTTTACTTTCATTTTTGTTCCACCCTCATTTATTTTTTGTTTTAACTACACCGTTTGATAGATCACTCTACGATATTTCACTTATCGTTAATTCTATTATCATTAGTATATATATATATATATATATATATATATATATATATATATATATATATATATATATATTAGTACACGTATTGTATTAGTTTCTGGCAGAAACTAATTCAATCTGCAGAGGTAAATCCGTTGAAACTCTAGTGTTTATAAAAAGTGCTCAATAACAAGTAGAGCTGTTCTTTAGTATACATTTTTATTTATACAAACATTATTGGTTACATATGTGCATACATGTTTCAGTTGTACTCTTCACAGAGTAATTTACTCCTCTCCAGGAGTTAGGCACAAGGCCAGTTTTTATCCTACTCCCACAAGTAAGATGTGACCCAAGCTCGGGTCGGAAAGTGGGGGTTGAAAAGCCAGCGCCCGAGAGGTGCTTCACAGAGAGTCAACCTATTCAAACTTGTCTTCTTTGGTCTGAAGAGGTGGACACTCTGTGAAGAGTACAACCGAAACATGTATGCACATATGTAACCAATAATGTTTGTATAAATACAAAATTTATATATATATATATATATATATATATATATATATATATATATATATATATATACCAAATTATCAAAATTTATTTTAAAAGTTAAATTTAATTATTACAGCATGGTTCGATCATTAAATTATTAATTACACCAAATTATAAAACTATAACTGATTGTTGTGAAGGTAATGTTTTAATCTCTATTTATAAAAGTATTGGGTGTAAAAAGCTTGAAAAACTTTTAATCTTTTAATACGTGAGGATTTACTAAGAATTTTAAAGCCAGAAATGACTTCCTATTCGACAGTTTAACAGCTTCCAAATTCTTTTTAAATTTGTAAATTTTAAAGGGTCACGAAGTTATTAATTTTTTTTTCTTTGTCAACTATTAAAAAAAATTTAACTGGCTGACATGTTTACAAAATAACCGAAATGCATTCTGGGGAATTTAATTTCGTAAGCATTTTTTTTAAATCACATTATTTTATGCTATTGCATTTTTTTTATCTCAATAGATATTCGATTAATAGTAAATATTTAAAAAAAAATTAATAAAATGTGCAAGTCACGTAGAGACGAGAAGTACATACACGAGAAGTGGTCACATCATTTTGTGGTAAACGTTATTATTGGCGACATAAATTATTTTAAATGAAATACAGTTGGGAAATTAGATAAAAAACAATTTATTTTAATTTCTCTCTTTATGTGTGATGTATTTGCGTTAAAAGAATGCAATATAAAATATAAGCAGTTTAAGTTGTCGTAAATATCGGTTCTGGGCAAAGTATCCATTTTATTTAGTCACAGGAAGTAAAAGTCCTTAACGTAAACAAGTGACTAAACAAAATGGCTACTATGCTCAGAACCAACATCTACGGTAACTTAAAACGTTTATATCTTATATTAAATGTATTTTAACGCAAATAGGTCACAAATGAGTAAGTAAACCAAAATAAACTGTTTTGACTAATTTCCCAACTGTATTCCCGTTAAAATAATGGTGCTTCTGCTGTTTCACAATGACATGTTAGGCCTCTCTTTAAAAAAAAAATAGCTAAAGAAATGTATAAACTTTGTTATGTACTTACGTGGTAGCTGAAAAAAAAAAGACTGTACACCAAAAATCGCGCAAATTCATCCAGTATTTATTAAATTTAAAATAAAAAACGATTTTATCAAAATGTCGCCATTTTTCTTATATTTTGACTTTTTCCCGAAAGTTATCTCCCTTGCCTACTTAGTTAGCTGAAATGTCTACCGATACGTAAGATCGTTTTTTTTCTTTTCTTTTTCTTATAATTTAATAAATACTGGATGAATTTGCGTAATTTTTTCTGTACAATCGTATTTTCAGCTAACATGTAAGTACATAACAAAGTTGATACATTTCTTTAAATATTGTAATGTCGTTGTGAAAGTAAAGAAGCACCAAAATAATCTATGTCGCCAATAGTAAGGTTTACCAATTTTATCAATCAAGAGATTGTTCGTTTAACAACTTTGTTTGCTTTCGCTGACACTTCGTTGTGGTTTGATGTGCACATTTTCAACATATGAAATGTGCGAATGTTTGTGCATTTTATGCAAGATGATATTAAAAAGATAACAAGAATACGTTTTGCTACCGCATCGAAAAAAAAGAAGACTTTTTTCTTTTTTTCTTTTTTATTTCTCCCTCAATGTGCCTAGCGTAAGGCGGAATTTTCATGGACAGAGATTCTTTGCATGGTCTTCCCGCCTATGGAACACATTACTGCAGGACTGATTCCCTGCTGATTATAACATGTTCGTCTTCATAACCAATGCCAACAAATTCTTGTCAAAAATCGCCCCCCATAAGTAAAAAAACAAAAAAAAAATCAGTTCATACCATTGATCAATGTTAACGAGGACCGGCGGGACAGTTATAAAAGTGTGTGTGGGGGGGCTCTCCTAAAAAGTGGGGGGGGGCGGTTAAACACATGCATATATAACTTCATTATTGATGACCGTAAAGTGTGGGGGGGGGAGTCAAAAAGTGCCGCCGTCCATGTAAATACTCCCATAGTGTTCCTCATCTTTCAGTTGACAATCATTTCCGTCTCATTAACCTTAATCCTCGAGTTGCTCTTTTTTAATTGTTAACATCTACAATGCTTTATTTTCATCAAAAATATAAAAAAATTCATGCATTTTTTTTTATTAATATATAAAAAATATAACTTTAGTAAAGGTGTATTTTGTTTTTAAAAAAAATAATACATTTTCACTAAGATTTTTTTTTAAATAATGATTTCATTATATTCCGTGATTGTTAATTAATAAATATTGAAAATTTCATTAAAATCGGTTGATTTCCTGAATTTTAGTGAATTTTTAAGTGACGGGAGGGTCAAAATGTTTTTATATTTTGGGGATCGGCCATTGATTTTGCACGTACCTAATAAAAATGAACACATGTTTGTTTTTTTAAGTATTAAATTAAAATTAGCGGAAAGGAAGTTAGTGTCGAGAGAAAACATAAGATGACAATCAATCGTGGCCTATTGGTTAGAATATCTGATGGCCTTGTGCCTACTTTGTCAAACTGTATATTTTATATATATATATTTTTTGCAAATAAATAATGCAAAGTGTAGTATCTGTTTTGATACTACACTATCTTTTCTGCTCTCGGCCAACGAAGGACAATCCTTCTAGACTGAGGTAATTTTAATTTTTGTCTTAATCCAGAATTCTTCAATTTGGAAGAACTAGATTTTCCCGACATTAAAAACCGACCTTGTGTCTAACTCTGCCCTCGTGGGGGAGGCAAGTAAATAGAGGCAGTCACTTAAAAAAAATATTTTCAGACTACTATTTTCATACTGGTTGTTTATATTCACAACGTTTCGACCGATGTAATCTCCAACCTTTTTCAGGTGCATCTTTCTGAACTCGGGAACCTGGACGGAATTTCGAACTGAACCATTTGATCAACAAATAATAGAAGTCCGAATAATTCCAATAACACAAATTGTCAATCCTCATCTAAAAAAAATCCGAAACTTTCTTTCATTTTTGGACGAACACAAAAAAATGCTTTTTTTGTAAACGTGATTTATTTCGTTACGCAAGAGTTAGTAAGAAAGAAATCGTTTTTCACGCTGCGTAAAATTAAAACAAAAATTTTTTTTTTAAGTCGCGCACTGTTTATCTCGGTTCATTAAATGCGACAACGTCAGATTGCAACGAGAATGTAAGGCCTTCAATTCTGAAAGCAAACGTAATGAATGATAAATCTTTTTTTCTTTTTTTTTCTAAAAAATATAAACAGAAAAAAAACCCCAGAAAATACAGATAAAAACAGAAAGAAACAAAACGGGGGGGGGGGAACAAACAGAAAAACATTAAAAAGAACAGGAAAAAAAACGACACCGTTTTTCCTTGTTCATTTCACATTCATTCATTTGTCGTAAAAAGAAAAAAACACAATTCTTCACAATCTTTCTTCAGTCAACAAGTAGCAAACATAGAATACACAAAAGAAAAGACAGCGTGAAAGTGGCAGTATCAGTGATGATACGAATACAGTTACGTTTCAAATGAATCCAATTCCAACCCCAAGTGATATTTTTTGTGTGAAACTGAAAGTAAAAATGAACTAAAACAATCTTTCTTTGGTGCTTGTACAGATTAGCGTGCATATGAAAAACGCAGTTCCAATTAAATAAACTAGAAAACTCTTTGAAATACTTATGTATCAAGCAAAAATAGGTTTGCACACCAAAAATTAGCAAAAACTATTGAGTAGAATTGTAATAAAAAATAAAAATCCGTTATATCGTTTAATCGGGTTTGGCCATTGATTCAAGCGAAAAACACGAAATTCAGGGGAAGATAACCCAGTCTGTCATATTAACAAGTAATAAATCAATGACAGTAATCAAAATACGATAAAACTGATTTTTTATTTTTAAATAAAATTCTACTCGATCATTTTTCCTATTTTTTGGTGAGGATACTTATTTAAATCTGCTGTGTAAGTATAGGATAATGTTTTTTTTTGTGTGTGGTATTGATAATTTAATACGGACGCTTCTCTGTACAAGCACCCTTTCTTTTTATGAAACTGAGTGTTGCTTAGTTTCATTTTTACTTTTAAAAAAATCTGTGTTAATAAAATTATGAGACAACTTCTCGTGTGTCTTTGTTTTTCTGGCCTCCAAGTAACTTACAGATGATTACTTTTTTACTTACTCAATTTTTATTTTTATTGGCCTTGTGCCTAACTTCTGGAGAGGAGTAAATCAATACTCAATTTTTATTGAAATCAAAAAATTCAATAGCGTAAAGTACGAACAATAATCTTTTTAAAACTCCCATTAAAAAAAATACGAATTGTGGTGGATTTCACCACAATGCATTTTAGTTTCTTAGTAAACAAACCAGTCATGTTAATCTTTGTTAATAGTAATAATTTTTTAAAAATGAATGAATTACTTCGTAACCCTTCGATATCTGAAAGGGACTTGGGGGCATTTAAACTGTAGAATAAAAAAAATATTTCTGGCTTTAAAATGTGCCAATCCTTATTTAATTAAAAGATATAAATTTTTGGAAGCTTTTTAATCCAATCATTTTATAAATAGAGATTTAAACATTACCGTAACAACAATTAGTTATAAAAAGTTGGTTCAATTAAAAATTTAACTTTCAAAATTCAAAAAATTTGTAAAAAAAATGGATCGGGAGAGAATTAGTAAAAAAAAGAAGTTTTTTTAAAAGAAAATCTAAGCGAAATTAAAAGTAAAACGACTCCCAGGCAACGTCGGATAAGTACAGCTAAAAAATGAAGTCCCTATTTTCGTGCCTCACCATAGACAACACCATAAAACCATTTTCATCGCCAATACATAATATTTTTTTAATCTCATTGTGCCAAAACTCGACCATTACCGGAAAATCCAGTCCCCATCCCCCCAAAAGGGGCACTCTGAACTAAGACAAACAATAAACATTAAAATTGCCTCAGTCTAGAAGGATTTCTTCGTCACTTTTTTGGCTACGACAAAGTAGTTAAAAATAATTAGGTATGATTTTTTTTGTTTCAAGAATTAACGAAAACTTATTTTGTGATTAAATTATAAAGAAAAATGAAAAACAACTTTTTAACAAGTTTTTGCTTTTTCATTGTTATTTCAGACCATTTTCTTGGCACCGAAATAATTCATGTTGCTTTTCAAATGAGTAGGAGGTGGTGCGTGTTTTCTTTTCTTTTTTTAGCATATTATTGTAAAATTCGTATTTATGCAAAGATGTTGCAAAAATAAATAAGAATTTAAATAAATGTATTTCCAAAACAAATCAATGTTTTGTTGGTTGTTTTAATTATAAATTCCGAAAATTCGTTGTGCAATATTCGCCACACGACGGATGATTTGAGATTCTCACAAACCTAAATTCAAATTTCTGATTTAAGTAAAATAAATATTATTGCGTTCAAACTCCAGTAAAAAAAAAATGGGCTGATTATTTACTCTTCCTAGTTTATTGAAATCAACTAAAATTAAATGTACATTCATTCATTTATTTCCATAATTACATAAAACGACCCTAACAGGATGGCAGTTAAAATTTAATTTCCCCCTTTTTAAATTGATCCAAAGTTCACGGATAATAAACATTGCTTTAAAAAAAAAAAAGTAAGCCTCCTTTATCTTTTTTCTTTTGAATTCGCAAACTAACCCTACCCCTAATTCGCAAACTAACCCTAACCCTAACCCTAACCCTAATTCGCAAACTAACCCTAACCCTAACCCTAACCTTAATTCGCAAACTAACCCTACCCCTAACCCTACCCCTAATTCGCAAACTAACCCTAACCCTACCCCTAATTCGCAAACTAACCCTAACCCTACCCCTAACCCTACCCTAACCCTAATTCGCAAACTAACCCTAACCCTCGCAACTGATTGATATTCGATTTCTGTATAAAGATCATGAATTCGCTTATTTCTTATTTACTAGATTTACACACCCGGCGTTGTCCGGGAATCTTTTTACTTTCTGCATTTATTTTTTTATTTTTTTAACAAATTATTATTTTCTTCAAATAGGATTTTTGAAAGTTAAATTTAATAATTACGTTAATTTTTAGTCATTAAATTTTTAATCGAACAACATTGTTATGAATATATAACTAATTTTAAGGTAATGTTGTTTTAATGTCTGTAAAAAGCTTCCAAAACTTTTAATCTTTTAATTAAATTTGCTAAGAATTTTAACGCCAGTTTAAATAACTTTCTATCCGACATATTAAGCACTTCCAAATTCCTTTTAAATTTCGAAGGGTGAAAAAAAAATGAATTACCCAGAGTCACAAAGTAATTCATTCTTTTATTTATTTTTTTTATTTTTGTACTTATTTAGATTAGGACCCAAGTTAAAATCGACTTGACGTCGGTTACTGTTAGGGTTAAGGTTATGGTTAGCTTGGGTCCTAATCTGAATAAGTATCCTTTTTTTTTACTGTTAACAAAAGATTAAAATGGCTGACTTGTTTTCGAAGAAACCGAAATGTATTCTGGCGGATTTCGTAATTAAATTATTTTTTTAATAGGATGTTTAAAAAGTTTACTTCAGGCTATTGCATTTTTTTTTATTTAAAAAAAAATGTGTAATAATAATGGGTAAGTCACGTAGAGACGAGAAACACGCACAAGTTGTCATCGAATGTTTTTGTTTTTATTATTATTATTATTATTATTATTATTATTATTATTATTATTATTATTATTATTATTATTATTATTAAAAATAATAATAATAAAAATAATAATAAAAATAATAATAATTAAAAAAGAATAATAATAATAATTAAAAAAGAATAATAATAATAATAATAATAATAAATAAAAAACTTGAAAAAAATTTTTTTTTAATTCTTTATCAGGTCAATGATTTCCTTTGACAACATTGTCATTGCTTCCTACACATATCCTAGTTGATCCACCCCCATATATCTTGTCACTAATTCCACGCCAACTTTATTTTTCCGAAAATATTGAAAAAAAAAATGTTTGCATATTCTTGCTAGACTGCAGCTTTAATAATCGCGATTCAGAAGAAATATTCCGTTTCGGTTTGCAATTAATGTTTTATTTGAAGATTTAAGATGACAGCTTTCGCTAGATTCTCTAGAACGGTGGAACATCTTTTACCGCGCGACTTTGGTCGGGTTTAGATTTTCTCACTCCCACGCAATCAGCGGATTCGAAATAAAAATTTAAAAAAATAGCAAAATAAATAATTCTTTACAAAATCTGAAAAAAAAAAAAAAAAAAAAAGAAAAATGTGGAAACATTTAACATTATTGTTTCGGAATTTTTTAGATGAACATTCGTCATTTGGATTATTCGGACTACTATTCTCATCTTGGTTGTTATTTTCACAACGTTTCGGCCGATATAACTTCCATCCTTCTTCAGGTACATTTTTTTCGAACTTGGGAACCTATACGTCTACATGTACATATGGCGCAACGGTTAAAGGCGTTGATTAACAATCATTTCTAAGTGACAGTCTTCTGGAGATTGAAGGTTCAACTAAGAATAACAATAATCAATCAACACTTCTAGCCGGTCATGGCTGACGGAACGAGAAAAATCTACCTCCGTGGATTAAATAAAGGGTTCAGTTCGAAATTCCGTATAGATTCCCGAGTTCAACAACATGAAGATGTACCTGAAGAAGGTCGGAGCAAAGTGTAGTATCTGTTCCGATGCTTCACTTAGTCTATTCTGTTCTCAGTCGGTTAAGAAATCTTTCTAGACTGAGGCAATTTAAATTTTTGTTCCAATCCAGAGTTCCCCTTTTGGGGGAAGCTGGATTTTCCCCCATATTAAAAAACAACCTTGTTTTTTAACTCTGCCCTCGTGGGGAGGCAAGTAAATAGGGACAACCAAGATGATAATAGTCGTCCTAGTTATTTATCTACCTCCCACAAGGTAAGATGTGACACAAGGTCGAGAAAGTGGGATTAGATAAGCCAGCACTCGAGAGGTGAGCACTCTGGCCATTAAAAAATTGCCTGGGCAGCCCCGTCGTCATTCCCCGGTAGAAGCGCCTCAGACAGTAAGCAATAAACTTACTCCTCCCCAAAGAGGGGAGGCAAAGCCTGGGAGGGTGCACCTCCTAGAACTGCACAGGACCGGCAACTCCCAATAGACCGGCGTAAATCCAGACCCAAAGGCCCGGACGATACCGGTTTATTAGGCGGGGTAAGAAAAACTAATAGTCGTCCGAATAATTCAAAGAATCCAAATTTAGCGTTATTGCTCTAAAGAATTGGGTTATTTTCTAGAATAATGGCACCTTCTAGAATGGTGTATGTGTTTTATGTTTTTTCAATTTTTAAGCACACGCTTGTGTATAAGCTTTCAGGTTAATTCCTATTTCAGTCACGTAAATTATTTAGAATGAACTGGGTTTCGGCTTTACCCAGAGAAAAAATATTTGGGTGCTTCTGCAGTTTCACAATGACATGTTAGGCCTCTGTTAAAAATAAAAATAGCTAAAGAAATGTATAAACTTTGTTATGTACTTACGTGGTAGCTGAAAAAAAGACTGTACACCAAAAATTACGCAAATTCATCCAGTATTTATAAATTAAAAATTTTAAAAACGATTTTATCTATTTGTCGCCATTTTTTAAATATTTTTATTTCCCCCGAAAGTTATCTCCCTTGCCTAATCAGTAAGCTGAAATTTCTACCGATATGCAAGATTGTTTTTTTTTCTTTTAATTTGGTAAATACTGAATGAATTTGCGTAATTTTTTCTGTACAATCTGATTTTCAGCGAACACACCTAAGTACATAAGAAAGTTTATACATTTCTTTAAATATTTTAATGTCATTGTGAAACTGCAGAAGCACCCATATTTGTACTTAAGCCATGTTGTAATAAATAAATAAATAAACATTAAAAACACTAAATGAATTCGAGTTTCAAGGTACACATGAAACGCGAAAATAAAAACGAGACCGGGAAAATACAGTCGCCATCTTTATAAACAAACCGAGAAAGATGCTAGCTAAAAATGAACGATACTTCAAATTCATCACGGTTACCTTTAACTAGAAACTTATGAACTTGAGTTATCGTTCTTCCTTAGCTAGTCTCTTTCTCGGCTTGTTTATAAAGATGGCGACTATGTTTTTCCAGCCTAGTTTTCATTTTGACGTTTCACATGTCAGGTGAAACTTTCTATGATGTAGTGTTTTTGATGTTATTTTTTTACAAAAACATAGTTTAAGTGAATAACAAGTTGTTTGGGACTAATGCCGAAACCGATTTCACTCTAAATAATTTACGTGACTGAAATAGGAAGTAATCAACTTTTATTCTAGTCAGAAATTGCTTGCTCTCTGCCAATTTAAAGGCTTCGAAATCACTTTCGAGTGTCAACGTTTAGATTGTGTCAGACTTTTTTTACCTGGCACGCTAGGAAGTAAGTGTAGTATCTGTTCCGATGGATACTGCACCCCATAGACGGGTGTCGTCTTGTCCTTCGGGGCTTGATTCCACCTGTCTGTGGGTTTGTCCTGTGCAGTTCTAGGAGGTCCACCCTCCCAGGCTTCGCCTCCCCTCTTTGGGGAGGAGTAAGTTTATTGCTTACTGCCTGAGGCGCCCCTACCAGGGAATGCCGACGGGGCTGCCCAGGCAATTTTTAATGGCCAGAGTGCTCACTTTCTCGGGCGCTGGCTTTTCAAACCCCACTTACTCGACCCAAGCTGTGGTCACATCTTACTTGTGGGAGTAAGATAAAACTGGCCTTGTGCCTAACTCCTGCAGAGGAGTAAATAAATATACTGTTTATTATTATTATATTTTAATTATTTTTTTTAAATTGTTGTCGCTACGGCGATCACTTCCTATTATCTTATTTATTATTATTTTTATTTTTGTCTTCGTGTCTTGCTGAGGTTAGACGTTTCGTGAATGATTTCCAACTTCTGTCTGTTGCCGTTTCGCTTCTGCCGCCCGCTAGGATCAGGTCGCCATCAACCGAACCCCTCTGCATCTTAAGCAGCCTACCGCACAGTTTTGTGCCGTCAACCTTAATGCGTGCCACACTTTGGAGTGTTTTGTATTACTGCCAGCAGGTGACGTGGCAGTACCAGTTGAGACGCTGTTGTGCGACATAATCTCTCATGAAAGCCTTTACAGTCAGACCGGCAATTTTCTCCATCCGATGTGCTGCTGCCAGAATCGTGTCATTTTGACGTTTCGTCGTTGACCGCGTCTCACAGCCATACAAGAGTACAGGTCGGACATGTGTGTTGGATGCCGCACCTCTTGCACACGATAGAATCTTGCACGACGTAAATTCACTAGACTAACTCGACAATCAACTAAATCTCATTCATTCACTGTGGAGGTCCCAAGATGTCGGAGAGCCTTCTACTCAAATAGCTTCTTTCCTCGTGTTGCTGGCCTCTGGAACTCCCTCCCTGCCCCCTGTTTCCCCGACAGTACAGACATGCAGAAGTTTAAAACTAATGTAAACAGACATCTCGCTGCGCAGATCCCAATCTAGGTTGACTGCCCCTTACCTTCTCCCCTCTTCTTTTTTCTCAGTAGCCCCTTACGTCTACAGTGGCGTCCTGCTTTGTTTGGGGTGAACTATGCTAAAAAAAAAAAAAAAAAAGAATCCCTGCATTTGGTAAAATTGTCGACAGCCGCCTGAAAGGACTCACCATGCGACGGATATATGTCTTTTAGTAGGTGTATCAGTTCGCCCACAGGAATCAACTGTGTGGCCAAGGTATGTGAATTTATTGACTCTTTCGACATCTGCAACAATTTCTGTTTCCATAGGAATCGGATTTCGACAGGTGCAAATGAAGAAATTACTGTATCTGCTGCATGTAGCACCGGCAGGTTGGGGTACCTCTTGTGGCACCATTTATCGCATGTTTTCCATTTGATGGAGTTCGAGACAGTTCCAAGCTTACAGATGCTTCTTCTTCTTTCTTTCTTCTTCTTCTTCTTCTTCTTTTTCTTCTTCTTCTTTTTCTTCTTCTTCTTTTTCTTCTTCTTCTTCTTCTTCTTCTTCCGATTTATTTTTAAACAGGCCTTTGATTAGCCCTCTATAAGAGGGTGGGGCCTGCCTGTCAGTCTTGATCAAAGTCTTCCTCTCCAGGCTCGGCGGTCGTGAGGATCTAAGTTTGTAATCCCCAGGGCTGCACGGTCATGTTTATACAGCTCATCGCAGGAAAACTTTGGTCTTCCAGCTTGCCGACTTGATGCAATGGACATGTTTCTGACTCAGGAGATCCCGCTGGAGCTTTGTTCGACATGGCATGAGTATTTTCCTTGTGTGACAGATGTTATTCAACACCTACCCACAATAGGAGTATGTGACACAAGGTCGGAAAGTGAGATTTGAAAAGCCAGCACCCGAGAAGGTGAGCACTCTGGCCATTAAAAATTGCCTGGGCAGCCCCGCCGGCATTCCCCGGTAGGGGCGCCTCAGGCAGCAAGCAATAAACTTACTCCTCTCCAAAGCGGGGAGGGAAAGCCTAGGAGGGTGGACCTACTAGAACTGCACAGGACAGACTCATAGACCGGCGTAAATCAAGCCCGAAGGCCAAGACAATACCAGTCTATGGGGTGCAGTATCCATCGGAACAGATACTACACTTTGATCCCGACCAAAGATATCATATGTTTGGTGTTTGTCATATTAAATTTGAAGCCGCGCATTTCAAGCGCTAATTTCTACTTGTGAAATGCTATATTCACTTTTGTCGCGTTGGATGTTCATTTACCCAGAACTAACTATATGGGTCATTTGGCTAATCAGATGTCTCGATTTATTTATCTCCCCACGAGGGCAGAGTTAGACACAAGATCAGTTTTTCATCTTGTGAAAATCCAGCTCTCCAATAAAGAGGGATTTTAGATTGGGACAAAAATCAAAATTGCCTCAGTCTAAAAGGATTTCTCCTTCACCGACCGAGGACAGAAAAGATGAAGTGTGGCATCAGAACAGATACTACACTTTGTTCATCAGATGTCATCCATATCAAACAATGGATTTTCCGTGCCTTTTTTCAGTGACACAACTTATAACATTTTTATCTATGCTATTATTGGTAAGCGTATATTTTAGAAAACTAAATTCTGGCTCTTTTCCCCTCACTAAACTGATATTCAACATTACATTACAACAAACTACAGCTAATACCTATTAATGGGAGGGGTGGGGGCAATCTAGACGATTGAATAAACCTTTTTTCTACAATATCATCTGCATACAGGACCTCCCACAAAGCACCACTTCTGCAGGTTTTTGTCTTCTCGTCAAGGTTTATGAACAGGAATGGGATAAGTACTGATCCCTGATGCATTCTTACCATTATTTCTAGGGGGTCAGAGTGCATACTAGCAAAGCTCACCGCCATTGTCGATTTGTGGAAGAGTCTGAATCATTCACTAGTTGTTCGGGGACAAGTTCACACCTGAGGGCCTTGAGAATCACTTATTTTTTCCACTTTGTCAACGGTTTTTTTCTAGATTAATAAAGACGTCAAGAAGCTGCTTTTTATGCTGATGGAACTTCGTGCGGAGCTGCGATAGTAAACAAAAGCGTCTGTCGTCGACTTCGGTGCTCGAAAGCCGCACTGTTGACCATCTATTTCGATCAGGGGGAGGATCCGATTAACAAGTACTCTTTTATAGATCTTCGGGCCTATATAACTTCCGCATTGCAATGCGTCTCTTCTGCCTTTGTGAAGTGGGACAGTGATCTATCATAAAGGGGACAGCGATGCTATCATAAAGGGGGACAGTGATGCTATCATAAAGGGGGACAGTGATGCTATCATAAAGGGGGACAGCGATGCTATTATAAAGGGCGACAGTGATGCTATCATAAAAGGGGGACAGCGATGCTATCATAAAAGGGGGACAGCGATGCTATCATAAAGAGAGACAGCGATGCTATCATAAAGGGGGACAGCGATGCTATCATAAAGGGGAACAGCGATGCTATCATAAAGTGGAACAGCGATGCTATCATAAAGGGAGACAGCAATGCTATCATAAAGGGGGACAGCAATGCTATCATAAAGGGGGACAGTAATGCTATCATAAAGGGGGACAGCGATGCTGTCATAAAGGGGGACAGCGATGCTATCATAAAGGGGGACAGCGATGCTATCATAAAGGGGGACAGTGATGCTATCATAAAGGGGGACAGCGATGCTGTTCATAAACGGGGACAGCGATGCTATCATAAAGTGATGGGAAGAAGTAGTTGCTTTCGTAAAGTATCGTCATCGTCTATATTTTGGAAAATTGAACTTGAGTTATCGTTCTTCCTTAGCTAGTCTCTTTCTCGGCTTGTTTATAAAGATGGCTACTATGTTTTTCCAGCCTAGTTTTCATTTTGACGTTTCACATGTCAGATGAAACCCTCTATAATCTAGTGTTTTTGATGTTATTTTTATTACAAAAACATGGTTTAAGTGAAGTGACAATCTCTTCTCTGCGCTTCAGCAAATCCGTTGTTATGACTGACAGGCCTGGAGCCTTGTTTGTCCTTGACACCTTCATCGCAGCTTCAATCTCAGCCCTTGATATTTGCGGCATAGTACTTGCCACCACGTCCACGAGTGAATATTCATGTTAAAACTCACTGTAAGGTCATTTTTGAAAATATTCACCCGATTTTGGGGCAATTTGTTAGAAGTTTGCCATCGTCGGACTTGATACACGACTGTACAGATATTTCAAAGCTGTTTTTTCTTCAGTCGCCTAGCAACTTTGTAGATGTTTTTTTTTTTTTGAGAATTACGGCCTCACCATGTGATGTCACATCCACGCATCAAGTTTCCCATCTATCAGAGGTTCAAAACTGTATTGTATAGTGTGAGTATACTGCTCACCCGTCTCTTGGTATATTCCCAACAAAAGTTAGACTCTGCGGTGAGTGGTGGAGTAAACCAATAAATAATTACCCCCTTTTTTCTTTTTTAAATATAAACACAAATAATGAGAAACAGTGTTCTATCTACTTCAAGGGAGATAACTCCCAACGTGGTTAAATTTGAATCACAATTTAATTGCTCTCAAAGTGCTCGACTTACGGCGCTTAATAATTATTTTTAATAAATAGATATTTTAAATGTCCGCAGACATGTATATGTTTCGCGTATGTCATTTATTTATCTACTAGCGAGACCCATGGAAATTCCACAGTTGCATCCTTCATCTGTTGTATATTGTGTCACCATGTTATCGCATCTCAATACATATTGAAGACACATGAAGGACAAGTCGGACGTACGACATGGGATTTGCATGCTTTGGTGGGCACACTTTATTGAACTGCTAATAAGGGAGAGAACACTTTATTAGTTCTCCTTAATTGATGGGGATGTTACTAGGGTCATAACATCACACAGGTTTCCCTTTAAAGTTGAGCCCTGTTCGGAAAAGTT
>OY744528.1:7751579-7771579 GCA_963556195.1 Sepiola atlantica | reverse complement strand
AATCCATACAGTCCATCCAGGTCATACAAGTTGAGAAGCATAATCAGGAAGGACATTACTCCAAGATACAAACAGCAGTCCAAATATGTGAAATTGAAGGGGCCGGCAAGGTTATCCATTCGCGAAATGTGTCCATATTCAATGTTAATGATAAATAAATAAATAAATCAATCAAAATAATACAAAAAGTCCAATCAAAGTTCCGAGATCCCAACATGTGCAAATCCAATCAAATCCAAATTCGTTGTTAAATTAGAAAACCAGCTAAATCCGAATTGAGCAAAACAAGACGGACTCCCATCACATCTAGCCAGAAGAGCGAAAAATATATCTTTTTCGCTCTTCTGGCTAGATGTGATGGGAGTCCGTCTTGTTTTGCTCAATTCGGATTTAGCTGGTTTTCTAATTTAACAACGAATTTGGATTTGATTGGATTTGCACATGTTGGGATCTCGGAACTTTGATTGGACTTTTTGTATTATTTTGATTGATTTATTTATTTATTTATCATTAACATTGAATATGGACACATTTCGCGAATGGATAACCTTGCCGGCCCCTTCAATTTCACATATTTGGACTGCTGTTTGTATCTTGGAGTAATGTCCTTCCTGATTATGCTTCTCAACTTGTATGACCTGGATGGACTGTATGGATTCAACAAAAGTATGTTTTTGGATTGATATGTTTGATGTTATGTATTTTTTATATATTTGTGTATATAATTTTATATATTTTCAAAGCGTAATTTTATTGCCTGTAGTAGTATAACTGCGGTAATGGTCCTCTGAAGAGAAGAATTATCTTTGAAAACTCATGAGCTAAGGACTTAAGGATGCTTTGCATGAACTTTGAATTCTAATAAAATTTGATTGACACCTTATTTTATTACTTCATTTTATATTATAATATTAATGCTCTATCCAGTATATTGAGCTTCAGTTTTTTTATCCGGATGTTTCACTAATTATAAGATATTAGTTGACGCTTATATCTTTTGTTGGATTGCTTCATATATATATATATATATATAAACTTGAAGAAAGAGGCAAAATGCCTTTAAAAAAAACGTGTAAGATGCAGATATTTTTATCAAAACAAAAAATAAAAACATTTTTTTCTCTTTTTCATCTTGACTTTTTTTATCTAATATTTCGCTTGATATAACAAGCCTCGACAGAGCTTTAGACAAATAAAAGGCATTAACCTTATATATTTTTTTTGTAATAATCCTTCCTGGTGTTCTAAAAGTGACGTCTAATGTTGTGTGTGTGTGTTAAAAAATATATATATATATATGTGTATGTTATACTTAGAAGGCAATACAATGCGTCCATATGCACGTTTGAACTTGAGTTATGCACGAGTCTTAAGTAGGGAAGAGTTCCCGAAATATTCTAATATCATACAGAGTTTCCACCAAACAATTTTGATACAGGTATTACGTAACATTGTAACATTGTGTAGATAAACAGATATATGTGTGTTTGTAAAAAAATAAAAAAATATCTATATATATGTGTGTGTATGTATACATTGTATTAAGAGTGAAACTATTTAACCTGTTCCACCATTATATGTCTTATTTGCTCCAACTTGTGTCTATCCGTCACACCTCTGCATTGTATTGCCTTCTAAGTATCACATTTGTATATGCAAGTAAACAATGCTTCAAGCAAACTACATAAACGTCTTATATATATATATATATATATATATATATATATATAACTTCTTTGTGATATAGCAGGAAAAATCCCAGCAGAGTACTCGATTAATTGAGAATTAAAATTTAAAAATTAAGAGCGTAATATTTATTTATTTTGGTACAGAAAAATTAGTACAACATTCGTACCGTCGGTTTCAAGCACAAAAAGACTTAGCCATCCGGCTCTCTTCAGCTTCTGTTGTCATCTGTTTCGGAAATGTGAAGTCACGTGTCACTCTTGTTTGGACGCGTTATTTTATTTCCGAAACAGATGACAACAGAAGCTGAAGAGAGCCGGATGGCCAAGTTCTTTTGTGCTTGAAACCGACAGTACGAATGTTTCATTAATTTTTCTGTACCAAAATAAATAAATATTACGCTCTTAATTTTTATTTTTTAACTTTAATTCTTAGTTAATCGAGCACTCTGCTGGGATTTTTCTTGCTATATTACTAAGAAGATATATATATATATATATATATATATATATATATATATATATATAATACCTAATAAATATAGTTTCATATATAAATTTTCCCGCCATAATTAATTATAAATCTCACTCCAGGTCTTTACCCGTTTGTCATTATTCCACTGACGATGGACCCAGACGAGTCAGAAAGTACTCTGGACCAACATATACATTACGGCAGTTTCATCAGCCAATTTTCTTCCGAGATTAAGATTTTAATCCGGAAAATTGAAGGGATCAATACTAAAATAACCAGACAAAAATTGTCAGTTATTTTTAATAATACGTGTCTTAAGGAAAAAATGCTGCTTCGATATATATATATATATA
This sequence comes from Sepiola atlantica, assembly GCA_963556195.1. NCBI lineage: Eukaryota > Metazoa > Mollusca > Cephalopoda > Sepiida > Sepiolidae > Sepiola > Sepiola atlantica. The sequence goes on along the minus strand of OY744528.1, from coordinate 7,769,066 downwards.
TATATATATATATATATATATATATATATATATATAATAAAATGTAGTAACACGAAATTACATAATCATCGATGCAATAATTTATTTCAACCTTGTGGTATTGTCAAGCATCCAATTTAGATGATTACATTTTTATATATATATATATAATATATATATATATATAATATAATATATATATATATATAATATAATAGGATCAAAATAAACCAATATGAAAACTTTTAGTAGATGGAACCTATTGTGAAAAGGATTAGCTCAATATACGAGATAGAGCAATAGTAGAGATAGAAGAAAAAAGAGTGATAAATATGCGACGATTGTCCAAATTTATTTCAAATTTCAATTGTCCAATGCAAGGTTGTCAGTAATAAACTAGTGTTTATTTTTCTTTCCTTAAGCCAAGGCTTTTCAAAGATCGAGATCTGTTTTCCTCTTCTCGGCCTCTTTTAAGTGCATCTGGACTTATCTACTTTTGAGCACCTACTCCAATCTGCTCCCATGCAAAGAATTTTTCTTCACTTTCTACAATTTCACCGAACTTTTTCAACGGAAACTTACCACCCGGACAATTTGCATATCTTTTTCACAGAATTTTTCTTTTCATTCAATACGTTTTTTGACAAAAATTATTTTAATAATTTTTAATAATAATTCTCATATTTTTCAAATATTTGAACTTTGGTTTTTTCGAAAGCCAACTTATCCATCTGTATTTCTCCTCTGATGATAAGATCTCGATCTTTGAAAAGCCTTGGCTTAAGGAAAGAAAAATAAACACTAGTTTATTACTGACAACCTTGCATTGAACAATTGAAATTTGAAATAAATTTGGACAATCGTCGCATATTTATCACTTTTTTTCTTCTATCTCTATATAATATAATATAATATATATATATATATATATATATATATATATATATATATATATATATATATATATATATATATATATATATATTACTAGCGGTATTCACATGGCGTTGCCCATGTGGAGATATCTTGCTGGTTGGAATGTTTTTTTAAGAAAAAATTATTTCAAATATAGTCATGTTTACAATTTTTGCTTTGAAGGAAAAGTTTAAAATAATATTTGTAATATAAGGTCAAGTAATACAAAACTGTTAGCGCGGTTGTGTTCTTAAAAAAGTACTACTTAAAAAGTAGTTGTAATAAGTGGTCAAGTAAAAAAAAAAAAACTGATGTTACTAAAAAAAAAATACGTTTCTTACAGACAGCTGTACACAGCAAATGGATTTAACGAATCGAAACGAATTCGAATTATTTCTTTTAAAAAAGCGAATTATTTCAAATCTTTAAAATACCAATAAAAATAATTATTTAAATGTTTAAACCATTTTTCAAATATATTCTTTGGAATCTTTACATTCAAATATGTTTCAATTATTTTATGAACCTAACCGAGAATTGCCCCAAGTGACCTCAGATTAAATTGAAGGAAAATTTCAATGGTGTCTTTAGATTTTGTGAACAATGTAACGTTTATTGAATCTTATTTGAATGTTCTAATTGTTAACTTATCAATTTCTATAACACACAAACAAACATTGAATTATATATATATATATATATATATATATATATATATATATATATATATATATATATATATAAGTAAATTTTGCATACAACAAAATCGTAGGATAAATTTAAGAGGAAACATTTTTTTTAATCAATGAAACGGGCGGGTGGAAAAAAAAAGAAAATTGTGAGGACTAAAAGACAAAATAGGAAGTCGGAAGCAAACGTTACGAGGCTGCCGAAAGTAAACCCAACGTCCCCTTTCTACTCTTCAATGTGCCGATTAACAAAGGTATGAATCTACTGCTCACGTCCCATATCCGTTACAAATCCTTATTGAGCTCAGATTACTTATCAATCTTTTCCACTTCCTTCGGATCTTTTGCTACGATATCAGGTTGATTAAGCAGTTGGTCCGTACACAGAAGTTTGACCTTGTCGTCCGCAAAGACTTAACTTATTGGTGAATTGAGTCCATGTCGTTAAGAAGCTGTAGTCGTAACTGCTAGACCGATTGGATTAGTTGAGAAAAAAAAATCGTAATCTGATGATAAATAAATAAAAAATCTATTTAGTTGTTTTTTGTTTTTTTTGCTATTGGACATCACTTATTGGACATGACTTATTGGACATCACTTATCAAGGCCAAATTGAGTCACTTGAGGATAAGGGTCAATGAGATAATGATTGTCAGCCGAAAGATGAGGAACATTATGGGAGTACTACTAACTGCGTTTGAGTATTTATATAGCGGTTTTTAACAAGAAATTGTCGACATTGGATTCAAAGACGACAAAGCCATAATCAGCAGGGAAGCAGTCCTGCAGTGATGTGTTCCACAAGCGAGAAGCCCGTTACAAAGAAGCTCTGTTTGTAAAAATTCCGCCTGATGTTAGGCACATTCTGGTAGAAAACGGGTTCTTGCTGTGAATGTCTTTCAAGGGTGAACCCAAAATTGGATCTCAGTTGAACACCTTCCATGGAAATAACGATAGAGCAGAGAGAGACTAGCAAAATCTCTTCTGTGAGAAAGAATCTGTATGGAAGAGAATTCTATTAATGATTCCATGGGTGGTGTTTTTGCTGGTTACCTAGTATTATACGCCTATATCCCTATTGTCACTGCTGATGTAGTATTATTAGACTAGGCCAGTGTCCAGGAGAGATGGAGAAAACTCATATGCTATTTGGGCCATCCGTAAGTATATAAGTCTGATTTTAATAAATATATGCTTGTAAGGCAGGTTATGTGTCGCCATTTTGATTGACACCTAAAGACCAACCGATGGTACAGCAGCCAAAACGTTTTGAATATGAAAACATAATGAGGAAACTCATCAGATTATAAACCAATTTCAAAAATCAATAAGCTGACATCAATTTTCAATAAAAGACACTGGTCAGACCTGTTGCACAAAATGTCATCAATTTGGAAAATTATATTAAATTATGCAAATAATTTCAAGGTAAACTGAATTTAAAGTCGAATAAAAAGTCTATAATATAATTATCATTGATTTCCTCTATGTGTGTCCAAGATAAATTAAGTAATGTACAAGATGAATTTAATAATGTACAAAATGTATTAAATAATGTACAGAATGAATTCAATAATGTACAAGATGTATTAAATAATGTACAAGATGAATTAAATAATGTACAAGATGAATTAAATAATGTACAAGATGAATTAAATAATGTACAAAATATATTAAATAATGTACAAGATGTATTAAATAATGTACAAGATGTATTAAATAATGTACAAGATGTATAAAATAATGTACAAGATGTATTAAATAATGTACAAGATGTATAAAATAATGTACAAGATGTATAAAATAATGTACAAGATGAATTAAATAATGTACAAGATGAATTAAATAATGTAAAAATGTCTTAAGTAATGTACAAGATGAATTAAATAATGTACAAGATGTATTAAATAATGTACTAGATGAATTAAATAATGTACAAGATGTATTAAATAATGTACAAGATGTATTAAATAATGTACAAGATGTATAAAATAATGTACAAGATGTATTAAATAATGTACAAGATGTATAAAATAATGTACAAGATGTATAAAATAATGTACAAGATGAATTAAATAATGTACAAGATGAATTAAATAATGTAAAAATGTCTTAAGTAATGTACAAGATGAATTAAATAATGTACAAAATATATTAAATAATGTACAAGATGAATTAAATAATGTACAAGATGTATTAAATAATGTACAAGATGTATAAAATAATGTACAAGATGTATAAAATAATGTACAAGATGTATAAAATAATGTACAAGATGTATAAAATAATGTACAAGATGTATTAAATAATGTACAAGATGAATTAAATAATGTAAAAATGTCTTAAGTAATGTACAAGATGAATTAAATAATGTACAAGATGTATTAAATAATGTACTAGATGAATTAAATAATGTACAAGATGAATTAAATAATGTACAAGATGAATTAAATAATGTACAAGGTGAATTAAATAATGTACAAAATATATTAAATAATGTACAAGATGTATTAAATAATGTACAAGATGTATAAAATAATGTACAAGATGTATAAAATAATGTACAAGATGAATTAAATAATGTACAAGATGAATTAAATAATGTACAAGATGTATAAAATAATGTACAAGATGTATTAAATAATGTACAAGATGTATAAAATAATGTACAAGATGTATTAAATAATGTACAAGATGTATAAAATAATGTACAAGATGTATAAAATAATGTACAAGATGTATTAAATAATGTACAAGATGTATAAAATAATGTACAAGATGTATAAAATAATGTACAAGATGTATAAAATAATGTACAAGATGTATTAAATAATGTACAAGATGTATTAAATAATGTACAAGATGTATAAAATAATGTACAAGATGTATTAAATAATGTACAAGATGTATAAAATAATGTACAAGATGTATAAAATAATGTACAAGATGTATAAAATAATGTACAAGATGTATTAAATAATGTACAAGATGTATTAAATAATGTACAAGATGTATAAAATAATGTACAAGATGTATTAAATAATGTACAAGATGTATAAAATAATGTACAAGATGTATAAAATAATGTACAAGATGTATTAAATAATGTACAAGATGTATTAAATAATGTACAAGATGTATAAAATAATGTACAAGATGTATTAAATAATGTACAAGATGTATAAAATAATGTACAAGATGTATAAAATAATGTACAAGATGAATTAAATAATGTACAAGATGAATTAAATAATGTACAAGATGTATAAAATAATGTACAAGATGTATTAAATAATGTACAAGATGTATAAAATAATGTACAAGATGTATTAAATAATGTACAAGATGTATAAAATAATGTACAAGATGTATAAAATAATGTACAAGATGAATTAAATAATGTACAAGATGAATTAAATAATGTAAAAATGTCTTAAGTAATGTACAAGATGAATTAAATAATGTACAAGATGAATTAAATAATGTACAAGATGAATTAAATAATGTACAAGATGTATAAAATAATGTACAAGATGTATAAAATAATGTACAAGATGTATTAAATAATGTACTAGATGAATTAAATAATGTACAAGATGAATTAAATAATGTACAAGATGAATTAAATAATGTACAAGATGAATTAAATAATGTACAAGATGAATTAAATAATGTACAAGGTGAATTAAATAATGTACAAGATGAATTAAATAATGTACAAGGTGAATTAAATAATGTACAAAATATATTAAATAATGTACAAGATGTATTAAATAATGTACAAGATGTATAAAATAATGTACTAGATGAATTAAATAATGTACAAGGTGAATTAAATAATGTACAAAATATATTAAATAATGTACAAGATGTATTAAATAATGTACAAGATGTATAAAATAATGTACTAGATGAATTAAATAATGTACAAGATGAATTAAATAATGTACAAGATGTATTAAATAATGTACAAGATGAATTAAATAATGTACAAGATGTATTAAATAATGTACAAGGTGAATTAAATAATGTACAAGATGTATTAAATAATGTACAAGATGAATTAAATAATTTACAAGATGTATTAAATAATGTACAAGATGAATTAAATAATGTACAAGATGTATTAAATAATGTACAAGGTGAATTAAATAATGTACAAGGTGAATTAAATAATGTACAAGATGTATTAAATAATGTACAAGATGTATAAAATAATGTACTAGATGAATTAAATAATGTACAAGATGAATTAAATAATGTACAAGGTGAATTAAATAATGTACAAGGTGAATTAAATAATGTACAAGGTGAATTAAATAATGTACAAGGTGAATTAAATAATGTACAAGATGAATTAAATAATGTACAAGATGAATTAAATAATGTACAAGGTGAATTAAATAATGTACAAAATATATTAAATAATGTACAAGATGTATTAAATAATGTACAAGATGTATAAAATAATGTACAAGATGAATTAAATAATGTACAAGATGAATTAAATAATGTAAAAATGTCTTAAGTAATGTACAAGATGAATTAAATAATGTACAAGATGTATTAAATAATGTACTAGATGAATTAAATAATGTACAAGATGAATTAAATAATGTACAAGATGAATTAAATAATGTACAAGGTGAATTAAATAATGTACAAAATATATTAAATAATGTACAAGATGTATTAAATAATGTACAAGATGTATAAAATAATGTACAAGATGTATTAAATAATGTACAAGATGTATAAAATAATGTACAAGATGTATAAAATAATGTACAAGATGAATTAAATAATGTACAAGATGAATTAAATAATGTACAAGATGTATAAAATAATGTACAAGATGTATTAAATAATGTACAAGATGTATAAAATAATGTACAAGATGTATTAAATAATGTACAAGATGTATAAAATAATGTACAAGATGTATAAAATAATGTACAAGATGAATTAAATAATGTACAAGATGAATTAAATAATGTAAAAATGTCTTAAGTAATGTACAAGATGAATTAAATAATGTACAAGATGAATTAAATAATGTACAAGATGAATTAAATAATGTACAAGATGTATAAAATAATGTACAAGATGTATAAAATAATGTACAAGATGTATAAAATAATGTACAAGATGTATAAAATAATGTACAAGATGTATTAAATAATGTACAAGATGTATTAAATAATGTACAAGATGAATTAAATAATGTACAAGATGTATTAAATAATGTACAAGATGTATAAAATAATGTACAAGATGTCTTAAATAATGTACAAGATGAATTAAATAATGTACAAGATAAATTAAATAATGTACAAGATGAATTAAATAATGTACAAGATGAATTAAATAATGTACAAGATGAATTAAATAATGTACAAGATGTATTAAATAATGTACAAGATGAATTAAATAATGTACAAGATGAATTAAATAATGTACAAGATGAATTAAATAATGTACAAGATGAATTAAATAATGTACAACATGTATTAAATAATGTACAAGATGAATTAAATAATGTACAAGATGAATTAAATAATGTACAAGATGAATTAAATAATGTACAACATGTATTAAATAATGTACAAGATGAATTAAATGATGTACAAGATGTATTAAATAATGTACAAGATGAATTAAATAATGTACAAGATGAATTAAATAATGTACAAGATGAATTAAATAATGTAAAAATGTTTTAAATAATGTAAAAATGTATTAAATAATGTAAAAATGTATTAAATAATGTACAAAATGTATTAAATAATGTACAAAATGTATTAAATAGTATACAAGATGAATTAAATAATGTACGAGATATAACAACCGTTTTCCCACTGCAAATATATATATATATATATATATATATATATATATATATATATATATATATATATATATATATATATATATATATATTTGCAGTGAAGTGCTTACTAAAACTATAAACCCGGTCAATGTCATGTAGTAATTGATGAAAGTGTGTCATTAAAATTTACATTTATTTTATGCAAAAAAAGTCTTTAAAACTCATTTAAGGAAATGTTCTATCGAGACACCAGTAAACTGAAACTCACAATGCATCAATGTATCTGTGAATTGCTATACTCCAAGTATGCCCCCCCCTTAACCTATGTGGGTTGAGCACTCGGGTAAAGGAGATTGCTGACCGCCATTAGCCTACTGGAGAGCTTTGTATTAAAAAAATCGAGCCCTTGAGGCTGCTGATAATGTTTAATATACGCATTAAGATTTTCTCTACATCGAAACTTATACAGACGGCATAGTGTATTCGAAGGCTGACAGTTGGGAAAACGGTTGTTTTGATCTCACTTTTAAGTATCCGTTTGTCTAGCTACATTGGAGAACTGTGATAACATGAAACACTGACTATGTATATATATATTAGGTATTTCTTTTGGTTTATACGAACATTATTAAGCTACACATTTGGAGACATGTTTCGGGCAAAGTGTATGAAATAGCAAGACCTCTTTGGGCCAAACTTTTCTCGATCGCCTATAGGAAGTAAATTGAATTACATTTTTCTGCAACTGAACACGTGATCAACTAAAAAGAATTCAAACTGCATAAACATTTTTTTTTTTTAAATATTCGTTGTTTTCTCCTTTTTCTAATCTGATTTTGCTCAAATTTTGACATGTGCCATTTGAAGGGTAGTACTTTATAAAAATCATATGGATTTTTTATTAGTGGCACAATCTATACGTCAGGCCCGGGCAGGGGGAGTAGTCAACATTCAGTTAACGGACATGTAGGCCGACAAAAAGGGGGGTAGGTCCTTTAAGGGAAAATATGATATTTTTAAAAGACAAGAGGGGGGGTGGGGTGGTAGGTCCTTTAAGGGAAAATATGATATTTTTAAAAGACAAGAGGGGGGGTGGGGTGGTAGGTCCTTTAAGGGAAAATATGATATTTTTAAAAGACAAGAGGGGGGGTGGGGTGGTAGGTCCTTTAAGGGAAAATATGATATTTTTAAAAGACAAGAGGGGGTGTGGGGTGGTAGGTCCTTTAAGGGAAAATATGATATTTTTAAAAGACAAGAGGGGGGGGGTAGGTCCTTTAAGGGAAAATATGATATTTTTAAAAGACAAGAGGGGGGTGGGGTGGTAGGTCCTTTAAGGGAAAATATGATATTTTTAAAAGACAAGAGGGGGGGGGGTGGGGTGGTAGGTCCTTTAAGGGAAAATATGATATTTTTAAAAGACAAGAGGGGGGGTGGGGTGGTAGGTCCTTTAAGGGAAAATATGATATTTTTAAAAGACAAGAGGGGGGGGTGGTAGGTCCTTTAAGGGAAAATATGATATTTTTAAAAGTACCTTGTACCTCCAAAGGAAGGGCGGCATTCCTAAAATGAGGTAACCAAGCGAGTACCCTAACTCTAACCCTAACCCAGTAGTATTTTTGTGATTTAATGCCACTGTTAAATGGATGGGCCTGGGCCATCTATCTTAATTTAATTCTGAAATGACTTGATGTCTTGATTAAAAATTAATACAAAAGGCATTCTGATGGAATTAAAGAAAATCAAAATTTGGTAATTTTGACAAAGTAGTCAGTTAAGAATTTATATTAAGGGTGCGGGGGGCTATTTTTAAATAACTGAAAATACTGGGATCCAGATAAAACCCCTATTATTACATCAATATCAGGCGTATAGGCCCCCTTCCTATATTTATTTATTTATTTATTCATTTTATCTCTCTCCCACAGTGGTAAGATGTGATACAAGGTCGGAAAGTGGGATTGATGTTTCTGACAAAGGGGGAAGAATTTCTATTTTCTCAGTTGGAATCTATCCTCTTATCGTTAGCTAGTTTTTGATCTTGAAGTAGTATTTTTTTAGCTCTTTACATCAAGTGGCTTCATGCCTTGTCTGGAGCGATTTTCATAAAAAATAAAAAAATAGCTTCGCCATCCATCTGAGTTCTGATCCGTTTCCATTGTTTTACACTTCTTGCACACAAACCGATAAAATGGCAAAAATTTTATAACATTATGTTAGATAATAACATAAACCGTTTATCTCTTTCGTCCATATCTCACACAGCACATCCAGTCGCATTACTTTTCTGATGCGTCTCGTATAAACACCCTGTATTTAAAACAGTAACCTTTTACTCTGATAACCAATTTAAAAATCATTAGCATCTGATTTCCATTTCATTTCAAGAATGATTGGCAGGATTGTTTGTCTGTGAGGTTAGGTTAGGGTTAGGGTTAGAGTGAGGTTAAATGTATTTAAAATTCATTGATTGATTCTGAAATTATGGCACCATTATCTTTTCTGCCTGCAATTATGTGTGTTTTTCTCTTCAGATTGTTCGGTAATAACTCCTAAAATATGCATGTTTTTCAAAAAAACTAGGCAAATAATAATTTTCATTTCATTAGTTGATCTTTTACTCTTATTGTTTTTTTTTTATGAAAATAGCTCCAGACAAGGCATGCAGCCACTTTATGTAAGGAGGTAAACAAAAATACTACTCCAAAGTAAAAAAAAAACTAGCCAACGATAGGTGTTAGATGAAGAGATTCTGACCCAGAAATCAGCAATTCTTCCCCCCTTGCCAGAAACATCGCTCATGGAATGTGAGGACTAAAGGACAAAATAAAGAAAGTGAGAGTTACAAGGCTGCTGAAAATAAACCCAAGTTAGTCATTTTCTACTCTCCTATATTTAGGTAAACCGAAAGTTCAAATTAGTGACGGATGATTAGATGTTGGGTGTGTAACTATAAAACGGTATTTCCCATGTAAGGCTAAACTAAACACAGAAATGAAAAATTCTGTTAGAAGTAAAAAATTACAGTTAAAGTGATATGTCAGGTTATGACGTCACGGGAAGGAAGTATGAAGTGAGACATGGTGAAGAAGAAAGTTCTTTCTCTTTGGCCTGTAAGCTGACTTTTTATTGAAGTCTGCAGCGCAATGACAGGGCAATAGTAAGACGGAATTGTAGCATCAAGCCAAAAGATACTTGCACCGTGCAGACAAGTAAGTTGCTGGGGAAACTTGGTCTTGCAGACCTCAATCCCATCTTGAAAGAGAGAAGACTCTGCTGGTATGGCCACGTGGACAAATCCAGCAGTGCAATCAGCTGTGCACTAAACCTACAAGTCTCCGGTAGGAGTTGGCCGGCTAAAGTTGTCTTGGAGGGAGCTAACAGAGAGAGACCGCAGAGACTGGAGGCTTTTAAACGCTGACCCTCATGATTGAGAAAAGTATAGATATGCGGTGAGGACTGCCATGCGTGCAGCTAGCCAGCTGTCTGGAGGGAGGTCCACTCGTGTGGACATTGCCCCCATCCTGCATGATAATCAAAAGACCGATGAAGAAGAAGCCCTGTCAACACTTATTCGTAATACTCCACCAACCATTTTTCTCAACTTTTTTACTGACCAAATTTATTTTCTTTTTTCGGTAGGCAATTACCTATCATGTCGCTAAGGAATTCCGTGTTTTTTTTTGTTTTTTTTAATATTTTCAAATATTTTAGATTTTAGGAGGAGGGATCAGTTTCCTATATAAATTTAACGTAAACTGATCACCCACTTTTTGACCATGTTGCATGTTGTTGTTTGTTCACCAATTTTTTTCACCTTTTTTACGAACCAAATATTTTCTTTTGTCTGTGTACAATTACCTATCATGCAGCAAGAAAATTCCCCGTTGTTTGGAAATTTTTGAAAAGATTTGTGATGGCTAAAAAGTGGGGGATCAGTTTACATTAAATTTATATAGGAAACTGATCCCCCCTCCTAAAATCTAAAATATTTCAAGAAAAATTTCCAAAACCGCAGAGTTTTCTAGCGACCTGATAGGTAATTGTACAGCGAGAAAAGAAAAAAATTTGGTCAATAAAAAAGTTGAGAAAAACGGATGGTGGACAATTACGAACAAGCGCCACCCTGTCTTTTTTACCTTCTCCGTGAAGCAGGCGAGGGATGGCTCACGCAATGTTTAAAAGAATAAAACGTCAAAGAACATGTGTTGCCATTTTTATTTTATTTTGTTACAAGCTGATGGACAATCTGTGGGGATCGAAGAATCACCCATGCTCTGCTACAGTAGTAAGGGGAGGGGGCTGAGAGATACCAAAGGCTCTGATTGGTCAAACAAGATCATGTGTAGGAGAGCAGGATGCTCTGAAATAGTCAGCAGTTAAGTAAAATCAGTTAGTGAAAAAAACATGCGTCAGAACAAGGTCCATGAGGCAACGCTCTTCCCTGATACACACCCTAGAAAGAGCAATAAACAATACTACAAATTTATAATTCAAACCCTAACCCTAACTCTAACCTTAACCCTAACCCTAACTCTAACCCTAACCCTAACCCTAACCCTAACCCGTCCAGAGATTATTGATCTGCGCTTAATCTATCTATATATTTAAGCTGTCTCTTCGTAACATAGTGCACGTATTTGTAACGTTTTCAAAACGTTAAAACGTTGCTACATAATTCTTTAAAACTATTTTTCTCAGTTCTTTGTCACATACGCGCTTTTCGTGTTTCTTATGTTTCATTTTACTTCAGTTGAAGTTCTCAGAAATCGAGGGCCCCCTTTCCTAGGGCTAACACTTGATCTCTATATGAGGATACACGGCTATTCGAGTGTTCAATTAAAGTTCTCCTTTACCTCTTAAGCGTTGAGTTAATAAAGAAGTTAATAACATTAATTTCCTCAGTACTTTCACAGATTAGGATCAACACTAACTTTAACCCTAACCCTAACCCTAACCCCCACCGTAACCCTAACGATAGGGTCAAAGTGAGCGTGGATCCTAATCTGTGAAAACACCAATTTTCTATCCCCAATTGACCAGTTAACTATATTACAGTATATCTTTCTTGTGGTCTCTTGGACTTTTTAACCTTCCAAAATGATGAATATTTATGTTTCAGACTATAAATACAGTGAGATTGAGGCTTTTGGCTAAGATCAAAGTGTAGTATCTGTTCCGATGATACTGCACACCATAGACTGGTATTGTCTTGATTTACGTCGGTCTATCGGTCTGATCTGTCCTGTGCAGTTCTAGGAGGTCCACCCTCCCAGGCTTTGCCTCCCCTCTTTGGGGAGGAGTAAGTTTATTGCTTACTGCCTGAGGCGCCCCTACCGGAGAATGCAGACGGGGCTGCCCAGGCAATTTTTAATAGCCAGAGTTCTCAAATTCTTGAGCGCTGGTTTATCAATTCCCACTTTCCCGACCTTGTGTCACATCTTACCGCTGTGGGAGGTAGATAAATAAAAATTGAGGCCTTTGGCTAAGATCAAAGTGTAGTATCTGTTCCGATTGATGCTATACCCCTTAAACCGGTAAAACTTGATTTCACCGGTCTTAGGGATTGTCCTGTGCAGTACTAGAGTGTCCACCCTCCCAGGCTTTGCGTTCTAACTTTTTCTGAAGGGGTTAGTTTACTGCTAATCGCCTGAGGCGCCCCTACTGGGGAATGCCGACGGGGCTGCCCAGACATTTTTTGTAGGTCAGAGTGTTCAACCTCTCGAGCGCTGGCTTTTCAATCCCACTTTCCGACCTTGTGTCACATCTTACCGCTGTGGGAGGGAGATAAATACAAACAAAAAAATTTTTTATTTAAAAAAAATCACTTAATCTGGATTTTGTTTAAAATTACGAAATATTCAAGGGTTTTTTTATGGAAATCGCTCCAGACAAGGCACGAAGCCACTTAATGTAAGGAGCTAAAAAAAAAAAACACTACTTCAAGGTCAAAAACTAGCCACCGATAAGTGTTAGATGGATAGATTCCGACCTAGAAAACAGCAATTCTTCCCCACTTTGTCAGAAACATCGCTCATGGAATGTGAGGACTAAAGGACAAAATAAGAGAAGCGAAAAGTAAACCCAAGTTAGTCACTTTCTACTCTCCTTTCTATCTAAATGCAGGTTTCCATTCAAACATAAGCATATATCTGATGTTTTCTCAGTTAAACAAAGTCCTCGAAAATGTCAAATATATTTCCGTTCTCTTCAACCACCTCGCAAGACACATCGATGGCGACATTGTTGCAACTTTCTCCACGGCAACAATGACATGCTACCACACACTTCAAACCACTTCTGCGAAAGGAAGACACGTTTTTCGTTGAAACTTTAAACGTTGAAACAACGAATTATAATCAAGAGGTTGTCCGGGGCAACAGCTTTGTCCATCATGACCGGAACTAAATTGGCTCCATCTTTGAACCAGCACGATTTCAGGGGATCCTCTTCACATGTGGCCAGTGTCGCTCACAAACGAACTTGAAGATGTGTGTCACGCCACCACAGTTAAGCAGTCGCTCTTAAAGACAAACACATCGCTTCTTTGAAATCAGTACATTTAATTCGATGTTCTTATCGGTGTCAGTGATTAAATGTTACAATAGATATTCTTTTTTATAAAATCCCAGTATATTTTATCCAATATCTATCATCATCATAAACCTGATAATGTTTCATTTTATTAAGTTATTGTGATTTAAAGTGTGTAAAAGTGGGCACATCTTTCTGTTAATGGTAGTAAATCTTGTGGTTCTAATTTTGCTGTTTTACCGCAAGATGTTGGGGGAAGCGTCAGCATTTCCCCTGTAACCTACCGCAAATACTGACTGATTAGATTTAGATATATCGTCTGCTGATGCATCCCCTTTAGATATATCGTCTGCTGATGCATCCCCTTTAGATATATCGTCTCGTGATGCATCCCCTTTAGATATATCGTCTGCTGATGCATCCCTTGAGATATATCGTCTGCTGATGCATCCCCTTTAGATATATCGTCTCGTGATGCATCCCCTTTAGATATATCGTCTGCTGATGCATCCCCTTTAGATATATCGTCTCGTGATGCATCCCCTTTAGATATATCGTCTGCTGATGCATCCCTTGAGATATATCGTCTGCTGATGCATCCCCTTTAGATATATCGTCTCGTGATGCATCCCCTTTAGATATCTCGTCTGCTGATGCATCCCCTTTAGATATATCGTCTGCTGATGCATCCCCTTGAGATATATCGTCTGCTGATGCATCCCCTTGAGATATATCGTCTGCTGATGCATCCCCTTGAGATATATCGTCTGCTGATGCATCCCCTTTAGATATATCGTCTGCTGATGCATCCCCTTTAGATATATCGTCTCGTGATGCATCCCCTTTAGATATATCGTCTGCTGATGCATCCCCTTGAGATATATCGTCTGCTGATGCATCCCCTTTAGATATATCGTCTGCTGATGCATCCCCTTTAGATATATCGTCTCGTGATGCATCCCATTTAGATATATCGTCTCGTGATGCATCCCCTTTAGATATATCGTCTGCTGATGCATCCCCTTGAGATATATCGTCTGCTGATGCATCCCCTTTAGATATATCGTCTGCTGATGCATCCCCTTTAGATATATCGTCTCGTGATGCATCCCCTTTAGATATATCGTCTGCTGATGCATCCCCTTTAGATATATCGTCTGCTGATGCATCCCCTTTAGATATATCGTCTGCTGATGCATCCCCTTGAGATATATCGTCTCGTGATGCATCCCCTTTAGATATATCGTCTGCTGATGCATCCCCTTTAGATATATCGTCTCGTGATGCATCCCCTTTAGATATATCGTCTGCTGATGCATCCCCTTTAGATATATCGTCTCGTGATGCATCCCCTTTAGATATATCGTCTGCTGATGCATCCCCTTTAGATATATCGTCTCGTGATGCATCCCTTTTAGATATATCGTCTGCTGATGCATCCCCTTTAGATATATCGTCTGCTGATGCATCCCCTTTAGATATATCGTCTGCTGATGCATCCCCTTTAGATATATCGTCTGCTGATGCATCCCCTTGAGATATATCGTCTGCTGATGCATCCCCTTTAGATATATCGTCTGCTGATGCATCCCCTTTAGATATATCGTCTGCTGATGCATCCCCTTTAGATATATCGTCTGCTGATGCATCCCCTTTAGATATATCGTCTCGTGATGCATCCCCTTTAGATATATCGTCTGCTGATGCATCCCCTTGAGATATATCGTCTGCTGATGCATCCCCTTTAGATATATCGTCTGCTGATGCATCCCCTTTAGATATATCGTCTCGTGATGCATCCCCTTTAGATATATCGTCTCGTGATGCATCCCCTTTAGATATATCGTCTGCTGATGCATCCCCTTGAGATATATCGTCTGCTGATGCATCCCCTTTAGATATATCGTCTGCTGATGCATCCCCTTTAGATATATCGTCTCGTGATGCATCCCCTTTAGATATATCGTCTGCTGATGCATCCCCTTTAGATATATCGTCTGCTGATGCATCCCCTTTAGATATATCGTCTGCTGATGCATCCCCTTTAGATATATCGTCTCGTGATGCATCCTCTTTAGATATATCGTCTGCTGATGCATCCCCTTGAGATATATCGTCTGCTGATGCAACCCTTTTTAGATATATCGTCTGCTGATGCATCCCCTTTAGATATATCGTCTCGTGATGCATCCCCTTTAGATATATCGTCTCGTGATGCATCCCCTTTAGATATATCGTCTGCTGATGCATCCCCTTGAGATATATCGTCTGCTGATGCATCCCTTTTAGATATATCGTCTGCTGATGCATCCCCTTTAGATATATCGTCTGCTGATGCATCCCCTTTAGATATATCGTCTGCTGATGCATCCCCTTTAGATATATCGTCTGCTGATGCATCCCCTTTAGATATATCGTCTCGTGATGCATCCCCTTTAGATATATCGTCTCGTGATGCATCCCCTTTAGATATATCGTCTGCTGATGCATCCCTTTTAGATATATCGTCTGCTGATGCATCCCCTTTAGATATATCGTCTGCTGATGCATCCCCTTTAGATATATCGTCTGCTGATGCATCCCCTTTAGATATATCGTCTGCTGATGCATCCCCTTGAGATATATCGTCTGCTGATGCATCCCCTTTAGATATATCGTCTCGTGATGCATCCCCTTTAGATATATCGTCTGCTGATGCATCCCCTTTAGATATATCGTCTGCTGATGCATCCCCTTTAGATATATCGTCTGCTGATGCATCCCCTTTAGATATATCGTCTGCTGATGCATCCCCTTGAGATATATCGTCTGCTGATGCATCCCCTTTAGATATATCGTCTTCTGATGCATCCCCTTTAGATATATCGTCTGCTGATGCATCCCCTTGAGATATATCGTCTGCTGATGCATCCCCTTGAGATATATCGTCTGCTGATGCATCCCTTTTAGATATATCGTCTCGTGATGCATCCCCTTTAGATATATCGTCTGCTGATGCATCCCCTTTAGATATATCGTCTGCTGATGCATCCCCTTGAGATATATCGTCTGCTGATGCATCCCCTTTAGATATATCGTCTCGTGATGCATCCCCTTGAGATATATCGTCTGCTGATGCATCCCCTTTAGATATATCGTCTGCTGATGCATCCCCTTTAGATATATCGTCTTGTGATGCATCCCCTTTAGATATATCGTCTGCTGATGCATCCCCTTTAGATATATCGTCTGCTGATGCATCCCCTTTAGATATATCGTCTGCTGATGCATCCCCTTGAGATATATCGTCTGCTGATGCATCCCCTTTAGATATATCGTCTGCTGATGCATCCCCTTTAGATATATCGTCTGCTGATGCATCCCCTTGAGATATATCGTCTGCTGATGCATCCCCTTTAGATATATCGTCTCGTGATGCATCCCCTTTAGATATATCGTCTGCTGATGCATCCCCTTTAGATATATCGTCTGCTGATGCATCCCCTTGAGATATATCGTCTGCTGATGCATCCCCTTTAGATATATCGTCTCGTGATGCATCCC
>OY744528.1:7734079-7746579 GCA_963556195.1 Sepiola atlantica | reverse complement strand
CCCAAACAAGGCAGGCCGCCACTGTAAACATAAGGGGCTACTGAGAGTTAGGGTGTAGGTTTAGTGTGTCATCCTAAGTCGGGAGCTGTGCAGCGAGATATCTGTTTACATTAGTTTTAAGCCTCTGCATGTCGGTACAGTCGGGGAAACAGGGAGCAGGGAAGGATTCCCAGAGGCCGCAACAACTTCTTTCACCCTAATTCTCAGTAACCCCTTACATCTACAGTGGCAACCTGCCTTGTTTGGAATCATCAGTCACTAACTATCGTGACAGACCGATGTTTCTGAACATTAAATATTTCTTAAGCCATTTCTCTCTCTCTCTCTTTCTCTCTCTCTCTCTCTCTCTTTCTCTCTCTCTCTCTTATTCTATCGTTATTTCCATAGAAGGTGCTCGACTGGACTCTAATTTCTAGTAACTCCTTGTAGGACAAAAACTCGTCTTACTGCCACAACTGAAAAGAACTTTCCCTTCAGCCTCCATATAACTAGCATCAGGCAGAATTTCTATGAACAAAGTTATTTTTTAAGAACTTCCTGTCTGTGGAACGCATTACCACAGGACTGCTTTCCTGCAGACTACAACATGGTCGTCTTCAAATCCAATGTCAACAAATATTTGTCATTAACTATCTCCATAATAATATTATATTAATAATATTATTCGTCATTCAACTGACAATTCATCCATTTGGTTAACCCTTATACTTGAGTGGCATTTAGCCTTGATGACATTTAGTAAAAAAAAAAAAAAGAAAAAAAAAGGAAAATGTGAAAAAAAATAATGTTGAGAGTGTCTAATATTAATTACTTGCACAAAACTAAAAAAAGTTGGTAAATAATTTGAATTTTGAGAATATGATTTGTTTAGCCTTGGTGGATGTCTGCGCTCTTTGAGTGCCTTTCTTATCTAATGCAATACTATTTCCATAAATTTAATAGCTGAATAGTAATAGGATGTTTGCAGGATGACTAACAAATGAAAGAAGTAAATATGGCAAATTCTGCATTAAATCAATATTTGATGAACCCTTTACATTATTGATTTTTTTCCCCTCTCTTTTTTTTTTCACATCGGAGTATATCGTAGTTTCGTTTTTTTTTTTTCTCTTACAAATGAGGACTTGTAGTTTAGGAATTATGAAACTGCGTTTTCTTCTTTCTTTTTTTCTTATTTAAACATAAAAACATTGCAACTTCCGCTTTCACGTTTATTTATTTGACAAAATTATTCGTTCACACAAATACTAAAATTTGTCTGAATAAATTTTTGGTACGTCTTTAGTTTAGCTGTGAATCAGAATTTATTTGTTTTCAATTTTGAAAACAGGGGCAGACAATTAACCGGAAATAATATAGAATTAGAAGTTTTTATCCAAAAATAAAGCGAACAATGATAACAACGAACAGTGTTTTTTTATTTAATAATGTAAAATTTTATAAAATGAATAGTCAACTGATTTTTTTTTTTTTGTATAATTTAAAACTTTATAAATTTTGTAATTTTCTTTCTAAACTCCTGTGCGATTACAACCTGCCCTTTTCAGGGCAACTTACCTTCTACAAATCTATGTCATCCAACCTGCTCTTTTTAGGGTAACTTATATTCTATTCTTTTGCATGATTCTACCTGCCCTTTTCAGGGTAACTTACTTTCTACTTTTTGTACAATTCAACCTTCCCTTTTCAGGATAACTTACGTTCCACTTTTTTGTACGTTTCTACCTGTCCTTTTCAGGGCAACTTACCTATTATATTTTCAATGCCTTAACCGTCCTTCACAGGACACCTTCGTTATTCAGTCTGCCTGGCAGTCATCCAACCATAGCCTGATGTTCACACAGGACTAGCATCAATTAAACAGACCTAGCTGTTTTTCCAACCTCCGTGACGTCCACGTTCGACCACAAACGTTGGAGATGTAACCCGATCAGACACTTCTCGTCAACCCTTCGTGTGATACTGGCAGCTGAAACGACCCTTTTCTATAACCTGTCCCTTCACGGTCCAATGAACTGTTAGTTGTTATCTGCACATTTAAATCTTGTATTTATTATTTTTCTTTACCATTGTCGTATTTTGTCTTGTCTCTCTAAAATTGCTTCCCTGCAGATTATAACATTGTCTTGTCTCTCTAAAATTGCTTCCCTGTAGATTACAACATTGTCTTGTCTCTCTAAAATTGCTTCCCTGTAGATTACAACATTGTCTTGTCTCTCTAAAATTGCTTCCCTGTAGATTACAACATTGTCTTGTCTCTCTAAAATTGCTTCCCTGCAGATTACAACATTGTCTTGTCTCTCTAAAATTGCTTCCCTGCAGATTACAATATTGTCTTGTCTCTAAAATTGCTTCCCTGAAGATTACAACATTGTCTTGTCTCTCTAAAATTGCTTCCCTGCAGATTACAACATTGTCTTGTCTCTAAAATTGCTTCGCTGCAGATTACAACATTGTCTTGTCTCTAAAATTGCTTCCCTGCAGATTACAACATTGTCTTGTCTCTCTAAAATTGCTTCCCTGCAGATTATAACATTGTCTTGTCTCTCTAAAATTGCTTCCCTGCAGATTACAACATTGTCTTGTCTCTAAAATTGCTTCCCTGCAGATTACAAAATTGTCTTGTCTCTCTAAAATTGCTTCCCTGCAGATTACAACATTGTCTTGTCTCTCTAAAATTGCTTCTCTGCAGATTACAACATTGTCTTGTCTCTCTAAAATTGCTTCCCTGCAGATTACAACATTGTCTTGTCTCTCTAAAATTGCTTCCCTACAGAGTACAACATTGTCTTGTCTCTCTAAAATTGCTTCCCTGCAGATTACAACATTGTCTTGTCTCTAAAATTACTTCCCTGCAGATTACAACATTGTCTTGTCTCTCTAAAATTGCTTCCCTGCAGATTACAAAATTGTCTTGTCTCTCTAAAATTGCTTCCCTGCAGATTACAACATTGTCTTGCCTCTCTAAAATTGCTTCCCTGCAGATTACACCATGGTCGTCTTCAAATCTAATGTCAACAGATTCCCGTTATGAACCATTCCTACTAGTAATTCAAACTTGGTCCATTCCATCAATCCTCTCATCAGGTTCTCTATCTTTCAACTGACAATAATTCCATCTCATTAATTCTTATGTTCAAGTGGCCTTTGGCCTTCATAAGTAATCATCCTTCAGTAAAAAAAATAAATAGTTATAAGACCAATCACCAGCATTCTTAATTCGAAACAAGCTACAACAAATTCTCTTTTTTTTTTTGTTCATCCCAAATATGGTATATTGACACCGACATGTAAGGTGCTACGATGATTAGGGGCCAGATTTATTAGGGGTATCCGAAGTGAGGAATTGTATAGCAAGATGATTGTTCAGATTGCATTTAAATTTCTGCATATTGATACAGCCAGAGAAACAGCGAGCAGGGAAGGAATTCCAAAGGTAAGAGGTCCGAGGAAAGAAGCTATTTGAATAGAAAGTTTTCCGTTACTGGGGGACCTCTACAGTAAAGGGGTGGGATTTTGCTGCTAGTCAGGTTGGTCGGAGGTATTTACGTTGAAGGGGTACAAGTGAAGTAAGTTCATTTGGAGCACATTCCGTTGAAGTCCTTGTAAAACAAGCACAGGGATGCAATATTGCAGCGATGCGACAGAGCTGGAGCTTAGTAGACAGTGTGGGACCTATTAGATTAGCGACTATTTTTTGCACCTTGTCCAAGAGAGTGAGCGAATAGTGGCTTTATATAGATATAGGATACTGTCAGGTGTGAGAATTTTTCTAGCCTGGTAGAGGGAGCCCATCTTCTTTGCAGCAGACGAGGCAGAATCTTCTATGTATTGAGACATTGGATGAGAGTTGTCCATTAATTCACGTAATTCCAACTGTTTTATTGACTAATCCATATGAAAATTGTCGTCATAAAAACAGACAAAATTGGTGTTTTTCTGCTTTTCTTTTATGGTGAGCGATAATAACGTTTTTATGACTGAAGCATCTGAATAAATTATTTATTCAAAACCATCTGTATTTACAATGAAGACATATTATTGGTTGGAGGACTTACAGACAAATGATCTATTATGTAAAGGGCAGTTGTCTGTGTGTGTGTGTGTGCTTTTTACTTAAAAGTCAGGAACTACACAAGACACACCCTCAAAGCTGATATAGTCTTTTCAGCATTGCATCGGGAATAATACGGACATATATATTTTGTTAATATTCATTCTTTTGGGGGTCAACAGGTACAAAATTAATCAGGAGGGAGATTTAGAGCGATTTTTTTTTTGTCCATGTGTCAGAGAAAGAGAGAGAGTGGGTGAGGAGGAAGGGGAAAGCGGAAGGAAATAGAGAGAGGGGGTGAGAGAGAGGAGGAGAGTGGAAGTGAATAGAGAGAGAGGGTGAGAGAGAGGAGGAGAGAGGAAGTGAATAGAGAGAGAGAGGGTGAGAGATAGGAGTTTTATTTGCATTCTTGTTGTGTAATAAGGCTCTTTTTTTTTCTTCAAAAAGATTTTTTATCTTCATCCGTCTCGACCAAACGGCTAGAGAGTGGCCACCCTCTTACTTGACATGGGAATTCCCTCTTCTGAGGCCCTCTCTCCCTCCCGGTTTACTCACAGAAACTATTGATCGACCCATTCCTATTCTGAGGCGGTTGTGCGCCCTCCACCGGAGCCATGGCGCTTCTAAACCAGGAGGGGGAGAGAGGGCCTACAAAACTGACCCAACCATTTGTGAATGTGAAGAGAAAGGCTATGCGATGCAACACTGCCTGGTCTGCCCTCTACTGCCCAACCGGTGCAGCTTGAAAGATCTTGCAGAGTACAACAATAATGCAACGGACTGCATAAAACAGTGGGAAACTATTATATGGCCGCATGCTTCAAAGAAACGCAAAGAAGATTCATCAGAAACGGGTCTGGGAATGCCAAGCGTTGAGATTCATCATCATACGCTTCACATATTCTTATTCTTCTTCCTACTCCTATGCAAATCGACTGCCAGAACCATCTAGCTTTAGAAACTCCAAACAGCCAATCTGCAAAGGGGAGATAATTCAATTAACATTCTTCATTGTCCAATCTCGGATACTATTACTATACATGCAGTCCAATTCAAATGGTTGACATCAGCCAAGTAGGATGCAGTTATACATGCTTCTTATGCACTTGAACGACGCTTTCCTCAGTCTGCCATGCTCTCTAGTGCCTGGGATATCCAAACACATTATGAAACTGATGCAAGAAGTGGCACACTGTACATGGGACATCGAGTTCATAAGCCATCAGTAATCTTATTAATACCAAGTTTATGCTTAACTGTGTGTGTGCAACCACATAGAAAAGGTGACGTCTGCAAAGAAGTCGCTATGAAAGCATTTCCAGCATGTAAATCAGGGGTGGGCAACCTCCAGCCCGTGGGCCACATCCGGCCCGCGAAGGCTTAGCGTCCGTCCCGCCACCCTACTAGGCTGGATTATTGCAATCCGGCTGGCGGACCTCCCAGTAAAACTCATATCATTTTGAAAATGAAGTACACAAAGTCTCACCTTCGCTCCCAACTCTCAGACCGCCACCTTAATGACATTCTTCTGTTGTCTACCTCAACCATCGAGCCAGACATGGAAATACTTTTTCATGGCAAACAGCACATTGATTTGTAGTGTGTTCAATGCAATTTTTATTCATGTAAACAAAATATAGTAATTCTGAGATTTCGTTTTTCACTCCGGCCCGCGATCTCCTTCCAAAAGTCTCATCTGGCCCTCACTCTGAAAAGGTTGCCCTCCCGCCCCTGATGTAGATGAAGGTGAGAACTTCCGATTGTCACGAAATAAATGCTTATTTGGCTGTCGGCATGCTCTGAAAGTCTTCTAAAGATTAAGGATTGACTCTCCAAAACAAAAGGAATTTTATATAGTATGTTCGTTACAAAGCCATTCGTGTGATGAATGCGCTCTGCCTTATAAGGATGAAATGCACTCCATTTGGCTTTGAGTGTGCGCGTTGAAATGCCTCACGATGTATGGCACCACTCATCTGGCTGATATTGTGAAATGTGCTCAGAGTGGGTAAAAATCTCTATGCAACTGGCCTGGCCATTACACCAAGTTGGTGATTAGGAGAGTCTATTGGGAATGCTTTCTGTTACTGCAGTGTCGTTTGTCTTCTGTGCAAATTTAAAAAAAATTTTTTTTAACGAAGTTCACCCCAAACAAGGCAGGCCGCCACTGTAGACGTAAAGGGCTACTGAGAAGAAAGAAAAGGGGAGAAGGTTGGGAGGGGTCAACCTAAAATGGGTTCTGTGCAGTGAGATATCTGTTTACATTAATTTTAAATTCCTGCATGTCAGTACTGTCGGGGAAACAGGAGGCAGGGAGGGAGTTCCAGAGGGCAGCAGTATGAAGAAAAAAAGCTATTGGAGTAGAAGGCTCTCTGGCATCTGGGGACCTCCACAGTGAATGGATGGGATTTGGTTGATTGTCGAGTTGATCTAGTGAATTTACATCGAGGGGGCACCAGAGCAGCCAATTCATCGGAGCATAATCCATTGAAGTATTTGTAAAACAAGCACAAGGATGCTACATTGCGGCGATGGGACAGGGACTGGAGCTTGGTTGACAGTGAGGGACCTATTAAGTTGGTGACTCTTTTTTGGACCTTGTCAAGGAGGAAGAGAGTAGTAGATGATGCACCAACCCAGATGTGACAACAATACTCCATGCATGGGTGGATGGTTGCTTTGTAGAGATATCCAGGTGTATCATCTATGTTCCCTTCGACAAAAGGTTCGACGTTGTCTGGCTGTCCTTATGCTAAGTCCCCAGTGCTCACGATTGTGGGAATTGACTGTGTCCATTTGCCACTGTTTACGGTCTTGCCTGATGGTTTCTTTCCACGTCTACCTAGGGTGCCCAGTTTTCTTTTTGCTGTCAAGCCTTAGGTCTCTGCATGTTCTGATATATACCTTGCTTCTCTCAACATGCCTGAACCAGCAAAGATGGTTTGCCCTTATTAGAGCATCAAGTTTTGGAATGGTCAATTTCTCAAGTAAAGTCTCTGACCTAATGATTTGGATCTGGTCTGGCTTTACATTGCATATCCACCTAATCATTGCCCTGTCATTTCTATGGAGTTGAGCAAGTGAGGCCTGGGTGAATTTTTGTGTCTTTTTATATTAATTGGTCTCAATCTCTATATCAAGAGAAAACTATGTTTCTGTACTCAATGTTATGAGAATCATGTTTTGAATTTTTCAATTCAATTAAGTTGCCACATAGGGAAAGAGTGGTAGAAATTTACACAGAAGAGAATACAGTAGCCTAGCACTTGTCCAAATTCACCTTGAATTGCTGCGTTGTTGGCACATTTATTACCTCTCTTGGGAGACTATTCCAAGGTCCAGGGATCCTGATTGAGAGAGCGGTCCTACTCCGGTTCAATCGAAATTGGCGGTGAAATAGTTTCTTGTAGTGTCCGCGTAGACTTTTTCTGGTGCAGGAGTGAATAATATGTCCTGAGGTATATCGTAATGACCATTGAAGAGATTGTAGGCCAAAATGAGATCAGCGCGTAATCATTGACGCTCAAGGGAGAAAAGGTTAAGTTTCGTGAGTCTGCTTTCATAGGGCAGATCACATGGACCCTGCACCATTCGAGTAGCCAATCTTTGAACTCTCTCCAGATGCTGGATATCAAGTATTAGATATGGAGCAGAGACCTGGACACCATTACTCTAACAGTGGTCTGACGAGGGAGACATAAAGTGGGAGAAATATTTCAGGAGTGAGTTTGCAGAAAGAACGTCCGAAGAAATTTCACAGGGATGAATCCTTCAATTCTTTTCAACAAATCATGTTCTTCAAACGCCAATTAAAGCTATAGATCAAGGAGGAGAGAAAGAAGCTCCCCTCTGTAAAATGTGGTTAAAGTTGAGTGCATGATTCGTGCTCCTGTCGCATAAAAGCAGCAAACCTTAGCTGGCATTTAGATGTACAAGTGTCATCTGCAAAGTACTATACTGATCCCTCACTTTTTGACCACCACAATTTTTTCCAAAAATTTCCAGACAACCCGGAATTCTCTAGCGACATGATAGATAATTGTACACAGAAAAAAGAAAGAAATTTGGTCCGTAAAAAAGGTGAAAAAAAAAATGGTCAAAAAGTGGGGGATCAGTTTACGTTTAATTTGTATAGGAAACTGATCCCCCCTCTTAAAATCAAAAATATTTGGAAAAAAATTTCCCAACCCACGGAATTCTCTAGCGACATAATAGTTAATTGTACACCGAAAAATTAACAAAAAATTGGTCAGTAAAAAAGTTGAGAAAAACGGGTGGTGGACAATTACAAAAAAGTGCCACACGTTTTAATTGTATATTTTTCTTTCATATAAAGTAATGGAGGTTTGGTATCTGTCTGTCTGAAGCCGAAACTATATTTTTACTTATATAACAGAAGCCGATATTCAGGGTGGGCAAAAATAAGGGTCCTATTTTTAAAAATTCATAACTTTTTTATTTATTGATTTTTTTTTTTTTTTTTTTTTAGAATAAGTAAAGGACCCCTTCCGAAGCAAGCATGAGCCGTATTAGCCCTAAGGAACGTACCCTCATTTAGAAAACATTATTTTTGCTTAAAAAACTCAAAACAGTGTAAAAAACAATACTTTAGTTTTTGTAAGTTTTAAGAAGTGTTTTTCGGCTAAAATTTGTTTTGTTTATTTCAAAAAATCTCGGAAGGGTCAGTCTACACACACATAAAGTTTGGTGAGTTTAACTTTTATTTTGTGGAAGTTATTCAAATTCAAGTTATTCAAATTTAAAGATAGTACCCTTATTTTGGCCCACCCTGTATTTCAAGGCTATATTCAGGAGGCACGGAGTGTAGTATCTGTTCTGTCATGAGACCATCCTTCCAGGCATAACCTCTTCTTTTAAGGGGGGGGGGGAGCGCAGTATCTGTTCTGTTGTCATTAGATCACCCTCCAAAGCATTACTTCCTCCTTTTTTTAGGTGATCGTGGGGTATCAGTTCTGTGGTTGTGGACCATCCTTCCAATCATTACCTTCTTCTTTTTGGGGTGGAGGGGGAGTGTAATATCTGTTCTATTGTCATGGGACTATCCTCCCAGGCATTACCTATTGAAAAAGGAGGAGTTTAATATCTGTTCTTTGGAAGGTAGTGTAGTATATGTTCCTTCGTCATATATATTATCAAAACCATGATTGCTAGTGGGTTTTAATTACACTTCCATGCAGAAAATGAGTCATTTATGTGCCTGTACGAAATTAATAATTGAGGTGTTTACATGACTGATAACATTATAGAAGAATGGACAAGACAAGTTATGAGAAGTTATCTCCCCTTTATTAGAACTCTTCACTGACGTCATTCCAGAAATAAAAACGAAGCTTCAGTCTCTTTTGTATCATGGACAGTGGTCAGTTTATACGTGTGAAACACAGCTAATAAATACATGACGTGAACACCACAACTCAATATATTACAAAATGAAAACCAATCCTTCTCATATCTCACCTTTTTTGGCCTTATGCCACCTTTTGTGTATATTTCATGCAAATAAATATTAAAACAGACTTGAATTGTCATGCTGGCAACAAAGATCTGCGAACATGACGACTCTGTCCAATAAACAGATCAAGGAACTGATAGAAGTGCTGAGACAACCAACAGGGAATAATTCATCCATCGTGAGACCCATGCGAACTTGCAACTTACACGCCTACATTATTTTGAACAATGACTGGAAGAAATCAAAAACAAATCAAATTCATTGGCATCATTCATGGGCAGAAGTGAATTTATGAAAACTCACGCACAAATCAAGTTATGGAGACCTCATTGAGAAAACCAAAACAGAGAGAAGCCTCGTCTCTATTTACTTGCCTCCCCACGAGGGCAAAGTTAGACACAAGGTCGGCTTTTGATGTGGGGAAAATCCGTCTTCCCAAAAATGGGCACTCTGGGTTGGAACAAAAAAAAAAAATTGCCTCGGTCTAGAAGGAGTTCTCCTTCACTGACTGAGGACAGAATAGATTAAGTGAAGCATCAGAACAGATACTACACTTTGTTCCAAGCCAAAAAGTCTCGTTAATTGAACC
This sequence comes from Sepiola atlantica, assembly GCA_963556195.1. Taxonomy (NCBI): domain Eukaryota; kingdom Metazoa; phylum Mollusca; class Cephalopoda; order Sepiida; family Sepiolidae; genus Sepiola; species Sepiola atlantica. Next base: position 7,736,463 of record OY744528.1, on the reverse strand, counting down.
GTTTTGTGATGGACGAGCTAATGCGCCTGGATGGACAAAGAGAACTGACATCGATGAAACATAAAAGCCCCTCTTTAAAAAGAGCATACGTCCTAGATTTCGACGCGAAGCCATACAAACATAAAAACTCCATAAAAGACGTAGTTAGCTATTTGCAGTATGAAGTAGCAAAAAATGATGTTTAGCACGAGAAACGAGCCATGAAAATTATCCACGAATTCAGACAACAGGTCTGGAAAACTGTTGCGTCTTGATGTTTATACGTTTCGGTTCAATTACAACTCAGAAAAATGAAGGAAGTACGAAGTAGAAGCCTTAGCAGATTTATTTAACAAAACACACTGATTAAATTAAATGTAGAAAAAAACCGCTGAACGCGAGATGCTTGTTTGATTGTGAGACCGTTCTGTACACTTTTCACTGTTCGGCAGACGACACCCTTCAATCCCAGGGGCGATAACTCTTACTTTTCTTCAAGGGAAATAACTCGATTTTGATTTGTTAGGTTGACCTAACAAAAACCCACCAGAAATCAGATGTAGATTTAATTTGCATCCATCTCTCCTAAACCTTATCCCAGCCTAATAATACGAAACTGACAAATACACTGGATTTATATGTATAGAATATAAAATATAGGTCCTAATAAGTGACACTAAAACTGGCATCTATAAATGTCATAGGTAGAAAAACAGAAAAATCTGAGTGTCAAGAAAAAAGCCATCGGAAGAAGGAACGAAGAGAAAAACAGGGCAAAAGGGAAAAAGTGAAAAAAACTAAAGTTGAATGTTACGATAACCTTCCATGATTATCTCCCTTTAATGGAACTCTTAAAATAACTCTGATAAATCAAAGATGGCTGCCATGCATGCTACAGTCACAATACTAGCAATAATGTAATCTAACATATAAAGTTATCTCAGTATTTTTTTTTTATACTAATGTGTCTCCGCTTATCAAGGTCCACGGGTCACTCAAGGATAATGGTTAATGAGATTGTCAGTTGGCGATGAACAACACGTTGAGAGCATTGGAAACGATGAGCTAAATGGTCGGAATTTGATCAATTAAATAAGTTGGTCGACAAGAATTTGTTAACATTCGACTTAAAAATGACCGTGCTGTATTAGGCTGGAAAGCAGCCCCATGGTATTGTATTCCACAGATGAGAAGTTCTTAGAAAAAAAAAACTTTGTTCATGGTAGTTCTGTTTCGTTTTAGGTACCCAGAGGAAGAAAGGAAAAATATTTACTGTGGGTAATTATTGACAAGTTTTTGCTGTGAATGTTTTACAGGGGAGCACCAGAGATTAAATCATCCCCGCTAGATTTCAAAGTCGATTCTGTACTCTGCCAAGGCAAGAAAGAGTGCTCTGCGTGACACCTCCCCAGATGTGGCAAGGGTATTACATCTCTTCACTGACGTCACTCAAGAAATAGAAACGAGACTTCAGTTCATACATGTAAAACACAGCTAATAAAAGCATGAAATAAACACATTTCAGCCTCGTCTCAATCACTATTTATATAAAGTTAGGTCTGTGTATATGTATACATATATATATTTGTATGTACAGGATTCATTCCTAGACTAATTAACCGATCATTATGAATTTTTGAACACAGCTGCTAGGCATAAGTGGGGTCGTAATGTGGGTTATATTTAGTTTAATTTAGTTTCATGCAAAGGAGGTAAAAAGAGGGTTGAAGCCCTTCGTGAAAATTCAGGTACCTCCGATTTTTCTGAAATTTGAACAATAAATATTAGACATTAAATAATAAATATTAGACATTAAATAATAAATATTAGACATTAAATAATAAATATTTCCAAAATTGTAGTTTCTTTGGGAACATAATATGAGCAAAAGTGCAAATATTTCAGATTTTCTATGAATATTATCCGTAGTGATTAGACACGATTTCTTTTTTAAGACTTCTTAAAAATTTGAGACATTTTCTAGATTAAAAATTATGTAATGGATTTTGATCAAAATTGGAATGAGGATTCTAGACATAAGGTTTAGTAGCATATATATCTTGATTTTAATCTTCGTAAGGGGACATAAAATTGGTACAAATCTGTTCTATTTGGGAAATTAATTATTAATTATTATTTATTTATCTTCCTCCCACAGCGGTAAGATGTGACACAAGGTCGGGAAAGTGGGATTTGAAAAGCCAGCGCCCGAGAGGGTGAGCACTCTGGCCTACAAAAAATGCCTGTGCAGCCCCGTTGGCATTACCCCGGTAGGGGCGCCTCAGGCAGTAAGCGATAAACTTACTCCACTCCAAAGAGGGGAGGCAAGACATGGGAGGGTGGACCTCCTAGAACTGCACAGGACAAACCCACAGACCGGCGCAATCAAGCCTCGAAGGCCAAGA
>OY744528.1:7639079-7726579 GCA_963556195.1 Sepiola atlantica | reverse complement strand
CCTCTTTGGGGAGGAGTAAGTTGATAGCTTACTGCCTGAGGCGCCCCTACCGGGGAATGCCGACGGGGCTGTCCAGGCAATCTTTAATGGCTAAAGCGCTCACGTTCTCGGGCGCTGGCTTTTCAAATCCCACTTTCCGACCTTGTGTCACATACTCCTAATGTGGGTAGGTGTTAAATATCGAGGACACTCCTATCATGTGAGCGTCCACGTGTGGTATCTGTTCCGATGGATACTACACCCTATAGACCGGTGTTGTCTTGGCCTTCGGGGCATGATTCCGCCGGTCTATGGGTCTGTCCTGTGCAGTTCTAGGAGGTCCACCCTCCCAGGCTTTGCCTCTCCTCTTTGGGGAGGAGTAAGTTGATAGCTTACTGCCTGAGGCGCCCCTACCGGGGAATGCCGACGGGGCTGTCCAGGCAATTTTTAATGGCTAAAGCGCTCACGTTCTCGGGCGCTGGCTTTTCAAATCCCACTTTCCGACCTTGTGTCACATACTCCTATAGTGGGTAGGTGTTAAATATCGAGGACACTCCTATCATGTGAGCGTCCACGTGTGGTATCTGTTCCGATGGATACTACACCCTATAGACCGGTGTTGTCTTGGCCTTCGGGGCATGATTCCGCCGGTCTATGGGTCTGTCCTGTGCAGTTCTAGGAGGTCCACCCTCCCAGGCTTTGCCTCTCCTCTTTGGGGAGGAGTAAGTTGATAGCTTACTGCCTGAGGCGCCCCTACCGGGGAATGCCGACGGGGCTGTCCAGGCAATTTTTAATGGCTAAAGCGCTCACGTTCTCGGGCGCTGGCTTTTCAAATCCCACTTTCCGACCTTGTGTCACATACTCCTATAGTGGGTAGGTGTTAAATATCGAAGACATTCCTATCATGTGAGTGTCCACGTGTGGTATCTGTTCCGATTTATACTACACCCTATAGACCGGTGTTGTCTTGGCCTTCGGGGCATGATTCCGCCGGTCTATGGGTCTGTCCTGTGCAGTTTTAGGAGGTCCACCCTCCCAGGCTTTGCCTCTCCTCTTTGGGGAGGAGTAAGTTGATAGCTTACTGCCTGAGGCGCCCCTACCGGGGAATGCCGACGGGGCTGTCCAGGCAATTTTTAATGGCTAAAGCGCTCACGTTCTCGGGCGCTGGCTTTTCTAAATCCCACTTTCTGACCTTGTGTCACATACTTTTATAGTGGGTAGGTTTTAAATATTGAGGACATTCCTATTATGTGAGAGTCCTCGTACCACGTGTGGTATCTGTTCCGATGGATACTACACCCTATAGACCGGTGTTGTCTTGGCCTTCGGGGCATGATTCCATCGGTCTATGGGTCTGTCCTGTGCAGTTCTAGGAGGTCCACCCTCCCAGGCTTTGCCTCTCCTCTTTGGGGAGGAGTAAGTTTATAGCTTACTGCCTGAGGCGCCCCTACTGGGGAATGCCGACGGGGCTGTCCAGGCAATTTTTAATGGCTAAAGCGCTCACGTTCTCGGGCGCTGGCTTTTCAAATCCCACTTTCCGACCTTGTGTCACATACTCCTATAGTGGGTAGGTGTTAAATATAGAGGACATTCCTTTTATGTGAAAGTCCTCGTACCACGTGTGGTATCTGTTCTGATGGATACTACACCCTATAGACCGGTGTTGTCTTGACCTTCGGGGCATGATTCCACCGGTCTATGGGTCTGTCCTGTGCAATTCTAGGAGGTCCACCCTCCCAGGCTTTACCTCTCCTCTTTGGGGAGGTGTAAGTTTATAGCTTACTGCCTGAGGCGCCCCTACCGGGGAATGCCGACGGGGCTGTCCAGGCAATTTTTAATGGCTAAAGCGCTCACCTTCTCGGGCGCTGGCTTTTCAAATCCCACTTTCCGACCTTGTGTCACATACTCCTATAGTGGGTAGGTGTTAAATAAAGGACATTCCTATTCATGTTTTACCGCATGGTAGGAATCCGGTCATCTCCTACCACATTTAGTGGCGTTACTCTATTGCTATGAATAAATACATTGTATATTTTAACCTGTCACAATTTGTGGTTGTTATCTTTGTGACCCCTAGCACAGGTCTACAACAATTATATATATTATTTATATATATATTATATATATTATTTATATATATATTATGTATATTATTTATATATATATTATGTATATTATTTATATATATATTATATATATTATTTATATATATATATTATATATATTATTTATATATATATATATATATATATATATACTCCCTCTGGTCGCATATTTTTGTTAGGCTGCCACGTCAGAAATGAACGCTGACGTGTAAACTGATGGATCCTCAGTCATATTTCTTTGGTGGTTAGACGTAGATATTCTTTATTTATGACCAAGAATATTTTTAGATGTAAATAAATTTTAAAAATATTTCAACCCCACCCCGATTTTTATATTACCCTTCTCCATATATAGAAATATTTTTAGTTTAAAAAATAAAGAAAAAAAATGTTTTGCCCCCCCCACCTCAATTTTTTTTTTACTCTCCCCCATACATAGTTAAAAAAGGAAAACAAATTAGGAGGCGCCTCGGTCATATCAAAGAACTCATGTTTAAATATGCTATTGAAGGCGCCTACGTCATATCAAAGAACCAGTTTTGTTATTCTTCCAAAATAGGAATATTTTTAGTTAAGAAAAGAAAAAAAATTATTTGACTGCCCCCCCCAATTTTTTTTATCCTCTCCCATATACATATAAATATTAGTAATGTAAAAGGAAAAAACAAGAACAAATATAGTAAAAAAAATCAAATACAGCGAACACGATTAGTTAGTTAAATGCTCTCGAGATGAAGTTTACGTAAATTAAATTCATTACAATGTGTGTGTGTTTTTGAGTAGTAATTTTTAAATCAATTTTTATTTTAATTAAACAATTTGATTCAATAAAATTGTTAAAATCAACAATTTAAAAAACTGAATACAGCGAACAATATTTTTCGAATCGGAAGAAAGGTGTACATAAAATAAAACAATAAAAAAATCTGTACTCTTTTACTGTAGGACCTGTGCTGACTTTGACCATGACCGAAACCTGTACCCTAACCCCCACTTTGACCCTGATCCTAACGATGGAGTCAAAGTTAGCGCGGGTCCTATAGTGTAAAAGCACCAAAAAATCAAATACAGTGAACACGATTAGTTATGTAAATGGTCTCGGAAAGAAAGTTTACCTAAATTAAATTCGTTAGAATCTGTGTGTGTGTTTGTGTTTGTTTAATGACCTTTTTTTAATTAAACAATTTGATTCTAAAATCAGTTATATTGTTTTTTTGTTGACAGAAAAGAAAAAAAGTCACATCTTTTATTTTAATAAATAAAACATGGAATAATAAGAACAGTTTGTGAATAAAAGCTTAACAGCGTAAGTTAAAGTAACACGGTAAATGCCAGCATTTTGTTTATATTTTAATTTACGCGCTCGTCTTGCGTCCATACTGATTTGACAAAGGGAGGTAAACGTTTCAATGGATTAACGTTCGCTGTTCAATCAGTTGGACGTAGATGGAATAACTACATAACTCATTTCATATATATATATATATATATATATATGTAAATAATAAAAGAAATAATTATAATTTATAAGTAAGATTATTAGAGAGCAAAATAGCGTAAATACATGTGGAAATCTGAAGAAAACAATCATGAGTGTATATTTGCAAATACTAATTTATTAGAAGTTCAAAAGCAATTGATTATGTAAATTGAGAAATGCGCATAGTGTTTACGGCGGTTTTTGTAGTAGTATATAATGAAGCTGGCGGACTTAGTAAATAGTCATACTACTCTGATGGAGTTTCGGCTTCAGACAGACACACAGAAAGACAGACAGACAGACAGACAGATACATAAACTCCATTATTAATAGATATATATATTTATATATATATATATATATATTTATATATATATATATTTATATATATATATATATATTTATATATATATATATTTATATTTATATTTATATATATATATATTTATATATATATATATATATATTTATATTTATATATATATATATATTTATATATATATATATATATATATTATATATTTATATATATATATATATATTTATATATATATATGTTACACCGGCCGTTCTTACACAGGAGAAACTACACCGGTTGTCACTATAAATAGTGCGAGTCACCAGAGACACTGAAGACAAAGCACAGTCTTGTAACTGTCTAGCCCAGAGCTAGTCACTTTCTTACTTTGTTAATACACTTGTTAAACCAACCCTCGACTTGACTTCCTTTCTTTATTATTTACTGTTGGACAACTTCACAACAATATATATTATATATTTATATATATATATATTATATATTTATATATATATTATATATTTATATTTATATATATATTATATATATATATTATATATTTATATATATATTATATATTTATATATCTATCTATATACTACTAAAAGTCTATGGGTCTTGTATGTTTGCAATCAGCTTTCAGCTTTCCGGTTTTCAACATCCGGTTGCGCATGCGTAAATAGCATCGTCTTCCAATCTGTTATTCCAATTCCGTTGAACTCTTATTATTAACGAACGCATGAAATTTTTCATTCTGGAAATGTTTATATCGCTTTAAATATAAAACAATTACATTTAATTTCATCAAATAGTTTTTTTGTTTTCTCCACGGCTAAAAACATTCAACGGCAGGACTTTGTAAAGTCTGTCGCAGTTTCAAAAAAGCTCCACCCTTTTAAAAAACAAAAACAAACAAACAAAACAACAACAATCATTATTAATATCAATAGCGGCGGTGAACGAAACCACCTCCCACTTTTCCTCTCACAGATTTCACCACTCCTACTCCCTCTGTTTTCGTTACGTACGCGAGACAGCCGGTTGTACCCCCTTCCTTCCTCAAATCGCCCTTTTATTATTCTGTACTTTCAACTAACAATTTCATTTAAAAGATTATATATAAAAATTTGAATTTAACTATAATAAGTATTATGGTACCTGTTCAGTGCATATTTACCTATAAGTATGGCCAACCACTTATAATTCAGTAACTATAATTTAAAAAAAAAACAATTATAATAAACAGAACGACGCATAGAAATCTATCTATATTCTTTTTTCAACAATTACATTTAATTTCATCAAATAGTTTTTTTGTTTTCTCCACAAGTGTCACGCACATACATGAATTCCATAGCTAATATAACAAACTGACCCAACGGGTCACGGGTGGTCTAGTATATTATATATTTATATATATATTATATATATATATATAAATAATATATATATATATGTAAAGAGAGAGAGAGAGAGGGGGGAATACCCATCTCAAAAAGTAATCCCCGAACAGAACGTTTTTCACCACTTTTATGTCCTCTCACAAAGATAAAAATCAAGATATAACGATACTAAACCTTATGTCTAGAATCGTTATTCCAATTTTGATCAAAATTCATTATATGTCTTTGATTCTATAAGATGTCTAAAATGTAGGGCTTAGGCTTAAGGGTCTTAAGAAGAAATTGACATACAGGGAATCTTGCTTCATTGGTGTCTAATGATTATGGATAAATTCAATGCAAATCTGAAATATTTGGATTTTCAAATGGGAGCTTGTGTCCATATTATGTCCCCTAAAAATCTTTTAGATACTCCAAAGAAACTAAAATTTGAAGAATATTTATTAATTGAGGTCTGATACCTATTATTCAAATTTCACAAAAATCTGAAGTTTCACGAAGGGTTTCCACCCACTTTTTACCCCACCCCACCCCACCCACTTTTTACCCCACCCCACCCACTTTTACCCCACCCCACCCACTTTTTACCCCACCCCACCCACTTTTTACCTCACCCCACCCACTTTTTACCCCACCCCCATTTAACTAAATTAAACTAAATATATTCCACACATTAAGACCCGTTACGCTTAACAGTTTTGTTTCCAAATTCATAATGATCGGTTAATTAGTTTGGAGTGAATCCTGTACATACAAATATATAAATATATACATCTACCTAACTTTATATAAATAGCTTTATGCTCCAACAATAGGCCACCATTGTAACTAATTTAGCTTCTGTTTTTTCCACCAAATATTTATGACTAAAAATGAAAAGATAGTAAAACAAAATAAATAAATAAATAAATAAAAGCAATCAGCTGACCAGTCGTCTATTACTTGTGAACAAACGATATAATTGTGTTGATTCAAGAGAGGAAAAACCTGATGTGATAGGAAAAAAACCGAATGCCGTTTGGAAATGAGGCAATTTTAATCTCAATCAAGTCAATGATCGAATCCTAGTTTGTGATTTTGGATACATTGAATGCATCTCTCACAAAGGCTTGTAGCAGAAGACGTGGTGCAGGTGGCGATAGATGAGGCCTAGTTTACCGAGTGCACAATGACCTCCGCTAACAAAAAAAAAAAAAAGGCGTGATGAAACATGACAACAACAAAAAGGAGACTTCACGGATATACAATAAAGGTAAGAGTGTTTTTTATTTCATTAGAAATAAAATACTGCTCTAGGAAAGAACTGCTGAAGTCGATGATAATAACGATGATGATGATGAAAGTGTTACGAGCAGGACCGAAGGTCCTTACTGCTTGTTGCGGCCAGGGCCTTTGCTGCTAGTTGTAGTGGATAGGAATAGAGAATAGAGTAGATGATGATGTGGTTGTATTGGAAGGTCGCCAACCATCTTGAATCATTAAGGGTCGGCTTGTTGCAGTGGATGATGATGATGATGATCCGTATAGCAGTGTTTGGAATAGAGGTTATTAGCTTTGACACTGCTGCTCCTGCTGCTGTGCTGTGGATAGAATAAGAGCTGCTGCTGATGTTATCGCTGGGCGAATGCAGACAGTAGCGTTGTTACTAGTTCTAGTCGCCATTGATTGCTGCTGCATGCATACTGCTACTGCTGCTGCTGTTGCTGGATCACCACTTCACCTGAATCAAGGCCCATTGTCACTGGCGAATGTCAAAAACGTCCCTCTTATACATGTTGATCAGCTACTACTGATAGTGCTGTCCTGTCACTTGATTGATCGACGGGAAGGAAGATGTGCGAAGAGAGATAAAATTGTGCCTATCTTTGTCACATGCGCCAAAGCTGCTGAAGCGGTAACTTCCGGCAGGCTAATGGACAGAAAAAAATCCATAGAATATAAGATTCAAAGAGTCGACTCGGTGATTAATCAACATTTTATACATAATCCCAATCGTCTGTATCTCTGAGATGAGGTGTTTTCATTATGGATTTCAGTGTTCGGATTGACTTTCTCATCTTGGCTGCCATGCTCACAACGTTTCGGCCGTTCTGCCCGCCGGCCTTCACCAGGTGTCCTGTATCGAACTCGGGAACTGTCTGTCTTGACTCTCGAACCCAATCCCTCTACTGTCACGGGGTTACCACGCTCGAATTCCATTTTTTGGCTCTGTGACACACTCGTTAATTCTCCGTTGCTTTCAGTTCTGCTGCTGCTGCTGTATTGCTGCTGTCGCTGAATGTTACTTTAGATAGATAATTATGTCCTGCCTGACACAAGGGCAGATAACTCTACTGTACTTATACACTGGAGATGTGTCGCTCAGAACACTCTTTCCTGCTTTGATAGAATATAAAATCGACTTCGAAATCTAGTAGGGGGGGGGCGATCTCTTCTCCTCCTTACAACCTCTTTCTCACAGAAGAAACGTTGCTAGTCTCTCTCTCTCTCTCTCTCTCTTTCTCTCTCTCTCTCTTTCTCTCTCTTCCCCTCTCTCTCTCTCTTCCCCTCTCTCTCTCTCCCCCTCTCTCTCTCATTCTCTATCCCTCTCTCTCTCTCTCTCTCTATCCTTACTTTCATGGAAGGTGCTCGACTGAGCTCCGATCTTTGGTTCTTCCTTGTAAGACATTCACAGCAAGAACTCGTCTTATTCCACAATGGAAAGTGACTTTGCTTTCTCCCTCCAAGTACCTAGCATCCGTGGAATTTTTAATAGACAAAGCTTCTTTACAAGGGCTTCCCGCCTGTGGAACACATTACCGAGGGACTGCATCCCTGTTGATTACAATTTGCTCGTCTTCAAATCCAAAGTAAAAAAAATCTTTGTCATAAGCCGCCCCATAAGTAATCAAACACAATTCATACTTTTGATCAAGGTTAGTACTCCAATAGTGTTCCCCATCTTTCGGCTGGCATTCATTCCCATCTCATTAACGCTTATCCTCGAGTGGCTCTTAGCCTTGATAAGTGGTGACCAAATAGAAAAAAATAGAAATAATATCAGGAAATAATCTTGACAATACTGTTTTAGACAGCATCGATTATGCCACCCTGTTTATAGTGTAATGTGAGCCGTTCGACACAGCCACATCTGCTATGCTACACCAGGCTGGTTGTCCTGTGACCTTCATGGCAAGAATGTTGTCCAGAAATGAATTACATTATCCACCTGTGGTTCAGGTGCTACAATAATTAAGGCTGTTACAAAATGGTTCCATCTGCTGCACGGTCAACAATCCACAATTATTACCGATTGGAAATCCATTGCCTTTATATTGGATGGTTCAAGAAGTCAAAAATTAAAAACGACACGCTTCAAGGTTAGAGACTTGAGCTGGCCTACTTCAATTACTCAATTTTATATCGACCTGGCGAGAACAATTTATCCCCTGACACATTATCAAGAGTGTTTTGTGGAGCTTAAGTTATATTCATGAAGGACTGTCCCACGCAGCAGTCATTTTGTTCAAAAAATGCATAATTTTCAAAAGAGGACGTCAAAATGATTTGTTGTGGGACATGTTTTGGGGTCAAACCACCATTTCATAGGGAACATCCTATGAAAGCTACAAAATCAGCTTATGTTTATGTAGAGTAGTATGGTCGACATTCTTTAACCCAACACAGTAACAATATTGGACTAACTCGTCCACGTGGGACACATTACATAAGAAGATAAATGAGGCTAATATAAGCAAAACTGATATCCGAAAAATTCTCACCTCTAACACCCAAAAAATATAAACTGTGTGTCTGTATGTCGAATACACTAAAACCATGAAAAGCAAAACGTAACATAATTAAATGCAGATGAGTTTTTATTTTCTCTAATTTTATTCAGTTTTCGGCGATTTCGTAGTTTTGCAGACAAAATGGTGGACAAGGAACCGTCTGCTAATCTTCGAATTAACAAATGAGTAAGTAAACCCAAATGAATTGTTTTGAAATAATTTAAAATTTACCTTAAATTATTTTAAAGGAAATACAGTTGGGAAATAAGTCCCAAAATAATTTATTTGGGTTTACTTACACATTTGCGAGGTTGGAAAAAAATCAGAAATTAGCAGACAGTTCATTGTCCGCCATTTTGGCTGCGAAACGATAAAATCACCTAGTTTTCTTTATTTTCCGTATTTTTTACTCTTGTTAACTTTCTTTATTTTATTTATCGGCATATTTTATATATATATATATATATATATATATATATATATAAAAGGATTCAATGAATTAGAACATTACAATTGTTCCAAGAATTAGAACATCAAGTCTAGTATGGCGTACGATCGTTTCCAAAACATTTTGGAAATACTTTATTATTACATATACATATATATATATATATATATATATATGAAGTTAATCCAACAAATTTTGCATTCTAATAAAATTTGATTCGCACCTTTTTTTATTATTTCATTTTATATTATGCTATATATATATATATATATATATATTTTTTTTTTATATATATTTTTTATATATTTTTATATTTTTAAATTTTTTTTATATATTTCTTTGAGGAATCGCTTTAAATGTGCTATAGATATGGGTTTTATGTGTGTATTTGTGTATGCATATATATGTATGTATATGTGTGTGTATAAGATATGGGGAGAAAGGGAAATAAAGAAAGCTAGGGTCGGATGAGCATCTATGTATGTATATGTGTTTGTATATATGTTTGTATACATGTATATAGCTATTATTAATCAACAAAACATTTATAGAACTGTAATTTTACATGAATATAAAAGTCAGTTTTAGTGAAGAAATGTTCATTTGGTAAAGTTTATACAACTAGTGTTCTTTGGTAGAAATGTTCAGTAAATAAGCAAACACGAGGGCTTAAGATGTGTATGTCTATATATTTCTTAGTGTGTGAGTCATAGACAGTGTATGTTAGTAAGTGGCAATGTGATACTCTGTGTGTCATAGCGGTTTGCTTCTGTTCACCTGACCTCTTGTCAGTGCGGATGGATATGTGCACGAGATGTTGAAGGGGGGAGGGGAGTAGACGCTCTTGGGTCCTTCCAGGTGCAAAGTGCGCCAGGTTGAATCTCTCTGTCTTTTAGCCGTTTATTTCCTCGTTCTTATAGGGGTTTTTTATGTAATGTTTTCCTCGGTCATATGGCTAATGAATGCTGTTATGGTCATTTTTAGGGCGCGCATGCTTATTAAATGGAAATGAAGTAAAGTTTGAGAGAATATTAGGGTCACCAGCCAGCAAGTGCTAACTTAACATGAACAGAGTTTTGTGAATGAAAAATCAAGGAAAACATTATTAAATAACAAAACATTTATAGAACTACAAGTTTACATGAATATAAAAATCAGTTTTAGTGAAAAAATGTTCATTCAATAAAGTTTATACAACTCGTGTTCTTTGGTTGAAAATGTTCAGTTAATATCAGACACGAGGGCTAAGGATATGTATGTATATTTGTTAGTGTGAATATGCGTGTGTGGGTAATATATATATATATATATATATATATAAGTGGTGTACTAAAAGCGAACTTTTAGGAAAGGTAAAACCTATTGTGAAAAGTATACAGCTCAATATCCTCTCTCACCACCTCTCGTGCCTTTTAACGACCTACCTATCTACATTTCATTTTCTCCGCTGGACTTTTCGACACCGGACTTTTTAGCAATCGGACATTTGCTTGCATTCGGGCAGAGTTTTGCCCTGTGTTTCTTTCCCTACAACTTTTATTTCACTTTTTCAAATTTTAAATCTTGGCCTTTGCCAACTTATCTATCCCAGCGACTTCCTCTGATGATAAGATTTTGATCTTTGAAAAGCCTGGCTTAAGGAAAATTTAACTTGAATAAATTGCCTTTTTGCGGAATATACCTTGCTCTGAGCAATTGAATTGAAATTTGATTTGGCTTTTGCTTCTCTAATTCCTTTCCATTCTTCTTCATATATATATATATATATATATATATATATATATATATATATATATATATATAGATATAGATATAGATATAGATAGAGTATTAGCACTGTGTAAGTATGCATTAGGTTTTTAAAATTTTTTTAACATAGTTCACCCCAAACAAGGCAAGTTGCCACTGTAGACGTAAGGGGTTTACCTTGTTCTGTTAGTGCATGTGTAGATGTGCACGAAGTGAGGGAGCTTGTACGTGAGTTTTGAAGGCACGGGGGTGGGGCCCCTGGAGGCATAGGTTCTTGGGTCCTTTCTCAATGTCTGTCTCGAGTTCTCCTCTAATTTTGTTGACCAAGTTACTCCTTTTATAAGTTTTGTCTTGCTAGATTTTGGGTTTGTAAACGATTTTCATTGGTTAAAAAAATATTGAGTTAACACGTTCCTGTGAAAACTCACTTAATTTTGGAAGTGAAGAGGAAAGAGTATCGGAACAAACAGGACAAAGAAAAAGAGTGGCTATTCAAGCCATTCGCTTTTTGTGGCGTTTGCATCTTGATTCATTCAACACACTGTCACAGGATAGAGTACATACTCCACCCCTCAAAAAAAATATAGAAAATAAGAAATACAAAAAATACAAGATGCTGTCCAGGTGGAAAATGAAAGGGCCACACATATATATGTATGTGCAATCCCACGGAAGGTAGCATGTTTGATAATGGAATTGTTTTTATTTTGTATAGTATCGCCAAGAATATATATATATATTCCATGAAAAATGCCAATATACTGAAATCATATGCCCTTAATAGGGTTAAGATGAAAATTCATATACACTAAATGTACAAAAGCAAGGAAATTCCCAAATTTTTACACTTTTATTGTCATTAAGGGTATGCGAGAACAACAGGGCTATGTATTTTACTGGTAGGAATTTTTCTTCAGCGCTCCTCAAACACTTCATCCACTCATGCATAGAGATTTATACTGTAGTGATGTAATAATGAAATATTTGATTGATATGTAGTAATACCCTTAATGACAATAAAAGTGTAAAAATTTGGGAATTTCCTTGCTTTTGTACATTTAGTGTATATGAATTTTCATCTTAACCCTATTAAGGGCATATGATTTCAGTATACTGGCATTTTTCATGGAATGTCACTACTTTTGTAAAGGTTATGCCTCAATACAATCGCTTCTCATAAGGTTTTTTGGAATTTTCTGGAAAACTAAGGTATATGGTAAACTGAAATTAAAATGTCATCAACTAGACCCTAGAACCTCTAGCTCTGCCAAAAATCAGTTGAATCCATCAAATAGTTGATGAGATACAGGGGGGCACATACGTACGTACGTACGTACACACAGATAACATGATTTCATGATTGAACTTTCTGGATATGTGGGTTGCCTTGACTAATGATGCTGAAATTCTACACACTTATAGAACCTATCAAATAAAAATGTTGTGCAAAGTTTTAACTAATTTGATTTATTGTTTTTTTTAGTTATGATTGATCAAAGAAATGAGATTTCCAGCATAGGCCATTCGTGACGTCTATTAAGGGATAGAGTGCTCTCGCGCCTCCCTTGATATATATATATATATATATATATATATATATATATATATATATATATATATATATATTCTTTCCAAATATGATCTAAGGTTAAGATCGGATTCTAACTCTGCCTGATAAGATCTCAGTTTATAATAGCTGTTGATCGATAACATCGTCATGCCAGTGTCGCAGATTTTGTACATGTCTGTGTAAATAAAAATAATCATATATAAAAGCTCTATTTGATATTGAGCACTTACTATAAACCCGGTTGAAATTCTTTGGATTACTACCCCTAGATGTTTTACCTGGATTATTATATATATATATATATATATATATAAATTATAACTAAAAGGTAAACTTTTAGAGAGAGAGGACAACAGACCTGAGTGGAATCGTCGTTGGATTTTTATGCAGATTCCTCTGGATTTACCAATATTTCTGAGCCCCACGTTTTTTTTTATTTCGTTATTGGTGATTCCCATGCCCGTTTGAACTTTGAAATTTTTTAAAAACTCTTTCAAATTTGAAACTTTGACAGTCCTATCCTGTCAACTTATCAATCATAATTTTTCCTCTGATGATAAGATTTTAATCTTTGAAAAGCCTGGTTTAAGGAATGAAAGAGAAGAAAAATAAATGTTTTTTATTAACTAAACTGCTCCTTGTGTTGAACAACTGAAGATATCGATTGGCTTCCATTTGCAGGTCTTATTAATTTTCATTGACGTACCATATATATATATATATATATATATATATATATATATATACATTTTTTTCATTAAAAGTTGAAATGAGATTATTGATTAAAATAAGAGATACCCAAGGAGGCATAACTCTAATATATAAAATTATCTTGTCATATTTTCGAAGTTTTTCATCGATAGCTTTATTCCTAGAAACTGAATAATTTTCAGGTCTATTTTTCTAATACGATCTGATCTCCTTTCACCTCTGTTCTTTGAAAGCAAAACTATACTTAAAGTTGATTTTACCGATTCCGATACGTCGTCCAATCCAACTTTAATTTTGGCAGAGACAGTATTACTATTACTCCACACAAAATGGTAGCCATCTTGAATTTTGACTGATAAGTAGCTTCTTTGCTGGTAGCCATTTTGAATTACGATTACTAAGCACAATAGATTGAAAATTAGCGACTATTTAGCACAATAGATTGAAAATTAGCGACTATTTAGCACAATAGATTGAAAATTAGCGACTATTTAGCACAATAGATTGAAAATTAGCGACTATTTAGCACAATAGATTGAAAATTAGCGACTATTTAGCACAATAGATTGAAAATTAGCGACTATTTAGCACAATAGATTGAAAATTAGCGACTATTTAGCACAATAGATTGAAAATTAGCGACTATTTAGCACAATAGATTGAAAATTAGCGACTATTTAGCCTTTCATTATTTACTAGTAGATATACAGAGATACTAACAAATTCGAGTTTTGTCATAAAAATGTAAACAGAGTGTCAGAATCCAACACAATAACGATATGAATAAAAATCCACTACTCAAAAACAGTTGTATAAACAATAAACCATTTATTAGTATCCCCATAAATTTGTTAGTGAATTTCGTACGTATTGGTAGCGTGCAGCGAAGAAAAAATATTTGTGCTACGTATTCACGACCTTTCTAAGTAGTTGAGAGAAAGCCTAAATATTTTACCATTATTAAAAATAGAAAACCGAATACGGTCTCCAAAGACAGACAAAAAACTAAAACTTGGATTTGTCGATGCTTCTGTATTATTTGTTACGCATGAAATTTCATCTCTAATTTAGAAGAGTAAGTTGAAAGGGGAGATAATTCAAACTTTTTTTGCTGTCACCGTAACCCATAAGGAAAATCCAAAGAGTTAGTATAAAGAATTCTTTTTAAAAGGCTACTTATGCAGTTTACGGACCGGACTGAAATAATAACGTTATAATTTTGAATGCCATTCTTAACGGGGGTAGGAGGTGGGGGGGGGGGTTTGATAAACTATTCTGTTTATTAAATTGTTAGGTGAAAGTACAGAATAGTTAATCAATCCCCCACCCCCACCCCACCTCCCAATGTTAAGAATGGTTTTCTAAATTATAACGTTAACTGCATAAGTAGCCTTTTTTTAAATTTATTTTCTTACTCATTCTCTGGATTTCCCTTATGTGTTATGGTTACAACAAAAAAACAGTTTGAATTATCTCCCCTTTCAACTGGCTCTTCTAAAATGAAAATGAAATGTCATCTGCCCCAATAATACAAAAGCATCGATTTATCTACGAAGAACACTTTATACCCCCACATACCGAATTGTGCAAACCATACCAAATGTAATAGTTTTTTTAGATATGAATATTTGTTTTGATTTTAATAAAATAATATACGCATCTAACAAATGGTTTTCTGAAGGCATTTTGCCTCTTTCTTTATGTTATAAATTCTAAGATGCTTAAAAAAATGAACTTTCCCAAATTTATATCTATTTGCATGAGCCATTCACGTTTTTAAGTTCAGATTTAAAAAGAGACATTTTAACCGTTTGTCCACACAACACCCGGACGCCAATCTTTCATCACCACAGAGAAGGATTCTTACGTATACATAAAACAAAAAATAAGGTTAATACCTTATATTTGTTTAAAGATCTGATGATGCTCGTTATATCGAGTGAAATGTTAGTAAAAAAAAATGAAAATATTTGTTTTGATTTTAATAAAATAATATATGCATCTAACAAATGGTTGGTGCTATCCCTCCTCGGTCTTTCCATCCTCCTTGACCTTTCACGACTGTTTTGATGCCGTTTTTTGTGTGTGTGTGGGGGGGGGGGCACAGTTTTTAAGATCTCTTGCATTTCAGTTCCCTCTTTTTTTCTTTTTTTCTTTTAAATATAATTCACCCCAAACAAGGACGTAAGGGGCTACTGAGAAAAAAGAAAAGGGGAGAAGGTTGGGGGGTCAACCTAAATTGGGATCTGTACAGCGAGATGTCTGTTTACATTAGTTTTAAATTTCTGCATGTCAGTACTGTCGGGGAAACAGGGGGCAAGGAGGGAGTTCCAGAGGCCAGCAGCACGAGGAAAGAAGCTATTTGAGTAGAAGGCTCTCCGGCATCTGGGGACCGCCACAGTGAATGAATGAGATTTAGCTGATTGTCGAGTTGGTCTAGTGAATTTACGTCGAGGGGCACCAGAGTAGCCAATTCATCTGAGCATAATCCATTGAAGTATTTGTAAAACAAACATAAGGATGCTACATTGCGGCGATGGGACAGAGGCTGGAGCTTGGTTGACAGTGAGGGACGTATTAGGTTGGCGATTCTTTTTTGGACCTTGTCTAAGAGGGAGAGACTAGTAGATGATGCACCCTTGGGTTCATATGGTGTTCTTTCAGTTCCTTTGGGTTCATGTTGTTATTATTATTTACTCACTAGGAGTTATCACACTGGTCATCGTCAATGCCAACAACCTGTGGTATTCCCTGGAGTCTGAGTGACAACAAGTCTTATCAGACTTCCAGTATGCTCCACCTCTTTTCGTTCATCACCGCTGATGACCTTGCGGTATCGCAACAGCCACCTACCACCGATTTCCCGCTGATAAGGGCCATTGGTCCTCTCTGGGGCCCGAGTGGCAACTAGCCTCCCCAAGGTCCCAGAGCTATCCGCGCTCTTCCAGTGGATGTCTGGTTTGCGCTTTCCCTCCTCGACCCTCTGTCCATAATTTTCGTGGCGTCAGCCTATGCTTGCGCCTCTCTCGTGCGGTTGTATTTTCCCCGGTTCTGTTGTCTTGTGCTTCCATGTGTTTGTTCCCATTCGTTGCTTATGTGGGTTGGTTTCCGCATTCGAGGACATTTCTCAGGATTGTAGCTGTTTTGATCATTACTGTCCTTTGTATGGTCTCAGTTATCCCTTTGATTCCTATTTCTCCTAGTCTTTTCTCCATGTTTTTGGGGACTGTTCCTAGTGCTCCTATGATTATTGGTGTTATTATTATTATTATTATTATTATTATTATTATTATTATTATTATTATTATTATTATATGACGTTCACTATTAAACAGTTAATATTGTTACATTAAATTGGAAAAATCGAATTTATTTTCCCTCCACCCGGACAACGGCAGATAAATTCCACTAGTAAATAAATCGTTTTTCATCTGTAAAAATGCAATTAGTCTTTTTAGTGTGCAGATGTTCGCAAGCGTGACTGGTGGTGAGAACTTACAATTTTGTCCCCACATCACATATGTTACCGCAAATTGATCCATCGCTTGTTGTTGTTGTTGAGCGGATCTGACAATTTCATAAACCATTCCGCAGCTGTCAACCTATGGAAACGTTTCTCGGATTCTTTGAGAGGAAATAAATCGGGTTGATTTCATGATTTTGTACAGCTCACCTGATATACCTGCCGTGATTGAACTCTACCTCTCGGTGAGTAAAACAACTGTTTCCCTTGCTTACTTATACGGTTTGAATCGGGTCGTGTTCCCGACTATAAGCGAGTTCATAAAATCAAGCAATTGTTGCATGCAAAAACAGAGTAATAATTAACAAACAAAAGGAGGTAGTTCAAATAAGGTTTATTGAACGTGTGTGTATGTGGGATGATGACGTGTGTGGTGTATGTATGTGTGTCGATAGAAAACAGTTCTTGAAAAGAGTATGTGAAGAAATGAGTCCGGCGTGAGAAAGTCCTTGAAAACCGTATACAAAGAAAATGAGTTGAGAACTCTTACCGTTGTTGAACACGTGTTGACGGAGCGCTGGTGTCTTAGCGTCGTTCAGCGAGGCCAATTGGTGTCCCTTAGTTATATATCCCCTAAGGGCAGATAACTCCTGGTCGCTTGTAGCGACACCTACCGGCCGGTTAATGCAGTTATGTTTTGAAAGGAGGGGATAACTGCTACAATACTAAATGCATGAGAAGCTGCTTTCTCTCTCCGTCGGTCAACTTAGCAAGTTTCAGTTTGAAATAGTGTTTTCGTTTGGATTATTTTCATATTCGAACAACTATTCTTCATCTTAGTCTAACAACTTGTAATAATTCGTAATATTTGGATTATTAAGACTCAGGCTGTTCTCATCTTGGATGTTATTCTCACAACTTTTCGGCCGAGTGTCACCTTCGACAACATGCTTACAAGGACCACAAAATGCGCAGTGGAATTACTGATAGGTTGAGATAAGATAACCAGTCCGTGTGCAAGAAGTGTAAGTCAATGGTTTTAGATGAGATGTGGAGTAAGTTTATCTGGATGGCGAAGCTATTGTGGTTGTTGAGAAGTTTGGTTCCTTGGTGAGCAATGAAGGGATGCGTTGCATGAAGAGAAATCATATGAAAATTGTTAATTCATGCGAATGATTTACCGTGAACACTCTCCGAGGCGGCTTCCATCTAGAAGTTGTGGGGCCGCCATTATTCTTGACCCTGTACTTTGTAGCGGAGCTTGAATAAAATATTCCCTTTTTTATCCGTTATCAAATTCCATTATTTACGTGTTAACATTCTTCTTGTTACACATTCACAGTTATTTTATTTTTGTATTTACATTGGTAGCAGAGCTAAACGTAGCTATTGCGCTAAAATACATTGCACCGCCCGTCTTAGTTAAAAACAAACGCAGCACGTGGAAGAAAGAAATGCAGATCTGGGAAATGGATATATCACTTGATAAAACGAAACGCACCCTGGAAGGAAAACCCAGAGAAGCTATTTTCGGGTTAGATGTTATGACTGTTAATTCTTTTGTCATTGTAAACCATTCTTCTTGTTCATCACTCTTTCGGCATTTGCCATCATCATCATCATCATCATCATCACCACCACCACCACCATAATCATCATCAGCAGCATGATGATCATCATCATCATCATCACCACCACAATCATCATCAGCAGCATGATCATCATCATCATCAATGCTGCCATCATCATCATCATCATCTTCATCATCATCATCTTCATCATCATCAATGCTGCCATCATCATCAGCATCAGCATCATCATCATCATCATCATCATCATCATCATCATCATCATCATCATCATCATCATCATCATCACCACTGCCAATATCATCATCATCAGCAGCAGCATGATCATCACCATTATCATCACAGCTGCCAATATCATCATCATCACACCACTACCACCAAAATCATCAGCAGCAGCATGATGATGATGATGCTTATCATCATCATCATCATCACCTCCACCACCTCTACAATCATCATCAGCAGCATGATCATCATTATCATCATTATCACCACCATCGCCACAATCATCATCAGCAGCATGACCATCATCATCATTATCATGATCATCGCCACTGCCAATATCATCATAATCATCATAATCATCATCATCACTGCCACCATCATCATTACCATCATCATCATTACCATCATCATCATCATCATCGTCATTTTTTGGTTTAATGTCTGTTTCACATGAATGGCATGCTTTGAACAGCTTTCAGAAATTTACTTCTAAACTGACCTATCTTTGACCAGGTCTTTATTAACCATCTTTATTCTCAAGTCCATCGAAAGGTAGATTTAAATTCTCGATGTTGTATGCCAGAATCAAATCTCTTTGTATACTCCTCTGTTCAAGTGAGAATAGATTTAGTCGTTGGAGCTGCTCTTTGTAGGTAAGTACGGAGAGTCCTGTCACTGTCCTAGTTGCCAACCATTGAACACGCTCCACATGAACGATTTTTTTTTAAGATAACGATTTTTTTTTTTAAGATAACAATTTTTAACTTGGATGACATATTAATATGACAATTAGTTGTTTTTTTCTATTGATTGATTTTTTTTTAATTTTTGTTTCGTTTTCCAGAGACCCTTCAGAGTTTTTTTTTTATTGGTTGATTTTTTTTAAAATTATTTTTTGTTTCGTTTTCCAGAGACCCTTCAGAGTTTTTTTTTTATTGGTTGATTTAAAAAAAAATTATTTTTTGTTTCGTTTTCCAGAGACCCTTCAGAGTATGTCCGATGCCAGCAGTATAAGTGGCATGAGCGAATCAAGTCAGCTGGTGAATGAACCCCCCAAAGATGATGGGAAACTCCGAAGTAATATTCCCATGACGAGCTTCAATATGATCAATTCTATTATAGGATCAGGTGTTATAGGTAAGTCTTTGGACTTTTGTTTTCCATTCTATCATCCCATTTTAAACAGGCCTTGTGTCATACTATAGAATACCCCCAGTACTACAAAGTATCACTGGGAGAGATTAGCTAGAAAATGAATGACAATAAAAAGACATTAAAGAGAGACAATAAAATCTACAGGTCCATTGTACCACATAGACAAAGCGACGCCATAAACAATTAGCTATTAGCAGCCGGATGATCAAGATAGAGAATTCGGAAAGATGAGAAAGAAAATGGACATCTATAGTTTCCGGGGAAGTATGGTGAGAAAAAACGGCCGTCTCTGATTTCCGGTGGAAAGTAGACATATTCGGAAGATGTTAGCAATTAAGGGAGAGAATGAGAAAGATCACGGCGAGAGACGTCAGAGTCAGTCTTAGCTAAAATTCTGCATTTGAGAGATGGAAGGTTTAGCTTAGATGTAGGGACATTAGCGACAAGCCCCTCACGACACACACACATACATCCGTGTCCAACAAGTCAATGGCTGTGTTGTGTTCTTTATTATATATGTAAATTCTGGATTTATGGCTTCATGCACCAGCACATGCGTTTGTGGTAAGGCGGTCAGTCGGAGGCGCAAACATGGTTCTACACTTGTGCCAAACATACCCTCTTGGAGATATAAGAAAATATAATTAAAATTCCTGACTTTGTTCGATAATAAGGATAGTGGCTTATGATATACCAAAGGCTCTGATTGGTCAAGCAAGGTCATGTGTGTTTGGATGAAGAGTACTTTTGAAATAGTCAGTAGGTGAGAGGTAGCACTAGCCTTGAAGTGACTATTAAATATGTTATTTCCTAAAAGCGCCATGAATCAGGTGAGGGAATTTGTGATTCTTTTTACCCATGAGTATGATACAACTTGGAGGTACTTCGCCTTTTGTGCCTAAATAGGGTTTATATTTGCAATTTCCTCATTTTTTTCCATCTCTGTTATTCGAAAATGTTCTTTAAAAAATTGCAGCTAACATGTTGCTATTGTGCAACTATATAAAACACTTCAACTTTAAAGGGTTTGGCTGTTTCTTTGTCTTGACCCTGTGCATATACCTATATGTTTTACTCATGTTCCATTATATGCAAAATATTTTGGGTTCCACATTCGAATTTGTGAGGACAAGTTAGGGTTTAGGGTTAGGGTTTAGGGTTAGGGTTGGGTTTAAGGTTAGGGTTTAGGGTTTAGGGTTAGGGTTTAGGGTTTAGGGTTTAAGGTTAGGGTTTAGGGTTAGGGTTTAGGGTTTAGGGTTAGGGTTTAGGGTTAGGGTTTAAGGTTAGGGTTTAGGGTTTAAGGTTAGGGTTTAGGGTTAGGGTTTAGGGTTTAGGGTTAGGGTTTAGGGTTAGGGTTTAAGGTTAGGGTTTAGGGTTAGGGTTTAGGGTTAGGGTTTAGGGTTGGGTTTAGGGTTAGGGTTTAAGGTTAGGATTTAGGGTTAATAAATATATGAAATTACGCAACATTCCAATTTATGCAAATCATTTTTTTTTAAATAACTTCAAATCTCTTGAGTCAATCCAACCCCAATGTTAAGCACATGTTCAGGTAGAATTGATCTTTGACCTCTTGTTGCGATTAAAATAATCCTGAAAATAAAGTTCAATTCTCCCATGTGAGAATGGGGTAACAATGTGCAGATAAAATCATCAAAGGAGAGATATAGGACGGAAGTCTGAGAGAAGGAACACAAAACACAAGAATGTAATTTTATAGCAATTTAAGTAAGAAAGAGAAAGTTGGAGTCATAGAATATTTACAGAGTTATGAAAGTTCAGTTAGGCATTGGTGAATTTGAGAGAGGGTTTGCGAAAACGTGGTTCGCGTGAACTTATCTGTATAGAGTTCTGGTAACGGCGGGAGGTCATTCTCTGTGACTGCCTGCCGTCTTGGGCTGTATCACTGAGAATGCCAGCCGATGTATTGTTGCCTTGAGCAGGGTCGTCGAAAAAGAGGCCGGGATGCCGTGTGCAAGGGTTTTTAAAGGCTGGCTCACGTGACACCTAAGGAAAAGGGGTTGCAATGCCTGACAGGCAATCCGTGAGGCCCTTAAGGGACATGGCAACAGCCAATCAGTGAGGGGGGCTTTAATAAATTCCAACACTCTTCGAATGTTTTGATTTGGTCGAGCTAAGATTTCTCATTCTGCAAGTCTGTTGTTCAGTAGAGGAAAACGAAAAATCAAACTTTGTTGTTTTTAAACTGGAGTTGCAGTTTTATTGGAAGGAAAGATTCTTCCGTTGCAGAACCGACTGTGACCCCGCAATTTACAATGTGACCGTGTCAGAATCTCGGACCAACTTTGGACCGACACAACGAACGAATGATCATAGTCTGTGCAGTAAACGCACACGTAACACGTTCGTAACTATTCGTTCTATTGCTTTCATTTTTCTATAACACATTCTATTTATCTTCCGCCCACAAGGTAAGATGTGACACAAGGTCGGGAAAGTGGGAAAGAACCAGTGCTCGAGAATTTGAACACTCTGGCTGTTTAAAAATTGCCTGGGCAGCCCCGTCGGCATTCCCCGGTAGGGGCACCTCAGACAGCAAGCAATAAACTTACTCCTCCCCAAAGAGGGAAGGCAAAGCCTGGGAAAGTGCACCTCCTAGAACTGCACAGAACCGGCAATCCCCAATAGACCGGCGTAAATCCAGACCCAAAGGCCCGGTCAATACCGGTTTTATTAGGCGGGGTAATAACACATATTTACGAATATTTTTTATATTGAAGATAAATGCTTATCATTCTGGTACTTTCCAGTTCTTTCTGGAGGTTGAGATTCTTGGTTTCCTCAATTTTCCTGGGCAACGCTAGGACATAGGTCCTACTGCCACTTTATAATAATAATACAAATATAAAAGGACATGGGGCCGTGAAAGCCTTCTGGGGTGTTTAGCTCCTTTGAGAGAGTCGTTCTTGTGGGGTGATTGTGTCTAGGGTTCGGCAGTTGACAGATGATGCCAAGAATTTGAAGTGACTTCCTTAAAGAGTTTCGTTCACCATTTCTTCTTAGAAAAATAATTTTTTATGTTGGTTATTTTTTGAATTTTTATGTTCATTAATTTTTTTGAATTTTTTTTATTCAAATGCATGTGACATGATTGGAAATAAAATTATTTCTTAATGTCATAATTAAAAAAAAACTAAAAAGTTTATTTTACTTTTTCTTTTTTTTTCCATGCAGGGGTTCCATATGCACTAAAACGAGCCGGCCTTGGTCTAGGGATTATCATCATTTTAACTGCTGCACTTGCTTCCGGTAAGTCATGATATTTATTTGTTTTTGTTTTCTATTAATTTTAGAGAAGCTAACATGGTCATCTAATATATAAAGTAAAGTCAGTCACTTTATCATTTTTTTGTCATCGATAGCTTTCTTCCTACAAAATCAATATTTGATTCTGGTTCATCAGTTTTTCTCGTGAATAATTGCAGCATGTTTCTAAGAAGAATAAAATGCAATTCAATTTAATATCTTCCAGAAATATTTTGTCCAGGTCAGAAATATTTTCAAATGGGCGCCATCTTGAAAAGAAATGGACGTAATTTATAAAGTAATGTCACTCTCTTTATCGTTTCTTTGTCATCGATAGCTTTCTTCATACAAAATCAAAATTTTATTCTAGTCCGTTAGCTTTTCTTGTGAATCATTGCAGCAGCATGTTGTTAAAAAGAATAAAACGTAATTTGATTTAATTCTTTCCAGAGAATACTTTGTCTGGTTCGGAATTATTTTGAAATGGCCGCCATCTTTGAAAAGAGTGGTGTAACTCTGTATTCGTTCATACATAGTTACTTCCCTTGGCATGGCAAGTAAATACACTAGCGGGCGATGATGGGTAGGTAAGACTAGTATTCAATACAATAAACAACAGTTCAATTGTCGGAACAGGAACGAGAATGGGGGAAAAGTAAATCACAAATGTAAATGTACAAAAAGTATCAATAAATGGTTAAAAATATCAGCAGAATAAGGCACTAAGTAATGGTAAATCCAGATAAGGACCAATAGTCTTCCTTTTTTTTTTTTTTTTACTTATATTCACCCTAAAAAACAAGGCACATTGCCACTGAGCCATAAGGGCCTACTGTGAATTAGAGGCCAGATTTATATGGGCCATCCTAAGTGTGAAGTCGTACAGCAATATATTTGTTCACATTACATTTAAATTTCTGCATGTTGGTACAATCAGGGAAACAGGGTGCAAGGAAAGAGTTCCAAAGGCTAGCAGTTCGATGAACAGAACCTATTAAGATAGAAAGCCATCCGGCATCTGGGGTCCTCCAGAGTGAAGGGATCGGATTTAGCTGATTGTCAGGTTTGTCGCACCAGAGCAGAAAGTTCATCGGAGCACATTCCATTGAAGTAATTGTAAAACAAGCACAGGGGTGCAACATTGCGCCGATAGGACAGGGGCTAGACAGTGTAGGACCTATTAGATTGGTGACTCTTTTTTGGACCCTGTCTAAGAAGGAGAGACTAGTGGTTGCTGCATCAGCCCAGATGTGACAACAATGCTCCATGCATGGATGGATGGTGGCTTTGTAGAGATATAGGAGGCTGGCAGGTCAGAGAAGTTTCTAGCACGGTAGAGGGAGCCTACTTTCCTTGCAGCAGCCTTCGATGTATTTGTTCAATTTAATGTTACCTGTGAATATTAGGTCGAGGAGTTTGAATGTTGAACTCTCAAGTAGAGTGCTATTAGCCATAGCAATCAGTGGCTGAAAATGTTTCTTATTATTGTTAAAGGCAAAGAACTTTTTCTTAATAGCATTAAACGCTACCGTCCATCCATTTAATCCCCATTCAACTACAGGTGGTCATTTTCTAAGGTTTAGGCATTACCTTTAATATTTGTGTGTTCACTTTACCCACATGTCGAGAATAGAGCATGGTGTCATCAGCAAATATACAATTTCATCGTCGGTTAGGAAAATCAGGAACAATAAAAGTCCAAGGATTGACTTCTGGGATACACCTGCATTAATATCATGTTGTTTGGATGTATGGTCAGCGAGAACAACCTGGATCTTTCGTTTGGCTAGGAAGGATCTAATTATATAAAATATTGTCCAGTAATACCATACGAATTAATTTTCATGAGAAGACCTTCATGCTAGACCTTGTGGAAAGTTTTAGATATCTCAAACGGTACCGCCCTAGCTTCACCTGTCTTGTCCAGTGTATGGTATGTGTTCAGAGATGACTGTTAGGATATCCGCAGTAAAAAGTGATTACCTGAATCTTGTCAGAAAGAAGTTTAGCATTAACGAGATGGCAGACTATCGCTACATTGATTAATGATTCAAATATTTTAGCGAAGACCGGACGTAATCGAATGGGGCAATAATTTAGAGAGTCAGTTCTTTCACCAGAATTCTTTAACACTGGTACCACAGTGGCAATTTTTCAGCTATCAGGGAAGCAAGATTCGGCAAGCCATTCGTTATAGAGTTTGGAAAGTACAGGGGTCAGCTTAGTAGAGCATTTCTTTATTACTATAACAGGGATAAGATCAGGCCGACATGTTTGGGAAGTGTCAAGGCTTTTTATGAAATCCCGGACATGGTTAGGGGTGATGATCAAGTCATCAAGTGTAGTTTCAGTCTGCAATGGGAAATTTGGGAGGGAGTAGTTTGTGGAATCCAAGGTGGAGTTCAAGGCGAACTGTTGGACAGTCATTCAGCCTTATCAGTTGCTGTGCAAACGAGATCATTATGGTTTGATTTCCCATTATTCACCACACTATTATAGATTTTTCAGAAATCGTGAATTCCTAAGGAGTCATAAGTTAAAAATATTTGATATTCCCTTTCATCGGCTTTATGGCGACGCACATGTTGGATAACAGAATTAAAAGGTGGGGGGGGGGGGAGACAATGATAAAGAAATCGCAATAATAAAGGAACGTTTGACATTTATTTCTCACAGAGAAGGTTTGTCAAAGACAAATGCAATTGGGACATAATAATACAGGATACAAAAAGGGGATGAAAATAACAGGCGTAATTACTAAGAAAACGTTATAAGTCTCCAAACACAATCGAAATAAACATGTATTGCCAGGGCAAACAGATCATAGAGAATGCATAGGGATATTTAATGTAAATACTTTGTATTATATGGAAACTATTCTGATAACGAATGCTGTGACCAGTAGAAAAGAACAAAATCTGGGAATCTAGTTTAAAATGTACCTAGAAGCGAGATCTGATGACACAGCCTCAGCAATGTAAAAAACTATGTAAATATGTGGAGCTAAGCCGGAACACGTCCGCCTAGCGATTTGATATTCTATTTTATTGGTTTTATAGCGACACACGAGTTAGAGTCCCTTCTCCAACATGTGGCTGCCATATTTAATATGTTGATAGACAATGATAAAGAAATCGTAATAATAAATGGACGTTTGAGTTTATATATATATAAAAATTAAAGGCCGACCGCTCGGCCTTTAATTTTTGGTCTTTTGATAATGAAAGTTTTTCTTTCGAAAATTTAAGATTACCTTATTCTGGACCGTTTAATTGCCTGACAGTAACCTTTTACTGTTCCGATATTTATCTGTTTTACGTGAAATATTAATAAATTGATTTGAGATTTCATTCTTGTTTTCTCGTTTCGTTTGTTTTTGTTCACCTTCCGGGACCTATATCACATTGCTACAGCCTCGGATTACAAACCTACACTTATATATATATATATATATATATATATATATATATATATATATATATATAATTTATTTCTTATGAAGAAATGTTGTCAAATTCAATAGGGACATAATAACGCAAGATACAAAGACCTGTGGCACAATGGATATAAGTGTTAAGTAATAATAATTTCTGAGCGACAGTCTTCTGGGGGTTGAAGGTTCAATCCTCAGTACGGGTGATACTAAGAATACAATTGCGAATTACTAATGACTTCTACCTGATCATGGCTGACGGAACAAGAGCAATCTACCCACCTCTCCCAGTGGATTAAATAAAGGGTTCCTTTGAAAGCTACAGCGCCTCGTATTAAATAAACAGTTCCAAGCTACCCCCCCCCCAGTATTAAATAAACAGTTTCAAGCTACCCCCCAGTATTAAATAAACAATTCCAAGCTACCCCCCTCCCCAGTATTAAATAAACAGTTTCAAGCTACCTCCCCAGTATTAAATAAACAATTCCAAGCTCCCCCCCCCAGTATTAAATAAACAGTTTCAAGCTACCCCCTCCCCCAGTATTAAATAAACAATTCCAAGCTACCCCCCCCCAGTATTAAATAAACAGTTTCAAGCTACCCCCCCCCAGTATTAAATAAACAGTTCCAAGCTACCCCCCCCCAGTATTAAATAAACAGTTCCAAGCTACCCCCCCAGTATTAAATAAACAATTCCAAGCTACCCCCCCCCCCCCCAGTATTAAATAAACAATTCCATTCCATTCAAAATTCTGTACAGATTCCCGAGTTTGACATAAACATTCCTGAGTTCGATGAGACGCACCTGAAGAATTTAAACTGCACCAGCAGCATAAAAACTATGCAAAAATGAGGAGCCATGTCGGAACACGTCCGACTAGCTCAACCCAGAAGGAGGGCAAGTTTCAATACCGTACATGTGAAGTGAAAGTCTTTTTTCTTTTACTTCAGAATTGAAGAGTTCATTTTCTTGCTGCTAGTATACTTTAGGGCAGATAACTTGAATATAGTTCAAGAGAAATAACTCTGAATATACTGAGCCAGTGAAAGTATTTAGTGGACGCACAGACAGAAACACGCTTCTCATGTTAGTATAGATACAACTGCCATTATAATCTCCAAATGGTTTCAATAATTTTGACAAAGGATTTTATCCAAGTGGACATCAAATCAATTGTATTGTTTCCACATAGAAAGATTTCTATCTTTTCCTATAATAGAAAAATCGATAATAGCAGACAACACATGTTTTCTAACATTATTTCTCTTACAGTCAGACTTTGTGGGTGTTATCTCTCTCTCTCTCTCTCTCTCTCTCTATATATATATATATATATATATATATATATATATATATATATATATATATATATATATATATATATTTATTTTGGTACAGAAAAATTAGTACAACATTCGTACCGTCTGTTTCAAGAGCACGGAAGAACTTAACCATCCGGCTCTCTTCAGCTTCTGTTGTAATCTGTTTCGGAAATGTGAAGACACGTGTAATTCATGGGGATTATATAGAAATATTTTTTTATTTTCTTACGATTTAAAAAAATTTTTTTACTTTTTAATTTTTTTAATTTTTTATATTTTTTTATATCTCTTTAAATCTTCTCCAGTTT
Source organism: Sepiola atlantica (assembly GCA_963556195.1). Taxonomy (NCBI): domain Eukaryota; kingdom Metazoa; phylum Mollusca; class Cephalopoda; order Sepiida; family Sepiolidae; genus Sepiola; species Sepiola atlantica. The sequence continues at coordinate 7,698,306 of OY744528.1, read as the reverse complement.
AAATCTCAACTGTTACTTTTCACCCTCCCCCTTTTTTTCAAATCTTATTAAATCTTCCTTACACTAAATTTAAACAAACATCTAAGCAAATAACGCGTCCAAACGAGAGACGCGGGACTTCACATTTCCGAAACAGATGACAACAGAAGCTGAAGAGAGCCGGATGGCTAAGTCTTTCCGTGCTTGAAACCGACGGTACAAATGTTGTACTAATTTTTTCTGTACCAAAATAAATAAATATTACGCTCTTAATTTTTAATTTTTAACTTTAATTCTTAATTAATCGAGCACTCTGCTGGGATTTTTCCTGCTATATTACAAAGAAGTTATATATATATATATATATATATATATATATATATATATATATATACTAATGATAATAGAATTAACGATAATTGAAGTATCGTAAAGTGATCTATCGCGATAAAGTAAAACTTAATACGTTGAGTAGAGCAATCAATTTTAAAGAAAGAAAGATGCTATCTGCACCATAGCACCCCCTTTTGTCTTCGAAAATGGCTACTCAATACTGCTAATTTTTCCTTCCCGGCCATTTATTTCTTTATCCCCAACCTTTCTACTTTCATTCTTCAATTTTTCAAAGTGAAATGGAACTAGGTAATATTTATTTATTATAAATACCACATTACCAAATTTTACCCTCTGACGAGAAAAGTTTTATCTTTGAAAAACCATGGTTTAAGGATTAATGTAACTCCTTGCATCTGAACTTTCGATATAATAAAATTTGTATTAATTTTATGTAACTTTATGTAATTTTATGTAATTTTATGCAATTCTTTATCTTCATCTTTCTTTCTTTAATATATATATATATATATATATATATATATATATATATATATATATATATATATATATATATATAGTAAAGCAAGTCTTTTTCTCAAATTGTTGTGGTTAATAGCTTTCTTCTTACAAAATTAATATTTGATTCTGATGCGTCATTTTTTTGTGAGACATTGGTCCATGTTCTTAACAACAAAAAAAATGTATTTCAATTTAATTTCTTTAAAAAAATAATTTATCCGCCTCGGAAGATTTTCAAAATGGACGCATTTTACAATAATGAACTAGATAGCAATAACAGTAGCAGTAGACTTGTGGCTTAAAACAAAGAAAATAAGTTTTGGTTTACTTTTTCGCTTCTTTTCCCCTCCTATCTTTTGTTTCCTGAGAGAGAGAGAGGGGGGGTACAGTCTATTTTATGTATTGGATTAATAATGTTCATAGAGACAGAGGTTGTGAGTTCGAACCTCACCTGGGGCATAATTATGTTTACTCTGATTTTGTCACAAAATGAACATAGACATTTTAGATTACAATATTAAACAGATTGTTTAATTTTTTTCTTTTCTGTTATATATGTAAATTAGGATCCTAGGCAACGCCAGGTAGCCCTGCCAGTTGGACATAAAAATCAACGGTATTGTTTCCACCAAGAAAGCTTTCTATCTTTTCCTAGAATGGAAAATATCGATAATACAAGACAACGTGTGTTTTATGACTTTTCGGAAGATTTTATTTTATTGTCGTCGAATATAAAAACGTATCAAGTGTCGAATAGACAAAGAATCAGATTGTCTTTTTCTAACACATATTCTTTATTATAGCGACCACGTGGTCGTGTATATCTTTCCTGAACAGGAGGTCACCATTTTATGTGTTGTATTATCATGGATAACACATGAAAATAGAAAGAAAAGGGAAAAGGACAATAGCTAAGAAACAGCTGGATTCACATAAACACACATTCATTCTTACATAAACAGTTTTGTCGAATACAAATGTAAAAGAGAGAAACATGTAAAATGGTGCTTAATATGATATAATATACAACACAAAGAACAACCGACATTAGTACCAAAGAAAGAATACATTACTTCCCAATACAATCAATAACAAAACTTGTTGCCAGGGTCGAAGATAGAGAATATGCATGAACAATGTATATAAGTAAATGTTATTCACATTTTTATTAGTTGTGGTGTTCTGAGAGTCCATGCGACTGCTACCAGAAAAGTCACCTGACGAATCTGTCACCGGAGTATAATTCTACCCCAAAGAAATTGACCTACCAATATTTTTTCTTGGGGCTAAATATTTTTGTATGAACTTTTAGGACATTAATTGGATATCTGATACTGAATAAGTTTATTATTGACAAACAATTTATTGATATTTTTCGACCATCTTATGGAAAATATTTTTTCTAGATTAAAAAAATTCAATTATTAATTAATGAAGTTTTTTCTTTAATGAATATTTATTTTCATTTTAAAAAAGCAAACATTTCTTTGTAAATTAAGTTAATTAACAATTTTCAAATGGAGGAGAACTGATATAACTTGGTACGTAGTTATAAATAACAAAATAACCCAGAGTGTTAAGGTCTTAAAATAGTACGGTTTATTCTAACGTACATATCTTGTACAAGTGATATAACGTGGTACGTAGTTATAAATAACAAAATAACCCAGAGTGTTATGGTCTTAAAATAGTATGGTTTATTCCAACGTATATATCTTGTACAAACAATAGTAACTACAGGTAATCAATAAGATTTAACAGAATACAATCGAATGCCCCATACTACTGTTCGTAGTCGTATTTATTCTCCAGACTAGTTCACTTATTTAGTGACTGAGGGGAGTCCGGTATCCCATCACAACAAAAAGCAAGATTATAATGCTTAAATTTAACGATATTTTTTTGAAAATAATTTTTTAACAACTTTTAGCTAATTAAACATGAGGAAAAACATGTTTGTTTTTGTTTTCATTTTACGAACGTAACTATATTGTACGTATTATTTCACAAAGAATGATATCTCAATTATAGAGAAAATAATATTGCACAAGCTCGAAAAAAAATAAAGCCAACAAAATAGAAATTTTACTTATCCAACACATTTTAGGTTTAATTATAACTAAAAGGAAAAGGATACATGTTCTGAATTTCACTTCTGATGAGGGCTGTGGGAGACCGAACGCAACTGTTAACAGACACACCTACCTTATTAGTTGAAAGCCAGGTACTGTAATTGTCTTGCAGAACGATGCGTTTGCATAACGCCAAGGCTTTTTGGTTTGGTTATCACGTAGTTGGAAGTTCTTGGAAATTCGATGTTAATTACATTCAGTTGCCACAGGGTAATTGCATTGCTCGAATAGGTCAACTGATAAAAAATACCTAACCCTAACCCTAACCCTAACCCGAAGCTATTTAGTTTTGTTATCATGTAGTTGGAAGTTCTTGGAAAAATTCAATGTTAATTACATTCAGTTGCCACGCTCGAATAGGTCAACTGATAAAAAGATGCTTTTAAAGTTCATAGGAAAAATTTCAATATTTAATTCAATGAATTGATACGAGGTTGACTCTCCCTCCGTGAAATCTCAACACATAAAAAGATGCCTTTAAAGTTCATAGGAAAAAATTAATTATTAAATCCATTGAGTTGATACGAGGTTGATCCCCCTCACCCCCCAATCTCAACTGATGAAAAAAAATGGTTGTCTGGTACCGAATGTGTTCATAAAGGTGCCAAAATATATCCCTACGGTCAACTGCCAAAGGTCAACTCCTAAAGGTCAACTCCTGCTATCAAGATTTAACAGTACGATTTCTAACAACAAAAAGTTTTAATAAAAACATCATTGTGCCTAATTTGTCAAAATATATGTTATATTTTTCAGCAAATAAATAATTTAAAGTGTAGTATCTGTTCTAATGCTACACTTGATCTTTTCTATTTTTGGTCAGGGAATTCTTCTAGACCGAAGCAGTTTTTATTTTTGTCCCAATCCAGAGTTCCCTTTCTTGGATAGCTGGATTCTCCACATTAAAAACCGACCTTGTGCAACACTCTCAACTAAATCACCCCCTCCAAAATGAGATTCTAGCTTTTTTAGGCGATTACGTGTGAACACCCTGAAAAACTTACCAGAAAGAAAACAATAATAATTTTAGAATTTAGAGTGGGGGATCAGTTGCGTATATAAATTTAACGTAAAATGATCCTCATTTCCAAGCCATTCTAAATTTTTAGAACTGTTCATTAAATTATTTTACCACTAACACTAAGTCCGACTGATAAGTTCATAAAGCGACACGTAATTGCTTAAAAAAGTAGCTCTCCCCCCAAAAAATAAAAACCGCAGAGAATTTATCTCCCATAGCAAAACTCTTTTGGTTAACTTCCTTAAAACGCAAGAATGGCCCGAAAATGGGGACTCATTTTACTTTAAATTTACATGTGAAACAGGTCCCCCTAAATTCTACTAATCTTTACAACTCAACACCAAAGCTAAAATTCCCAACTAAAGAACTTGCAGAGATGTTGGAAGTTCCAAAACGTACTCTTCATAAACACTGAGTGTAAATTCTTGCGATGTGAATAAATTTGTTTCGTTTCCAATCTTTATAAACGCTGAAGAACTTTCTGCACAGTCTAATAATGAAATTAGAATATTTGAGATCCTATTTTAGAATTCTTAGAGAGAAACGGGTGCTGAGGCCCCTTCTCCAACACATAGATAACATGTGGTTGGAATATAAAGGAAGAAAAAAACAAGATACATAAAAGGTGGCGCAAATTACAGCTGTAATTACTAATGAAAGAGTCTACATTAAATGTCCCTAAACACAATCGGAATAAACATGAATTGCCAGGGTAAACAAATTATAGAAAATGCATCGGTTATGAAAAGTAAATATGACTGACTTTCACATTATCTGGGGAATATTCTGATAACGAATCCTGCAACAAGTAGAAAAGGGCCATGTTGAAATGGGTAGCTGTCTGGGAGTCACGTCTAAACTGTGACTAGAAGCAAGATCTGACGAAATAGTGTCAGTGGTATGAAAAACGTGTAAAAATGTAGAACTAGGTGGAAACGCTTTTGAATCTCGCACATATATAAAATGAGTCTTTTTTTGTACTTCATTATTGAAGAGTTCATTCTCTTATTGCCCAGTATAATTCAGGGGAGATGACTTGAATGTGGTTTAAAGGAAATAACTCCTGAATATATTGAGCCGACGTTATTATATTTTCAGTTTTGATATTGAGATATTTATTTCAGTTTTTTTTTTTGTTACTATTTTAGATTATGGCATTCTGCTTCTCATCGATGGCGGAAAACTGTCAGGTGGCTCCACCTATCAGGTATGTTTCCTGTTTTTGTTTTTTTCATCTTTTGTCCAGATTACGTTTTAAGTTTTTTTTGCTATTACAAGTATAACAGCGATTTTCCAGCAACCTACGTACAAAATCAGGAGAGGAAATTTGATAATCCCGCTGACGCCAGACTAGTTTACTGGGTGGCCAACTGATAGCTTTGTGTGCCGCACACCATCAATTTGTTTTATTACACTGCACCTGCTGATGGTAGTTTCCCTTTAGTTTGAAATGATGCCTTATTTTGCTTAAATTTATGTTATGGCTTGATATGGAAATCCAAGGAGTAAGCATCGTGTTAAACGTAAACACCGGTCTATTTCCACGAAAGAAAAAGTTTCCTTTTTTTTTGTGTGGATAAGTTGTGTGATGATCATGTGATGATCACGTGATGGTCATGTGATGATCACGTGATGGTCATGTGATGATCACGTGATTAATTATTATTAAGATGAAATCAAATGATCTGGGGGGGAAAACGGTTAATTTGGCTCTGGAACCAAATCTCTCAATATTGTTATTTATTTTGTTTACCTTGTCTCGTATCCAACAGTTTTTTTTTCTATCAAACTGCATTGTCATAGCCTTCAAACACAACTTCTTAAACAATATATAGTACTTATGCAGATTAGGACCCAAGCTAACACTAACTCTAATCGACTTGGGTCCTAATCTGCATAAGTACCCAATATATATATATATATATTTTGTTTTCTTGGCCTTTTGGCTAAGATCAAAGTGTAGTATCTGTTCCGATGGATACTGCACCCCATAGACTGGTATTGTCTTGCCCTTCGGGGCTTGATGTACACCTGTCTGTGGGTCTATCCTGTGCACTTCTAGGAGGTCCACCCTCCCAGGCTTCGCCTCCCCTCTTTGGAGAGGAGTAAGTTTATTGCTTACTGCCTGAGGCGTCCCTACCGGGGAACACCGACGGGGCTGCCCAGGCAATTTTTAAACCCCACTTTCCCGACCCGACCTTGGGTCACATCTTACTTGTGGGAGTAAGATAAACACTCAATACATCATCCAGGGTACTTGGATAAGTATATTTCATTTTGATCATTGGGGGTGTAACATTATCGTACGGTCTGCATTCATGCTTGGCATCTGTAAAAAGGAAATACAGTTTATTTATTTTATTTATACCTTTAAAATTATAGAAATTAAAAAAAAAGAAAACAAGGAAAGAAATGTTGATAAGAGGTTCAGGGTGTTGAGCAGGCGGGCGCAGGGGTCCTAATTTATTCCTGGGAAAACGCTGAGTTAACAAATTTATTTGAATTAATGTCACTTAATTTATATTATTGATGCTGAGTACAACCCCCTCAAATTAAATATTATAAAATGAGAATAAAAAAGACTTATATGGTAGTTAGATGTAATCCAATCATTTAAATTTTGCGTCTGTATTTTAATGCTGTATTATATTGGTTACTTTTAATGCCATAACTAAATTTAGCTTGCATAAAAAATTTAGGGATTTTCATATCTTTACAAATTTTGGTGAAAGATACAACATTGTTATTTAGAGTCATCCTATATACCTGCTAAAATTATTGAATGGCCTTTTCGGTAGGTGTACTCCTCGCTTTCTTAAGTGCTCTTTTGAACGTACCCACAAACCGTTCTGCCTGACCATTGCTTCCTGCATAGTACGGCGCGATCAGGATCGTGATATGCTCCACTACAAATGTTTTACAGAATAGTTTAAATTCACTAGACGTGAATTGCGTTCTGTTGTCGTATACAATACAGTCAACGACCCGGAACCGGGCGAACAATTCATGTAAAACACTAATGGTTACATCCGTGGTTGGTATTTTAATATTTCCAGGCATTTTGAGAAACTGTCCACCACTATTAGGTAATAGAAATCATCTAGTGGACCAGCAAAATACAATGTGAATCTTAGACCATGAGCGGTCAGTTTTCGGCCAGGGTCTGGACTTTATAGAAGCTGTCTTTGCTGCCAAAGCACAACTTTTGCATAGTTTCACCGCATTTTCAATGGCTTTGTCCATACTTGTCCAATACACATAGCTTTTCGTAAGACTTTCCATTTTCGAAATGCCAGGGTGACTGATATGAAATTCTTTTAGTATCCTTTTCTGTAATGCTGCAGGAATAACCCTCGATCGCCGTACATAACTACTTCATCACCGATTCAATACACTTCCGAGATTTGTCGGTGTTTTTCTTTTCTTTTCTTTTCTTATGTTTTTTTTTTTAAATCGCTGCCTTTTCTTTTATTTCTTCAAGGAAGCTCTCTAATAGCGTTACACAATGTATTTCTATTCACACCCAAGTTTGTAGGGAGGCGATCACTGTGTCTTCAAGAGGTTCAACATATTTTGGAATAAGACTAGATAATCCATCAGCATGATTAATTTTTGATGATGTGATAAACTTTATATTATAATTATATTTAAGGATAATGATCCTCCATCTCTGAGGTCTGTTTGCAGTATGCGTCGGTAATCCCATTCTTGACCCATAAATCATTAGCAGTGGCTTATGGTCGGTTTGCAATACAAAATGTCTTCCATGAACAAAACGATGAAATTTGGCGACTGAAAAAAATAGTACCTAATACTTTCTTTCCTGCAGGTAGTAATGTATGAGACGCGTGGGTGATAGATTTTTGTCTTTTAATTTTTAAAGGGGTTTGTCCATCTACGTCACTTAGAGGTAGGGGCACGTAGGTATTCAGCACATAGAGGGTAACGTAGAGAATCGTGACCACTTCCATTGTCTTCCCCGGAGAATTTTATACATATAATATAGATTTTATCAAAATAAGATATATTTTAAGTTTTAAAGGAGGTTCGGTCTCATAGCTCACTTACGTTTGGAGAGCACTTAGAGATTCAAAAACGCATTCATTGTCTTCCTCGGCAGATTTGTAGCAGTTGCATGAGTAAACTATTTTCTATCGGGCTACGTGACCGGCAGTGAGATGTGATTCGGTTGAAGATTATGTAACCACCGCCTCTTCACTGCAATGAATCGTGTTTTGCCGTGGACACAAACCACGTGATGAGCGGATATCTCCAGTTCCAGCCTCTATCTCAAATCGACAAGACGTATATCCTGCACTCTCTACATGGACAGACGGTAGATGAGTCGAGGAACACCAGGATAATGTTGCGTTGTCTAATCAACCTCACCCAACCCAATGTACTATCTTTGTTTTGTTCTTGTGTTTCCAGTAAATAAATCTGCAGCCATCTTTAATTGTGACTGGGTTCCATTTTGTGTAATATGCCGTACAAGCTAGCATCAGTAGCCACAATTATTTCGAGATCTGGATTGTAGTGAGTCAAAAATAATTCCTATGTCAGAATATTTTTCATTTTTTCAAATGTCTCCTGGTATTCTGTCGTCCCAACCCAATCTTTTTCTTTTTAAATAGCTCATTCAGAGGAGCTGGCAAATTGTACATGTTTTAAATAAACATATTGTAATAATTTTCTAAGCCAAAGAAAACTTTGTGGTGACGATACCTTTTCCGAAACTGGCATATTTTTTATCGCACTAGCTTGCTCTGGGTCTTGTCTTCTGTCGTCCCAACCCAATCTTTTTCTTTTGGAATTCCTTCCCTGCTCCCTGTTTACCTGACTGTACTAACATGCAGATGTTTAATTGTAATGTGAACAAACATCTCGCTGCTCAACTCCTAACTTAGGATACCCGATAAATTTGGCCCCTAATTCACAGTAGCCCTTTGCGTCTCAGTGGCAATGTGTGCCTTGTTTGAAACTAAACTAAAAAAAAAACTTTTAAGCTAATTCTGGGCTGCTGATTTCAAATAGGATTTTCATTCAGAGGAGCTGGCAAATTGTACATGTTTTAAATAAACACGTTGTAATAATTTTTTAAGCCAAGAAAACTTTGTGGTGACGATACATTTTCCGAAACTGCCATATTTTTTATCGTACTAGCTTGCTCTGGGTCTTGTCTTCTGCGATCTTTGTCTATATGCCAATCTGCTAAGCAACGTGTCAATTACTTGCTGAAAAATGGCTGGTGTAACCTTAAACCCAAACCGTAATCGTTCGAATCTGTGCAATCCCATGTTACTATTTATACAGGGTGGGCCAAAATAAGGGTCCTATCTTTAAATTTGAATAACTTGAATTTGAATAACTTCCACAAAATAAAAGTTAAACTCACCAAACTTTATGTGTGTGTAGACTGACCCTTCCGAGATTTTTTGAAATAAACAAAACAAATTTTAGCCGAAAAACACTTCTTAAAATTTACAAAAACTAAAGTATTGTTTTTTACACTGTTTTGAGTTTTTTAAGCAAAAATAATGTTTTCTAAATGAGGGTACGTTCCTTAGGGCTAATACGGCTCATGCTTGCTTCGGAAGGGGTCCTTTACTTATTCTAAAAAAAAAAATTTTTTTAAATCAATAAATAAAAAAGTTATGAATTTTTAAAAATAGGACCCTTATTTTTGCCCACCCTATATAAAGTAGCTTTGAGCCCTCCTCGATATTTGTAGATAAGCATCACTTAACGTTTGAAAAACATTTTCCTCCGCTGAGTTTAGCAAAAAATCTCTTCTGCAGAAAACCCGAAGGCCAAGACAATAGCAGTCTATGTGGTTCAGTATTCATCGGAACAGATACTACACTTTGATCTTAGCCAAAAGGCCGAGAAAGACTTGAAATTTTAACAATAATCGCGATTGCAAGTATGGTTGAGAAAACACGCTGGTTGATGAAGAAAATGGCTTTAATTAATTGTATTAATAATTTTTATTAATATCACCTTATCGGAACGTATTGTGAATACATATGGAAACTTGATAATAGCAGTTATAAGTGTATATTTGTAAATCTGAATTTAATGGAAGGTTAAAAGGAATGTATTATGTAAATGAGGAAGCCCGTCTAGTGTCTAAACGACGTTTATTAAGGGTATATAAGGCCGTTGAAATCTATTAATTTTAGTAAGATTCTCCACGTTTTCACTTCTAATCGCAGCCTCGACTTGAAATTTCGTGCTTCTCTAATCAAATAATGTTATTTAATGTTATCTAATGTAAATTTAATTAATTAATAATAGTTTCCTAATTCTACATGTATACAAATATTATGAACGCAGACTCGAAAATCTTAATTAATTAAATGTTAATTACTCGAGCCCCCCCTCCCCTCTCTCTTCTGTTTACAAAAATTCCCCAGGACGGACAGACAGACATCGTGACAGAGAAAGTGCTCGTTATATTATATTATATAAACTCTTCAGGCAGAGAGCAGTGGTAATCCTTTAGTGCATGGTTCAAGTGTGTAGAGAAGTCTGCACAAAGCCCACTTGCAGTACTCTACTTTCGATAATACTCCCATTTTTTCGAGTTCATATAATTCCTTGTCAACCTGATTTAATGACGTGAATGGAACATTTCTTTTCTTTTTAAAGTTTCTTTTAATTCTTTCTTCTGTTTCAGCATTTAAAGTTTCAATATTTTAGCAGAGAGAGAGTTTATGGACATATTCCAACATTCAAATTTTTCAATCTAGTCCGTACTCAAGAGATTGTTTGAGTTGTTCATTACGAACATTCTTAATTTCAAAGTCTTTCCTTTTAATCTAACGTTAGAGATTAGGTCGCTTTTAAATTTTGTTTGTTCACCAGTAGCATGTTTTTGCTATTTTGCTTCTTCTCATCAAAGTTGATTTTCCTATTTTTATCCACGTTCGAAGATTTATTATTGACAGATCTGAGCCAGAATCAAGTTGTAGCTTTATATTTTTATTTAATATTTTTACCTACACAAATTTCCTAATATTTTCAGCTTCGTTATTTTCAGCAATTTAAATAAAACTTTTATTTTATTTTGTGTCACATGCGACTGTAATTTAAACACTCTTTCATTTTATATGTGGTGTATTTGAAAGAAAAACAGGACAACCAATTATACACCATAATATATTCAAAAGAATACAATTAAGTTTTTATCAGTCTTTCAGACTTTTGAAGGAAGCGATGTGTTTAGCGTTCTACAAGCACTGTTGAAGGCGTCAGCTTTCAAAACTTATGGAGTGTTGGCCTCTGGGGATCTGAGAGTGTCGCTTTGCCCTCTGTCGGCAGTCTCTGTCGTTCTCTCTGCTTCAACGGGCTGAGTGTAAACTAACGTGCTTTCGCCCCAAATGGCTATATATAACAGTTTTCAGTTTGCCATCGGAATCCGACGCAGATATGGTTTCACTGACCGAGATATATTCAATTGTCAGTTGGTAACTGATTTGTCATTGCTAAAAATAACACAATCGCTGGCCTCAAAAGATCCGAACGAAAAAAATAAACAGTTTAGTAAATAATCTTTTTAAATTTAACTCACAGAGTTCTCAGGTTTCTTAAATAAACAATTTAATTATATTTACAAAAAACAACACTTTGTTTTGTCTCTCCTCTCAACGGGGAAGGGTGGGGCATCAACCGCTTGTGTGAACCTTTGAACTGGTTTGTTTCACAAAAACGTCTCCAAAATATATTTTAAGATTTTCTCTAGAACATTCTAGGGGGGGGGGGTAGGTCCGCACTTAACCTTTTTGGTTATTCTTCTTCAAGGGGGCACCAACCTCACACCCGGACTTGGTTACATTACCTCCCCCACTTAAAGGAAACAATATTGGGATCAATATTTTTTTCTAACCCCTCCTTCTTACATGGCCTTAATACTAGGGAATCTCTGTGGTTGTACAATTCGTAATATTTAGCTATTTGGTTAGTAAAATAAAAAAAATTGTTTTAAAAGCCTTATCCTTCATGCACATGCAAAAAGTGTTCTTTCAGAGTTCGTGTTTTTTTTTCTTAATCTGTCTTTAGTTCATTTCGATTTTATAAGAGTCCTAAAAAGCTTTATCGTTCAAGCACATGAAAAAAAGTTTTGTTCCAGATTTTTTTTTTTTTTTTTTTTTTTTAAATCTGTCTTTAGTTCATTTCATCCTTCTAAGTCCGGATTCCATTCCATGGAGCTTTCTCGATTACCCGGCTCCAGTCTTCTTCACATATGGATCTCAAATGTTGGTAGGGTATTAGACGCGGGGTTTGTTGGTTGTCCCGGTTCTGTACCAGATTGATCAGGACTGATAGTATTATCAGAAACCACGGTAGTGTTCTTCACTTCATGCTCATCCCTATTCATTTCAAACATCGAGTGGACTGTTCCTTTTAAGCGCTCTAATTGAAGGTTACCCTCATCCTCATCTAGCTTATTAGCATCTTTTCTAGCCCTTAGTATGCTATTGATGTGGTTTACCCTCCTTTTCCCATACGCTAGAAAGGCTATTATCATCATCACGATCAAGATGATTATCATAGGATATAACCATTTACTTACTTCTTCCCATCGCCATTTTTCTTGTTCGTTATTACTCTTTACTGTTCGTAACTCATCTACTAACTCGCTCATAACGGTCGTCCCGACCGGTCTCAGAAGAGGTGGGATTTCGTGAGCCTCTATCTTCGGAAATTCCTTAGTGATAGGGGTCCATACTTCCGACCACTTTACACGCGGTATTTTAATTAATGACAGAAAGTCATTCCGGAGCTCAAACTTCTCTGTAAGTTTGTAGGATGGCAAGATCTCCAGAGTTGGGCCGACTGCTGCACAACTCATAGGTAGATCTATAATGGTCATAGGTGGAGTAATAAGTACTTCACCTTGTTGCCGTCCCTTGCAGACTTTCGTCAGCCTTCGCTTACTAGTTGAGGTCACTGCCCAAACACCATCCGATAGATGTATAGCTTGGGGGGTGAGTGTATCCATCGACACCTCGGCTCCACAGTATTTATCGATTCCCTCCTCGTTACCTTGAAATAATTGAATGACGCATAAGTCGTGTCCGTTGGTTGCATAGATGGGACTTTTTAATGCACAAACTTTCAGTGCATTCATGCTACACGCTAGTGCTTCGCTAGGCGACAACACTATGAATTTGGTTCGGGCGGGGTTAAAAGCTATTCCTTCCGTCTCAACTTTGTATCTTGCTACTGCCCCCTTCCCAGTGACGTTATTAGGAAACGGTATCGGTAAGTTAATTACTTTAAACACCTCGAAATCGCTATCTCCACTCAACAAAGGTAACTCAACCATTACATAAATCTTATCATTTTGCATAATTGTAGCACAACTTAAGGCTTTATAATATTCCCATAGACTCTTCTTTGGATCTACTGGTAAGCGTAAAGCATGCGGTAAGTCTGACTGAATCATCCCGAGTATTGTTTTTAAGTCTTTGGGAGGTATGATGCTCGGTGACATGTGCGCTAATGAAAGTAAATCTAATTGTGTCCTAACATGTTCCATCGCCAATGTCAATAACTGAATTGATGAGTCGAGTTGGGTTGTCATCATCAGTAGTTCCAGTATTTGCCCAATTACAGCCTCTACGGTACTTATTCTTCTAGCCAAAAAAGTCAAACTTCCGTTTAGGCTTGTGACCGTACGAGATAGCCAGTTAATTCTTTGTCTATGTTCTGTTAGTTCATATCTAGTAACGTTCATTATCGATAAACCTTCCCCTACGACGTGCTTTATCTTCTGTTGATTTTCCTCTAAACCGCTTATATGCCGTCTTAATGCCTCTGTGTCACTTTCTGATACTGTACCAAATAATACGTGTAGTGCTTTACCTACGAAAGGTAGTATAGATCTCTTTCTAACTCGTTTTTGGGTCCCTTCTGTTGCCAATAATCCAATATCCCTGAAATATCCTCCAACGTATCGGAGTCTTTGCTTCATCTTAGCTAATCGTCCTCCTAGTGATACAAATAACACTGGATCGGAATCTGTCTCAAGTTTTGATTGATTTTTCTGCACTTGCAGATTTAAGTCCGTCGCTAAGTCAACCTCGTGTTCTAGTTCCCTTTGAACCTTCCGATACGCTCCTAGATCGATGACAAATGTCAAGATCCACTTAGAGTGCGTAATTGCCACCTCGCTGGTCTTCTTAAATATTGTGCTGTGAATGTGGCGCAGCGCTACTGTCCAACCAGCCATCATTACCATCATCACTATCAGGCGACGCATCCTGCAAGTACACATAGTAGAGCTCTTCTATTATTTGTTCCATTTTTATTTCAACTATTCAATTTCGTTCCCCAAATAACTTTACGATAGAATCAATTGGACTTTCTTTGTCTTTATCTTCTTTATAACTATCTTTCGTTTCCCCTTGTTTTGAGATAACATTGATAGGCCGTTTTATGCTGCTTCTCAGAAGTCTAGGTCCCATCACGTCGCCTATTACTTCTGGGGGCTGTGTCGACGGAATCGTATTGCTCTCTGAGTCGTCAGCCCTATTCTCCTTACCAGCTTCCCTATCTCTCCGTACTGACAATGGAATGTCATCTTCAGATTCCCAACTTTCCGAATCTAGGGGCGTAGTTGTGGTCTCCGTCAGCAAGTCTGTATCCTCTACCTCAAATTCTACCTCTAACTCCTGTTCAACTGCTATCTCGTCGTCAGCCCACCTATCCGTATCTTCCCGATCTCCTTCCGGATCTATCAGGGTGGCTTTCCTTACAGGTCTATCTGTCTGTATATTAGGCATTTTCCACTCCCTAATATTGGCTTCGCAGATATCTGACGCGTGAACCCTCTTCGTTTTATTTGTCAGTTGATCCCATATTTTATATGTTACCGGCCCCGTTTGTTTTACTATCCTATAGTACGGTTTCCATCTAGGATCTAATTTTCCTTTTCTAACCAGTGCTCTGTAGTATACCGGGTCGCCAACTCCATATGTTTTCTTAACCCTTCCATCGTTGACTCTTTTGTTACGCTTTTTCTGTGCTGAGTTAATCCTTCGACGCACTTCACTAAACAGAGAGTGCTGCTGCTCGATCATTTTTTTATGATTTTCTTCCCCAGTATACCTTTTTTTTGGTAGTAGAAGATTATCTAATGATAACACTACATCTCTACTGTACACCAGGTAATATGGAGAGAATTTAGTCGTATCATTATGTGAAAATCTGGCCGCTGCTAAGACCTGATTCAAGAACAAGTCCCAATTTTCGACTTCGTCCTCTGATAACTTCGACAGCGTATCTCCCAAAAACCTATGGAATCTTTCTACCTTAGCATTGCTCTGGGGGTGGTATGGAGAGGTGGTGATATGTTTCACTCCTAAATATCCCGTCACCTCCCTTATAGTGGTATTTACAAATTCTCTGCCATTATCTGTCACTAACATACGTGGGACACCATACCTAGGGAAAATTTCATTCATAAGTATTTCTGCCATGGTCTGTGCATCCTTCATTTGCACAGGGAATGCCTCTACCCAACTAGTTAACCAATCGACCATGCTGACTATATACTTATTTCCCTTGTTACTACTATTATATGGCCCTGAGACATCCATGCTCCACTTCTCAAACGGATATGATGGAATATCAGTCTCCATTAGGGGTGTCTTAGCGCCCTTAACAGCCCGCTTCTGGCAAGTGACACATTCCGTCACATAGGAGTGGATATGTTTATACATACCCGGCCAATAGTATTTCTTCGCTAACAGCGAGTAAGTCTTATCAATACCTACATGACTTAACCCGTCATGTGCTACCTGCACTACACTGGCCCTCACGTGGCCATTCGGGATATACAAGCGTAACATTGGGCTCTTTTCTTCTCCATTTACATAGTATACCCGATCATCTTCCAACAGGTATTTTCTCGATTTTGAAAGCGGTAATTTCCCTTCTACTAGCGATTTCTTAAGTTCGCTATACTCTTTGTCCCTGCTAGCTTCTAACTTAAGTAGTTTCAGGTCTATCGATTTCCACCCAATCTTATCGGAATCGTCTTCTTGAGAGTCATTTTCTTCTGGCTCTATTTCATCTTCCATCTCCGAGGGCCTATTCTGCAATTGCTGAGAGTTGAGTACGCAGATTCTATAGTTATTATCATTAACTAGATTCTGATCACTAGCGTCAGCTTCTTCCCCAACCGCTTCGAGAATTCTAGATAATAAATCTGCACACGTGTTCTCTTTTCCGGACAGGTATTCTATCTTACAGTCGTAGCCACTCAGTTGCATAGCCCATAGTTGCACCTTTCGGTTCTTCCATTCAGCCTCGAACAAGTACTGTAATGGGCGATGATCAGTTTTTATTACGAACGTCGCGCCCGCTAAATAAAAATGCAGCTTTTGCAAAGCGTACGCGATGGCATAGGCCTCTTTTTCAATCACGGGCCACTTCTGTTGGGTCTTTGTTAACTTGTGAGAGAGAAAGTAGATAGGCATTTCATCCTTTATTCCTGGGATTACAGCTTCTGCCTCTTCACACGGCTGAGTCAAACAAGCTCCTACACACGTATCACTAGCATCCGTATATAGGACCATAGGCTTGTTCAAATCGGGATAAATCAATAAAGGAATGGAGGTCAGCTCCGCCTTCAACGTATTGAAGGCTTTCTGACATGCCTCGGTCCAATTGAACCTAGCGTATTTTTTTGTTAGATTAATTAGCGGTATAGCTATTCTAGAGAACCCTGCTATGAACCTTCTATAATAACCTACAGTTCCTATAAAGGCTCTAACTTGTCTAACTGTTCGAGGTTCTGGCATTGCCCTTATAATCTTTATTTTATCAGTATCTGGCCTTACTCCAGATTGGTCTATGATGAATCCTAAATATTTAGTCTCTTTTCTCATAAATTGACACTTTTCGATCTTCAATTTCAAGCCATGATATTTCAGACGATCTAACACAGCCTGTAAATGTTTAAAGTGTTCTTCCGGGGTTTTTGAGAAGATTAAGATGTCATCCAAATATGCCATGGCAAAATGTTCAAATCCCCTCAACACTATTGCCATTAATGATTGAAAAACACCCGGAGCTCCTGCTAGCCCAAACGGCATGACACGGAACTGGAACAACCCCATGTGACAACAGAAAGCCGTTTTAGGTTTGTCCTTCTCATTTACTGCCACTTGCCAGTAACCTGATCTTAGGTCTAAGGAGGAAAAACATGTAGCCTTCCCCAGCATCGCTAAAATGTCGTCTATCAAGGGCAGGGGATAAGCAGTAGATTTTGTTATCTTATTAAGTTCTCTAAAATCTATACAGAATCTATTTCCTCCGTCCTTTTTCTCCACTACTACTACTGGAAAACCCCAAGGTGATTGAGACGGCTCGATGATTCCAGCCTCTCCCATCTCCTTCACTGCTTTCTCAACCAACTCTCTCTTCCAAATAGGCGTTCTGTACGGCCTCATCTTTATTGGTTGATGGTCTCCCGTGTCAATCGACATTTTTACTGTATGTGTATTACCTAACTCCTTATCTGACTTAGCTAACACTCGCTTATTAGCTTTAACTAGTCTTCCTAACCTTTCTCGGTATTGGTCAGGACAGTCTAATTCCACCTTGTCACTAATTGCTTCTCTCTCTACAGGCATTTCTTCGCACCTCACCCTAGTTTTTAATGTTAACACTGAAGCTCTGCCCAACTTCGTTCCTGATTTAATATTAACTGTCTTTAGGCTCGTATTTGCTACAACTACCGGAAAATTCTGCGCCTGACCTTCCCGCACTAATGCTGGTAACACTGTCACGTCCTCGTCCTCTTCTATGTGGGGAAGGGGTAACACCTGATAAACGGCTTTGTTATCCCTTATAGCCCCTTCTACCTCACCCCAGCTCGTCACCGCTGTTCTAGGTGGAATTTTTAAATCCTCACGAGACACGAAGTCCACTCGAGTGAGCATCGTGCTACCTAAAATAATTTCTTCTTCCCCAAGGACTAACTTTGGAGGGTTGAATTTTAATACGGCTTTCCTCTGTCTAAGCCAGTCTCCTCCCAGTATCACGTCGTGGGCCATTTTTGGCGCTACATAAAGTGTGTGGGATGTCTCAGTCTCCCCCACTTTTATCTTCACTTCCAGCATCCAATCTAACCTGAATCTACCCCCATCTGCTTGAAACGCGTTCGTCTTAGTTGGCATAAATCGGTCGGCGGGGAGTCTTAGTCTTTGCAACTCTAACGAACTAATGACTGAAATTTCCGATCCGGTGTCTATCAATGCTCTGAGCGTTTCACCCTCTACCTCTATATTGCAGGTTAGTTCGTCATCTTCGGACCATATTTGACATAACTTAACCCCTTTCCTCTTTCTACGACTTTCCCATAAATGCCCGTTCTTCCTGAACCTTTGGCGCGTCTCCTTCTTCCTAAGTGGACAGCTAGTTGTGGTGTGCCCTCTTTCCTTACACTCGTCACACCGTACAGACCCCTTTGCCTTGCAACTCCGAATTAAGTGTTCCTCACTGCCGCACTTAAAACACTTAGGTCTCGACATACAGACCCTCTTTGAATGTCCCGGGCGGCCACAGTTGAGGCAGTGCACCCCGTCTCTGCACTGATAACTATAGTGCCCCTCTTTTCCGCAATTATAGCATTTTAATTTTAAAGCCCCATCTATGCTTTTCCGGACATTCCTATCTCTCCTAGGGGTCACCCGCCCTTTCGCTACTGGGGCGACCCTAACTAGTTTAAAGATTTCTTTGTTGGGGTCTGCCTGGGTTTTAATTTGGTTCTGGGTGGATTGTTTCTGTCCTTAATCCTACATTCATGTGCCCTGTGCCCTTCTTTCTGGCAAACAAAGCATAATAGACCCCTCTTAAAGTTAGGATGGGGTATGTATCTTCCCCCTGCCCTTAGGTCCCGGTGTTCTGGATTCGTGGCTTCTTCTTCCCAACTCTGAAGCTCAGGGCATCTTGCTCGAATGTGTCCTCGTCGACCGCATCCGTAGCAGACCTTCAACCAGTCGGTCTTGTTCTCCTCTAATTTTCCTAATCTCTGGAGGAGAGCTTCAGCTCGTCGAGCCTGTGCAAAGGCCTCCTCCAACGTGTTAGGTTCTGCCCTTGCCACGTCCTCACGCAACAGAGAATTACTCAACGCATCCGTGAAGAACTCTGCCAGCTGGACCTGGGTAGCCGGATCATTTCTCCGATCTTGATCCGGGTAGGCTACCTTAGCAAGAACGCTCATGCGTCCCTCTAGGTGAGCAATGGATTCTCCATCCCTCTGCTTCACCCCTATCAGCGCTCGAGCTGCCTCTGTTCGGCTCGAGTGACTGCCGAAGTGCTGCTGGATGTCGTGTTCAAACCTCTCCCAGTTGGTTTGGGATCTGTACTTATCCAAATACTCCCCAATCCATTCTGAGGCAACACCCTCGGTATAGTCATAGGCCAGTAAGATCATATTGGCCTCCGGCAGGTTATAGATGCGCCCTTTCTTTTCTATTGCTTTGAGCCAGGGTCCCAACTCCACAGCCAAACCTGTGAACAGTGGAATTCTGGATCCCGTTACATTAAGTTTGGGGGTAAACCGACCCCCCTCTTCAATCCCACGACCCAACTCCTCCGCAGCCCTAGCAGATTCCATATTAAAATACAATTAAGCGCTCTTTGAAAAGCCCACAAGAAGTCCAAAACGAACAATGACAAAGCAAAAAGAAGTGAAAAGAACGAAAATAGTGGTTTTCCTACCTGATTGCTGAGATGTTCCTGGTTCTGCGCTGCTTTTTGTTGACTCGCTTGTTGGGAGGTCCCACCTGTTATAAACAGTAAACCTCCTGTTTTTTTTTGGTTAGCTAACACACCTTCTTCCTGATTTCGATAATCCTGGTCACGGCACCAAATGTCACCCCCTTACTCTCACCTTCACCCGTCTGTTGCGTACGATCGTCGACCTCCGAACCTTTCTCCTGCCGGTGATAATTCTTGGCCGTCTGAGTTACGGGTATGGGGTAGTGACTGAATTATCGGTGGATCGTCTAGTTATACGTCCTGGACCAGTTTGTTGTGTACCCTCTTAACGACGAACGTCGTCGAAAGAGAGCCGTGGATTTGTGGTGTATTTGAAAGAAAAACAGGACAACCAATTATACACCATAATATATTCAAAAGAATACAATTAAGTTTTTATCAGTCTTTCAGACTTTTGAAGGAAGCGATGTGTTTAGCGTTCTACAAGCACTGTTGAAGGCGTCAGCTTTCAAAACTTATGGAGTGTTGGCCTCTGGGGATCTGAGAGTGTCGCTTTGCCCTCTGTCGGCAGTCTCTGTCGTTCTCTCTGCTTCAACGGGCTGAGTGTAAACTAACGTGCTTTCGCCCCAAATGGCTATATATAACAGTTTTCAGTTTGCCATCGGAATCCGACGCAGATATGGTTTCACTGACCGAGATATATTCAATTGTCAGTTGGTAACTGATTTGTCATTGCTAAAAATAACACAATCGCTGGCCTCAAAAGATCCGAACGAAAAAAATAAACAGTTTAGTAAATAATCTTTTTAAATTTAACTCACAGAGTTCTCAGGTTTCTTAAATAAACAATTTAATTATATTTACAAAAAACAACACTTTGTTTTGTCTCTCCTCTCAACGGGGAAGGGTGGGGCATCAACCGCTTGTGTGAACCTTTGAACTGGTTTGTTTCACAAAAACGTCTCCAAAATATATTTTAAGATTTTCTCTAGAACATTCTAGGGGGGGGGGGGGTAGGTCCGCACTTAACCTTTTTGGTTATTCTTCTTCAAGGGGGCACCAACCTCACACCCGGACTTGGTTACACTAGTTTGCACAACCAAAGCTTGAAAGTCCAGTCTACCCTACTATTTAATGTATGGCGAATATATGGATTCATACCTTTCTCAAGCGTATTAATAAAAGTGATGCAGTCGCTCTTCCTCGCCTACATATTTATTCATTAACTCCACTCAATTCCAAATTGTATTACAAGGTAAGCGAAAAAGAGGAATACTAACACATCACTAAATAATTCCCGAGTCTAACCCATAGATGTCAACCAAATGTTGCATCCTTGCCCCTGTTTTACAAGTACTTCAATGGATCGTGCTCCGATGAACTTGCTGCTCTAATGCCCCCTCGATGTAAATACACTGGATCAACCTGACAATCAGCTAAATCCCATCCATTAACTGTGGAAGTCGTCAGATGACGGAGAGCCTCTGGAACTCCGTCCCTGCTCCCTGTTTCCCAAACTGGACCCGTATGCAGATATTTTAAACTAATGTGAACAGACATCTCCCTGCACAGCTTCCAATTTAGAATGACCATCAAAACTTTTACCCTAATTCTCAGTAGCCCCTTATGTTTACAGTGGCGGCCTGCCTTGTTTGGGGTGAACTATGGTAAAAAAAAAATTTTTAAACTGTTTCAATGCAAAAAAGGAGTTTTTGTATTAATATGTGCTAATGAATAAAACATGTATCCAACATTTCACTCCGAAGTCAAATCAGCAATCAGCTGAGTGGCCAGCAGCAGGTGAAAGCCGTCCAAAGCAACTAGGTCATCAGAACTAATCCTATAATCTTTTATGGCTGATATCTGTATTTTGCTACAGCTAGGCCTTCCAGGGAGTGTGTCTAAATATTTTTTAAAGTTCCTTTTCATTAGGCCAGTTGCGCTTACCACAACCGGTATAATGTTGATTTCCTTCAGAGACCGTGTTGCCTGAAGGAAATCAACATTATAAATAAACCGGTTGTGGTAAGTGAAACTGGTCTACCGTTTTGTGTACGACATACTAGTCAAAGTTTGTTTTCAGTTGTGAAAATGATAACTTTTTTTTAGTATTTTTTTCTCTTTCTTTAATAAAAAATCGAATTTGCTATTTTTTTTTTCGGCCTGATGAGTTTATAAATCCTGATGTTTTGCCATTGACCTGGATTTGTCATTTTCGGTTAGCGTTATGTTGTGTATTTGACTGCATATTTTGTCATTTTACTAATTGGATGACATCACTCCTTGTTAAGTAGAGCAGATGTCTTCCCATAATCGGTCGTTCATCACGGTTTGTTTTTGTTGTGGTAGTTGTTAAGCTTTCTTGGATGTAGCGCAATAGTTCAATGACATAGTTTCCGTTTTGCATGCAGGTGACTTGGATTTTTAGTCCTGATCAGGATATATCCTACTGAAGAGCCCAAAGGAGGACGAAGGTCGAGTCTAAGATTTCCTGTTGATGGCTGGCTTCATGTGTATTTGACTGCATCTAAGCTTGTGTTTTAATGGATAAACTGTAATGGATACGTTATGTTTTAATGGATAAACTTTAATGGATACATTATGTTTTAATGGATAAACTTTAATAGATACATTGTGTTTTAATGGATAAACTTTAATGGATACATTATGTTTTAATGGATAAACTTTAATGGATACATTGTGTTTTAATGGATAAACTTTAATGGATTCATTGTGTTTTAATGGATAAACTTTAATGGATTCATTGTGTTTTCATGGATAAACTTTAATGGATTCATTGTGTTTTAATGGATAAACTTTAATGGATTCATTGTGTTTTAATGGATAAACTTTAATAAATACGTTATGTTTTAATGGATAAACTTTAACGAATACATTGTGTTTCAATGGATAAACTTTGATGAATACGTTGTGTTTTAATGGATAAACTTTAATGGATTCATTGTGTTTTAATGGATAAACTTTAATAGATACGTTATGTTTTAATGGATAAACTTTAATGGATTCATTGTGTTTTCATGGATAAACTTTAATGGATTCATTGTGTTTTCATGGATAAACTTTAATGGATTCATTGTGTTTTAATGGATAAACTTTAATGGATTCATTGTGTTTTAATGGATAAACTTTAATGGATTCATTGTGTTTTAATGGATAAACTTTAATAAATACGTTATGTTTTAATGGATAAACTTTAACGAATACATTGTGTTTCAATGGATAAACTTTGATGAATACGTTGTGTTTTAATGGATAAACTTTAATGGATTCATTGTGTTTTAATGGATAAACTTTAATAGATACGTTATGTTTTAATGGATAAACTTTAATGGATTCATTGTGTTTTCATGGATAAACTTTAATGGATTCATTGTGTTTTCATGGATAAACTTTAATGGATTCATTGTGTTTTAATGGATAAACTTTAATGGATTCATTGTGTTTTAATGGATAAACTTTAATGGATTCATTGTGTTTTAATGGATAAACTTTAATGGATTCATTGTGTTTTAATGGATAAACTTTAATAGATACATTGTGTTTTAATGGATAAACTTTAATGGATTCATTGTGTTTTAATGGATAAACTTTAATGGATTCATTGTGTTTTCATGGATAAACTTTAATAGATACATTGTGTTTTCATGGATAAACTTTAATAGATACATTGTGTTTTCATGGATAAACTTTAATGGATTCATTGTGTTTTCATGGATAAACTTTAATAGATACATTGTGTTTTAATGGATAAACTTTAATGGATTCATTGTGTTTTAATGGATAAACTTTAATGGATTCATTGTGTTTTAATGGATAAACTTTAATGGATTCATTGTGTTTTAATGGATAAACTTTAATAGATACATTGTGTTTTAATGGATAAACTTTAATGGATTCATTGTGTTTTAATGGATAAACTTTAATGGATTCATTGTGTTTTCATGGATAAACTTTAATAGATACATTGTGTTTTCATGGATAAACTTTAATAGATACATTGTGTTTTAATGGATAAACTTTAATGGATTCATTGTGTTTTAATGGATAAACTTTAATGGATTCATTGTGTTTTAATGGATAAACTTTAATGGATTCATTGTGTTTTAATGGATAAACTTTAATGGATTCATTGTGTTTTAATGGATAAACTTTAATAGATACATTGTGTTTTAATGGATAAACTTTAATGGATTCATTGTGTTTTAATGGATAAACTTTAATGGATTCATTGTGTTTTAATGGATAAACTTTAATAGATACATTGTGTTTTAATGGATAAACTTTAATGGATTCATTGTGTTTTAATGGATAAACTTTAATGGATTCATTGTGTTTTCATGGATAAACTTTAATAGATACATTGTGTTTTCATGGATAAACTTTAATAGATACATTGTGTTTTAATGGATAAACTTTAATGGATTCATTGTGTTTTAATGGATAAACTTTAATGGATTCATTGTGTTTTAATGGATAAACTTTAATGGATTCATTGTGTTTTAATGGATAAACTTTAATAGATACATTGTGTTTTAATGGATAAACTTTAATGGATTCATTGTGTTTTAATGGATAAACTTTAATGGATTCATTGTGTTTTCATGGATAAACTTTAATAGATACATTGTGTTTTCATGGATAAACTTTAATAGATTCATTGTGTTTTAATGGATAAACTTTAATGGATTCATTGTGTTTTAATGGATAAACTTTAATGGATTCATTGTGTTTTAATGGATAAACTTTAATAGATACATTGTGTTTTAATGGATAAACTTTAATGGATTCATTGTGTTTTAATGGATAAACTTTAATGGATTCATTGTGTTTTCATGGATAAACTTTAATAGATACATTGTGTTTTCATGGATAAACTTTAATAGATACATTGTGTTTTAATGGATAAACTTTAATGGATTCATTATGTTTTAATGGATAAACTTTAATGGATACATTGTGTTTTAATGGATGAACTTGAATGGATACATTGTGTTTTAATGGATAAACTTTAATGGATACATTGTGTTTTAATGGATAAACTTTAATGGATTCATTGTGTTTTAATGGATAAACTTTAATGGATTCATTGTGTTTTCATGGATAAACTTTAATAGATACATTGTGTTTTCATGGATAAACTTTAATAGATACATTGTGTTTTAATGGATAAACTTTAATGGATACATTGTGTTTTAATGGATAAACTTTAATGGATACATTGTGTTTTAATGGATAAACTTTAATGGATACATTGTGTTTTAATGGATAAACTTTAATGGATACATTGTGTTTTAATGGATGAACTTGAATGGATACATTGTGTTTTAATGGATAAACTTTAATGGATACATTGTGTTTTAATGGATAAACTTTAATAGATACATTGTGTTTTAATGGATAAACTTTAATGGATTCATTGTGTTTTAATGGATAAACTTTAATGGATTCATTGTGTTTTCATGGATAAACTTTAATAGATACATTGTGTTTTCATGGATAAACTTTAATAGATACATTGTGTTTTAATGGATAAACTTTAATGGATTCATTGTGTTTTAATGGATAAACTTTAATGGATTCATTGTGTTTTAATGGATAAACTTTAATGGATTCATTGTGTTTTAATGGATAAACTTTAATAGATACATTGTGTTTTAATGGATAAACTTTAATGGATTCATTGTGTTTTAATGGATAAACTTTAATGGATTCATTGTGTTTTAATGGATAAACTTTAATGGATTCATTGTGTTTTAATGGATGAACTTGAATGGATACATTGTGTTTTAATGGATAAACTTTAATGGATACATTGTGTTTTAATGGATAAACTTTAATAGATACATTGTGTTTTAATGGATAAACTTTAATGGATTCATTGTGTTTTAATGGATAAACTTTAATGGATTCATTGTGTTTTCATGGATAAACTTTAATAGATACATTGTGTTTTCATGGATAAACTTTAATAGATACATTGTGTTTTAATGGATAAACTTTAATGGATTCATTGTGTTTTAATGGATAAACTTTAATGGATTCATTGTGTTTTAATGGATAAACTTTAATGGATTCATTGTGTTTTAATGGATAAACTTTAATAGATACATTGTGTTTTAATGGATAAACTTTAATGGATTCATTGTGTTTTAATGGATAAACTTTAATGGATTCATTGTGTTTTAATGGATAAACTTTAATGGATTCATTGTGTTTTAATGGATAAACTTTAATAGATACATTGTGTTTTAATGGATAAACTTTAATGGATTCATTGTGTTTTAATGGATAAACTTTAATGGATTCATTGTGTTTTCATGGATAAACTTTAATAGATACATTGTGTTTTCATGGATAAACTTTAATAGATACATTGTGTTTTAATGGATAAACTTTAATGGATACATTGTGTTTTAATGGATGAACTTGAATGGATACATTGTGTTTTAATGGATACATTTTAATGGATGAATTGTGTGTTTTTAATGGGCATGCTTGTGTCTTTGAGAGATTAATCTGAATGTACTTATGTTTATTTTGCAGGAGGTGGTTCAAGCTTCCTTCGGGCGACCGGGATTCTACATTTTGACCCTTCTACAATTTCTTTTCCCTTTTATATGTAAGTTCTTTCATCTTTTTGTTTAATCCCAGTAAATCTGATTTTCAATTTTTTTAAGTTACAGTTTCAATAAAGTCACTACGGTCATGGTTACATTGACAGTGAAGGCAAAATTCCGGAATGGGCATTTACAGGTGGATACATGGGGGTCCCAAATCAATATATAAACTAACCCAAAATTGTTATCGGTAGTCGAGTAGTGATCGAGTTTGAAAAAAAACACTTCCGTCAATTTCTGTGTGTGCTCCAACTGTCTCACTTACCCCATTCGTTAACCGCCATTATTAATAAAAATATATCGTATTTTTATTAATGATGGCGGTTAACGAATAAAATATATCATTGTATTTGTTTGTCATCAACCTTCTAAACACAGCAGAAATACAGTCTCAGAGTATCCCTATTCATTGTATAATGGATGACACACACACAACTATTCTTACCTTTTTATATTACCTTTTGCATATGAAGTACAGGTTATGGGCCCAGAACAGTTTTTAACAAAACAACATCCAAGATGAAAATAACAGTCCGAAACATGTAAATGATGTAAATAAAACAATTCCTCATCTTGTTATATAATCACGGAGCTCAGGGGATTCTCCGATCGCCATTTTACCAGCCATTCATAATACAGTTCAGCAATTCATCAAAATACATACCTCGTTCCCCCGATCGGCATCTCAACATTCTTTGTTCTTTGTAGTGAGAAAGTTTTAACACGACACGGCTCATATTCTGATTTCTGGATTTTTACTTCATGGTACCCAAGTGAAATACGTTTTAGTTGTCCAACGACTAAAAACTGCATGTTTTCCAGAACCAAAAAACACCTGTTATCGCTAAATATGATGTGAATATGAATATGTGAAATTTAAATGTAATGTGAACAAACATCTTGCTGCACAACTCCCCTCTTATGATGCCCCTATAAAAATGGCCCCAAATTCACAGTAGCCCTTTACGTCTCAGTGGCAATGTGTCTAGT
This sequence comes from Sepiola atlantica, assembly GCA_963556195.1. Classification (NCBI taxonomy): domain Eukaryota; kingdom Metazoa; phylum Mollusca; class Cephalopoda; order Sepiida; family Sepiolidae; genus Sepiola; species Sepiola atlantica. The sequence continues at coordinate 7,670,953 of OY744528.1, read as the reverse complement.
TTGAGATCAATAAAAGTAAGACATTTTTATTTTAAATCTCTCTCTAAACCAAATAAACTGGACGATTAGAGACGTTCTGAGTTCTTTTTCTCCCGAACAGGTGAGTCATCAACCTTATAGTGAGCTACAAAGGACTAATTTTATGTAACCCTAACCCTAATCCTAAACCCTAACCCTTAACCCCTAACCTTTAACCTTAAACCCTAAACCTTAACCCTAACCCTAGCCCTAGCCTTAATCCTAATCCTAACCCTAACCCCTAACCCTAAACCCTAACCCTAACCCCTAACCCTTAACCCTAAACCCTAACCCTTAACCCCTAACCCTAATCCTACCCCCTAACCCTAACCCTAATCCTAACCCCTAACCCTAACCCTAACCCTAGCCCTAATCCTAATCCTAACCATTAACCCTAACCCTAACCCCTAACCTTAACCCCTAATCCTAACCCTAATCCTAACCCCTAACCCTTAGGCCGACAGTTCGAATTAGCCTCACTGCATCACACGTATATGTTCAAGGCTTTTATGTACAGGCAATTCTTTGTCGTTTACATCGCACGGATCGACTTTGCCCATTACAGTCTTGTAGTCATCTTGCCTGATAGTGGACAATCTCGCAACTGCAATCAAAAGGCAGTTCCAGAGAAAGCCTTAAATGCATCAATTAATCAACCAACCAACACTAACCCTAACCCTAACCCTAACCCCCTAACCATAACTTTACCCCCTAACCCAACCAACGCGTTCTTGTCAAAGCTTGCCACGTTTGTCTACAATACAATCTCTTCATCTCCATTTCTTCATAAAAGAAGATGGTTTATTTAGTCGCGTTCATTTTTGGGCGATAAACCAATAAAAGGGGTGTAAGGAGAGGAAGACAGAAGGAAACACTTCGAAACACCTCATTTTGTCAAAAACGGATTTTAGGACATCTCAAGATCAAGTCCACTGGCTATGAATTTTCCATGCCGACTGATGAATCGCGCATCCCTCGTCTGACGTAATTTTCCATGCCGACTGACGAATCACGCATCCCTCATCTGACGTCATTTCCACTAAGTTTTAGTTTCCATGCTACGTCACTTTCCCCAAAACGTTAACTGCCTGAACCCTGCTGACCCTGTCAACTGATGATCTACCATGTTTAAACCCTCTACGAACATAATCCAACCAAATGATTACGAGTTGATGTACCACACATATGTACAACAATCTCGGAAGGCTGGAGAATACAGCAGCCGAAATGCTGTTAATATATACAACTGTACAATTGGTAAGGCTTGCTAAGTGCAAGTTGGCGCCATGCTTTGACTCGACTCTTATCTAGTCCGGCCAGAAGTTTTTGATTTCTTCCAGATAATCATCTTGAATTACGTCTGCAGATGTATCGACCAAGAACAAAAGCTTTCAATGAAACAACGACACCTTGTTTATGGTTCACTGGTTTAGTCATATTTCCAGAAACGAATATAGTGAACTGTTGTTGCTCAAAGTACACCAGGAAAGAGAAGTACTTTCCAATACCAACTGTTGAGAACAGGTCCACCCCAGTCAAAATCCAACAAAAAAGAGGCAGAAAGAAAATGGAAATAACCTCCGTGCTCTTCCAGCTCTGGCGTCACTTCCTATGACTCGGTTGTCTATGGTTGCTGATGAAGGGTGGATAGCTCGCTTTCCCTCAATTTTAGTCAGACAAACAAAATTTTCACATAGCTCTAACACTAGCGCATTGCCATCGCCTCGACGACGGCGAGGAAGGTTATGGGCCCAGAACAGTTTTAACAAAACAACATCCAAGATAAAAATAACAGTCTGAAACATGTAAATGATGTAAATAAAACAATTCCTCATCTTGTTATATAATCACGGAGCTCAGGCGACATCATACCAAACACCAGCAGTAGCTAACTTGAAGTATTAATATTGTTAGTAAACAAGACGGCAACTGTTTTTTCGAAGTGACTTTAATAATTGTCTGTACTGTAAGATATGTGTCATTGTGATTTCACATGAACTCGGACAGTCTGTATCATTTTCGGCGGACAAACATCCTCGCTGATGATGGTCAACAAATCTAAAAACACAGTCAGCGATGATCACGGGTGTGCTTTCCTTCGCATTTGAGATTCATTTTCTTTTTCGATTTCTGTCCTTTCTTCCTCTGTGACCTCCGTGACCTTTGTGACCTTTGTGACCCTAAAACCAAATCGAACTTCCATGAACAGAGCATCTTTCCATGAACTTCCTGTCGGTGGAACACAATTCCACGGGACTGCTTACCTGCTGACTACAACATAGTTGTCTTCAAGTCTAATGTCAACAACTAATTGTCGAGCCGTCCTCTTAAGTAATCAAATTCTGCTCTTTTCACTCATTGTTTTCAATCCTCTCATAGTATTGTTCATCCTCCAATTGGCAACCTCATTAACTTTTAGCCTCGAGTGGCCTTTGAGTCTTGATAAACGGTGACTCATTGATATAAAAATAAGAAACAAAACAAAAAAAAACAAACTTTGAGATGTTTTTTTTTCTTTGAATTCTTCATGATTTTGAATGTAGGTTTCAGACTTTCAGAATTCTAACTTTTTATTTTGCAGCAATGGTCAGCTATAACGTGATTGTAGCCGATGGAATCTGCAAGGTCATTGCTGAACTAACCGGTGCAGGTGAGTGTTTTATCAATGACTCTTACAGAGACCGATTCCATCGATAATGACTGCGCTTCTTTTTTTTAAAGTAATACTTGACTGGCCTCCTTCTGTCTCTAAAAACAATGGATACCCCCTGAAAGGGTGCTTACACAATGAGGAATTTATAGTGACGCAAGGGTTGCACAATACCAAACCGCACTGCTCCTGATCCAACATTGCTTAAATTCAGTGGCTTTGTTGCTGTCAGGCTGAGGTATGGTTCTGTTCAGTCCTAAGAAGTCCACCTTCCCAGGCTTTACCTTTCTGAGAAAGGGTTAGTTTATTGCTAATAGCCTGAGGCGCCTGTACCGGGGAATACCAACAGGGCTGCTCAGGCATTTTTTGTAGGCCAGAGTATGCTGGCTTTTCAAAACCACACCTGAACTTGTGTCTAACCTCCTGGCAAGGAGGTACATAATTTGTCTGGAATAAATGGAAAATATCTCGTGTTATTTTGGAGTTTTCCTTCTCCTAGACTGGTTGCTCTACCAAGGCAAATGCGAAGAACTTTGGTACGATGCTAGACAACTCCTTCAAACCAATACATCACTGTAACAAACAAACTTCTCACACCTGACATTATCCTATATCTCTACAAAGCCACCATCTGCCCATGCATGGAGTATTGTTGCCACATCTGGGCTGGGGCATCATCCGCTAGTCTCTCTCTCTTAGACAAGGTCCAAAAAAGAGTCGCCAACCTGATAGGTCCCTAACTATCCACCAAGCTCCAGCCCCTGTCCCATCGCTGCGATGTTGCTTCCTTGTGCCTGTTTTACAAGTACTTCAATGGATTGTGCTCTGATGAGCTTGCTGTTCTGGTACTCCCACGACGTAAATACACTAGACCAACCCGACAATCTGCAAAATCCCATCCATTCACTGTGGAGGTCCCTAGATGCCGAAGAGCTTTCTACTCCAAAAGCTTCTTTCTTCGTGCTGCTGGAGTCTGGAACTCCCTCCCTGCCCCCTGTTTTCCTGACGGTACTGACATGCAGAAATTTAAAACTAATGTAAACAGACATCTCGCTACACAGCTCCCAATTTAGGTTGACCCCCCCCCCCGCCCCCCAAAAAAAACTTTCACCCTTTTTCTCTTTACGTCTACAGTGGTGGCCTGCCTTGTTTGGGGTGAACTATGTTAAAAAAAAATCTAATGGCGGCTGCTTTCCGTCCTCAATACATAACTTTGGTAAAGCCTATTTTTAACTATACCATCCAAGCAACAAATCGTTATCTTCAAAATATTCAACAATTGGAAACCAGGACGATGATAGAACTCTATACACTTCCCTACAAAGAGCGGCTTCAAAGACTAAATCTGTTCTAACTTGAACGGCAAAAGATGCGACGGGTTCAGATTCTGGTATACAACATCATCAAAGGGAATTTAAATCCACCTTTCGAGGAGTTTTACACACCAACGCCAAGTCGTGGTCTCTGCAGATGCCCACAGAAGATATACTATCATCGCTTTCATCGTAACAGAAAAAAGACAGCATTTTCTGTCCGTGTTTACGAAGCTAGTGGACATTCAGACTGTATAGAGATGCAAATATTTCCTGTCTTTTTTTTACATGGCTTGTTGCACTTTTTTGTCAATAAAATTGAATTTAAAGTTTCATCATCATCATCATCAGCAGCAGCAGCAGCAGCAATGATACTATTGGCTCCAAAATCATTAGTAATCTCTCTAGCAGTATATAAAGTTATCTCCCCTCAATTATACTGGTCAATGAGAAGAATGCGCTCTCCTGTCTGGAAACCTCATTCTAAATTCTCCACGTGAGTGACCTCTGGACAGGAGTGTGCATTCTTCCTGTTGGCTAGTATAATGGAGGGGAGATAACTTGGACATACTCCAAGGGAAATCACTAATAATTCTGGAGCCTACAATACAAATAGTCTCTTCAACATAACACTTTTATGCGATAGTTATTTATTTGCATATAAATCACAAAATATGGCACAAGGCCAAACAATAAAGTTATGGGGAAGGCTGGTCATCATTGTCATAAAGTATAACCCAAATATCTGTCACCAAAATGAGTCATTTACACTTGTCTTTCATGTGACTGTCACCAATATAAAAAAACGCTCGCTCTATGAAAAATATCGAATTAAAATCCATACATACTCATTTGTGCTGTGATGATTCTCTTCAATTCAAGTCTCGGGATTGTTTTGATAGACATTATTTCAGTTTGTGTCGCCAATTTTTGTTGGTTTAAATCAAGAAGAAAGTCAGAATGACGAACTTAATTGGAAGAGTAGTACGTCTGGCCGAATCCGACTGAAATAAAAATGTTACACAAGAAAAGAGATCACAATTGTCTCTTCTAATAAATAAATGGCCTCACAACTAAATAGATATTAATATTTATTCACGGGAACGCAGGAACAAAGGAGAGATGGTAGAATGGGCTGATTCGTGTCCATTAAATTATGTAGCATCTTGGAGTTCGGCATCCTGCTGGCTCGTGGTTGAGTCAGGTCGAGAACTGCTCGAAAGATAAATGTGAACTGAAGTTCTCCTCGTGTCTCGTCTCAACACCAAAATGTGTTAGCGCACATCAATCTCGTTACACGTAAAAGTGTCATACGCTCACGTTGTGAAGAGGCAATGATTATGCAATCGTAAAACCGAATTACTATCTCAGCTGAAAGTAACATAAACCGATACAAAATAGTTCACTCATGAAACTGCTACATTATCTTTGAGATACGCCCACAGATAAAAATCTGGGAGCTTTAGGTCTGATGAGTGTGAAGCCCATTCAGGATGACACATCCGACTGATGAGACGATAACTAAAGTTCCCCACCTCCGCTGCATATCATTGAATTGCGATGGACAAGTCATGCATAGACTGAAGTTTATTTGTACCAAATATGGTTGGATTGCAAAAAGGATCGAACATTTTATTAACGATTCCATGGGTGGCATTATGGAAGGGGGGAGGATACCTTGTATAATGAATAAAAAATGAAAAAATGTCAGACATTAAGTTACCTGATTCATGTATATTGCCAAGACAAGCAAGGGCACCTAACTCTGTAATGACTCGTATAGTCATGGTCAGCAAGGGCACTAAACTCTGCAGTGACTTAACAATAATGATAGTGGCTATCACCACGCACATCTTCGCCCTACTCCTTCCAAACTTTTGTGGCCTTTTGGCTAAGATCAAAGTGTAGCATCTGTTCCGATGGATACTGCACCCCATAGACTGGTATTGTCTTGGCCTTCGGGGCACGCAGGTCTATGGGTCTGTCCTGTGCAGTTCTAGGAGGTCCACCCTCCCAGGCTTCGCCTCCCCCTCTTTGAGGAGGAGTAAGTTTATTGCTTACTGCCTGAGGCGCCCCTACCGGGGAATGCCGACGGGGCTGCCCAGGCAATTTTTAAACCCCACTTTCCCGACTCGACCTTGGGTCACATCTTACTTGTGGGAGTAAGATAAAAACTGGCCTTGTGCCTAACTCCTGGAGAGGAGTAAATCAATACTCCTTCCAAACAAAACAGCTCTGATTCAAGCAACTATATCACTTCATCTAAAAACTGTGTGTATCTCCATTCCATATATTGTGTATAAGTTTAGCATCGATTTACCAATTTTGCAGTTCCGTCATCCACACCGGTGGCGCCATTTTATTACTTTCTGCTGTGATTATCTCACTTTGTTGAGAATTCTTACCCCATTCTGTAAATAACGACACGACTTAAAGAAAATTGGCAAAATTTTATGAAAAACATAACAGATCTTGTGTGTTCCATTTATTAATTTTCAAAAATCAATTTTGGCGAATTTCTAGTCTTTGAGATAAAAGACATTCAAGGAGAGTAGAAAGTGGACCTTAGGTTTACTTTCGGCAGCCTCGTAACTAACACTTCCCTTATTATTTCCTTTAGTCCTCACATTCCATAACCGCTGTTTCTGACAAAGGGGGAAGAATTGCTGTTTTTGGGGTCGGAATCTATCCATCTAACGCTTATTGTTGGCTAGTTTTTGACCTTGAAGTAGTATTTTTTTAAATTTTAGCTCCTTACATCAAGTGGCTTCGTGCCTTGTCTGGAGCGATTTTCGCTTCGATGATTTTGCTAGGATGAATTGATGACGATTCAGAATTACATAAAAACTGTTTCTGAATTTTTGCGATGACGATTGATAATTTGTATAATTTGGATTATTCGGACTACTGTTCTCATCTTGAGTGTTATTCTCACAACGTTTCAGCCGACGTAACCTCTGGCCTTCTTCAGGTGTATTTTTCGAACTTGGGAATATTTCTGTCGAACTCGGGAATCTGGACTTAGTTTCAAATGAAGCCCTTTATTTAATCCAGGGAGGTAGCATGCTCTCGTTCCGTCAGAAGAAGGCCGGAGGTTACAGCGGCCGAAACGTTTTGAGAATAACACTCAAGATGCAAACAGTAGTCTGAATAATCCAAATTATAGAAAATACATAAAAACTGTTTTAATTTATTTGTTTTGGTTTTGAGAATAGGGGCTCAAAATCGATAAAGGGTTGCATTTCTTTTTATGTTTGTACTTATCTATTATCTATATCTTTGCAGAGGGCCTCACGTACTTGGTGCTTGGGAACCGGCAATTTGTCATCGCATTATCCATCATTCTCTTCACTCTTCCATTATCTCTTTACAGAAATATTGCCCGGCTTAGCAAGGTTAGTACACAAATTCATACCTACCTACCTACCTATCTACCTATCTGCCTATCTGCCTATCGTTTTTTTTTTACTAACGAGTCACTACTCATCAAGGCCCAAATGCTACTCGGGGATAAGGGTTAATGGTTTATGTCAGGTAGATGGTGAGACTAACATCTTGAGAATTGCAGACGATAATTGAATCTGGGCAGAATTTGATTATTTAAGAGGACGGCTCAGCAAGAATTTGTTTACAAACGCTACTCCAAAATTGATCTAATCTCCGACAAGCATCTCTCAACCTCATCAACTACTCTAAAAATGTTATTAAATAATTTCCATTAGTTGTGTACGACCCTCATAACAGCACAAATTGACCCACATGGCCCTCGCGGGGACCCTGAGTTTGACATGTCTGCCCTATATCCTCCCCTAATTCTCTCTTCTCTCTCTGTCTGTCTGTCTGTCTCGCTCTCCCTCTCTGTCAATCTCTCTCTCTCTCCCTCTCTGTCACTCTCTCTCTCTCTGTCTCTCTCTCTGTTTCCCTCTCTCTGTCAGTCTCTCTCTCTCTGTCTCCCTCTCTGTCTGTATGTCTCTCTCTCTCTCTGTCAGTCTCCCCCCCTTTCTCTCTCTCTCTCTCTCTCTGTCTCTCTATCTCTCTGTCTCTTTCTCTTTCTCAAATACATTAGCCGATATCACCTTCTGGTTTCTGTCAGTCTCTCTCTCTCTGTCTCCCTCTCTGTCTGTATGTCTCTCTCTCTCTCTCTGTCAGTCTCCCCCCCCCCTCTCTCTCTCTTTCTCTCTCTGTCTCTCTATCTCTCTGTCTCTTTCTCTTTCTCAAATATATTAGCCGATATCTCCTTCTGGTTTCTGGTTTTCTGTAATCGTACACTGTCTGAACTAATGAATCTTCCATTGAAATAATTCTCCACTTTCATGTAAAATTAGTGAGACGACAAAGACAACCTGGGTTATCGACCAGTGTGTATCATAATTTATACACACCACAGAGATCAACATCATAACACAAACATAAGGTCAAGAGAACGGTAGGTTTATTGAGTCGCATGGCACTTATTAACTACAATTGATTAATTACATCATGCCAGAATCGTGATAGTATCATAAACAGAAAGAAATGGGGGGGGGGGGATTATTAAGCGTAAGCTTTATAGATTGCAAGTTCGTTAGCTCATATTAATACATGCGTCATTCTTGATAGCTCCATCAAGACTAAGAGATACTCTCGACCAGAATCCTGTTACTTAATATGACGTCACTTCTCCTTTCCTGCATCCTTACTTCTGTTCCCACGATTTTGAATTCTGTCATTGTTGAACCTTTTGATTTTGTGTCTATAACATTTCCTAATATACTAATTGCTAATCTATGTACTAGCTAACTCGTATACCTGAATATTTAACTCATTTTCTAAAGACCCGATTGTTTTGCAGGTACTTCCACGGAATGTGCTCCGATGAACTTACTGCGCTTGTGCCCCTTCAACATAAATTCCCCCGACAAACCTGACGCGCAGCAAAATCCCACCTCTTCACTGTAGAAGTCCCCAGATGCTGGAAAACTCTCTACTCTAATAACTTCTTTCTTTAAACCGCTTGACTGCTCCCTGTTTCCCCAACTACTAACATGCAAATAATATAAATGTAATGTGAACAAATATATTGCTGCACAACTCCCTACTTAGGATGTCCCCTATAAATCTGACTCCTAATCACAGTAGCACCTTACGCCTTGTTTCGGATGAAGAAAAGTAAAAAAAAAAAAAAGATTAATTGGTTATTATTTTCACAACGTTTTAGCCGATGTAACCTCCAACATTCTTCGGGTGTATCTTTTCGAATTTGGGAATCGTTGTATTAAATTCAGGAGTTTTCCAATATTTCAGCTTCTTCCGACTATATAAGAGGGCAAAACGGGAGGAATGGGCAGGAAAAATAAGAAAAGCAATATGGTGTGATGAGCATAATGAAAAAGTACACAGTAGTGATCCTCATTCAGTCCCGAGCAACGTCGGGTCACCCTGCTTGTATCTTATAACTACCAATACTCTTTCATTTTTTTTTCCAATTAAAATTTTTTCTTCAATTAATTCTGTTTACCCATCAAAAAAAAGTAATTGCTTATTTTATTTTTGTTTCTTCTTTCTTTCATAGTGGGCTGGTTTGGCTTTGTTGCTGATATTTTTCGTGGTCCTTGTCATCATTATCCGTGTACCAACAATGGTTTCAAAGGTGTGAGTATTAAAAATCATGTCACCAATCTTTTTGTTTACTTTTTCAAAGAAAACAGTGAGTCAGACGACATCCGCCATTTCTTCTAGATCTCCTTCTAATGAAGCTGATACCTTGTGTGATGTGTCTGCGGTGGAAGAGGGCGATGGCTTTCCAAAAACAGCAAAAATCCAGGAATCCTTGGAGGTAAAACAAATAATCAAATAACCCATGTCACCGGCTATGCAGATGAGCCGTGTCACCGGCTATGCAAAGGAGTCATTTTACCAACTATTTATAATCCTTTCAGAATGATTCATTCCGGCAGTGAGGGGTGTTTATGTCGCCACAACATAACAATTTATATCCGAAGTCGATATAACAAAAATAGATAATGCAAATATGAATATTACAACAAAAATAATTAAACCCATGATTTCATAACTTGTAAAAATATAAGCATAATTTTCGGCGCTCTTCCAATATGTGATCTACTATTGATCATGTCATGTGATCTACTAAGAAAAAAGAAGATAAATAAAAAAAATTACAAGAATTTTTTTTATTTATGGAAGTCGCTCCAGACAATGCATGAAGCCACTTGATGTAAAGAGCTAAAAAAAAAAACACTATTTCAAGGTCAAAAACTAGCCAACGATAAGTGTTAGATTCCGAGCCAGAAAACAGCAATTCTTCTCCCTTCGTCAGAAACATCGCTCATGGAATGTGAGGACTAAAGGACAAAATAAAGGAAGCGAGAGTTACAGGGCTGCCGAAAGTAAATCTAAGTTAGTCAATATAATTTTGGTTATTCGGACTACATTTCTCATCTTGAGTGTTATCATCGCAACGTTTCGGCCGCTGTAACCTCCGGCCTTCTTCAGGTGTATTTCTTCGAACTCGGGAATATTTCTGCCGAACTCGGGAATCTGGACGGAATTTCAAACAGAACCCTTTATTTAATCCACAGAGGTAGCATGCTCTTGTTCCGTCAGCCATGACCGGGAGAAGTCTTCAGTAATTTGCATTTCTTTGTATCACCCGCACCGAGGATTGAACCTTCAACCTTCAGATGACTATCACTTAGAACTGAATTTAACTTAGTACTATATCCATTGCGCCATACAGATCGTTATTTTTCTTCTTTTTCTTTTAATTTAATAAATACTGGATGAATTTGCATAATTGTTGGTGTACAGTCTTATTTTCAGCTACCACGTAAGTACATAACAAAGTTTATACATTTTTAAAAAATATTTTCATGTTGGAGCTAAACTAAAGAAGCACCGTTTTTTTACTGGAAGACATGATAATTTTGCTTATCAGCAAATTATCTTTCTTTTTCTTATCTACCACTCCTTTATATTCTTCATCTTTACCTGCCTCTTCCTCGTAGCCGTATGCGTGACACGAGGGAAATATATGTGCAAACAAATGCACATAGTCTTTATTTTAAAGGGAGATAATTCCAATTGTTTTTATAATGTGAAAAGTTAACACATAATCTGTTGTGAAGTTGTAGATTTACCTAGTCAGTTGCTAGTGTACTTTCACTGCTAGCTATACCCAAGGAGAGACTTATATAGTAATCTATTTCTACTTATGCAAATTATGCATATCAATTAGCCAGTATTGATCTGAAAAAAAAAAATTTTTTATTCAATAACAAACTTTTAAAAGAGAGTTCATGATCGAAAATTCTATCAAACGTTTATATTTAATTTTTTGATGCAGATAAAATATTTGTGAAACCCCTGTTCCAGCAGCAGCAGCAGCAGAGAAACGCTCTCTAAGATATTCAATGTTTATTTGTTTGAAATACTTAATACTGATTGGATCAAAATACTCAATCTCGATTGGTTGGATATAGACAACCAATCAGAAACAGTCACCACTAACATATAAGTGAGGACCTAAACGCTGTTGTTCAGTGAGATGTAGTGAGAGCCCCAACTTGCCACAGGAACTCTAGTTAGTCATTACACTGCTACATACTAGACATCAATCCCTGGCTGCTAGCATCTCAACAAACAACACAAGTCACAGTCATGGACTTCTAAATATAGCGACAAAAACACTCACTACTCAAGTCAATTCTTCTTGGCCTTTTGGCTAAGATCAAAGTGTAGTATCTGCTCCGATGGATACTTTGCCTCCCCTCTTTGGGGAGGAGTAAATTTATTGCTTACTGCCTGAGCCGCCTCTACTGGGGAATGCCGACGGGGCTGCCCAGGCAATTTTTAAACCCCACTTTCCTGACCCGACCTTGAGTCACATCTTACTTGTGGGAGTAAGATAAAAACTGGCCTTGTGCCTAACTCCTGGAGAGGAGTAAATCAATACTCAAGTCAAAGCACATGCAAATGGAACAATACTTTCTCCATCTCGCTTGAGACCTTAAGACTCTCTTAACTGATAACTCTTCACTTTCGACTGTTCCACATATTTGATCACCTCCACACACGAACATACTTTGGATTCTGTCCCCTTTGAACTCCTCCCAACTCTTTCCTTCCTAACTTTTCACTTTTCGTTGTTCGATCAAAACATAAATAATAAAGTTTTTATGCGTAACTTTTTGACTTTGCCAATCTCCACTACAACTTAATGAATTTGAATAACTGGAGGAAAAGTAATTCTTTTATATTCAAAACTAACAGACAACATATCTTCTGGATTATCTCCCTTGTTGGGCTCGTTGGTGGTCATCATGATGCCAAATAATAAGTGTATCTTTATTTCAGTCCCGCCACACCATACGCCTGGTCATTTGCAAATGGACACTTTACAGATGCCCTAGGAATAATATCCTTTGGTAAGTCGTTTCTCCCACCTTTCATGTTTAAATTCATGTTCGGTACTCTTATAACTGACGCACCAGGTTTCCGTGACTTTGCATCGTCAACGTTCGGGCAGGTCTCGGAAGCGCCCGAGAGTCGACGAAACTATTAACCAAGAAACATTTGCTCGTAAACAGTTTGTTTTCGTTAAAATAAGAAAACGAAACAAAAAAGATTTGCTCAAAAACAGTTGTTGCCGTGTTTATGTTTACAAGAAAAAAAATTGACAAAAAATGTAAAATAAAAACATTGAAAGAAAATTTTTTTAAATAGTAACATTTGCAAATCAAACAAAATCATCTTTGAAACTTTTCGGTGTACAAACAAAAAAAAGATTTATTTAAAAACATTTGATTAACAATGGTTCCATTGACAAAAAATGTAAAATAAAAACATTGAAAGAAAATTTTAAAAAATAGTAACATTTGCAAATCAAACAAAATCATCTTTTGAAACTTTTCGGTGCACAAACAAAAAAAAAATTTATTTTAAAACATTTGATTAACAATGGTTCCATTGACAAAAAATGTAAAATAAAAGCATTGAAAGAAAATTTTTAAAAATAGTAACATTTGCAAATCAAACAAAATCATCTTTTGAAACTTTTCGGTGCACAAACAAGAAAAAGATTTATTTAAAAACATTTGATTAACAATGGTTCCATTGACAAAAAATGTAAAATAAAAACATTGAAAGAAAATTTTTAAAAATAGTAACATTTGCAAATCAAACAAAATCATCTTTTGAAACTTTTCGGTGCACAAACAAAAAAAAAATTTATTTAAAAACATTTGATTAAAAATGGTTCCATTGACAAAAAATGTAAAATAAAAACATTGAAAGAAAATTTTTAAAAACAATAACATTTGTAAATCAAACAAAATCATCTTTTGAAACTTTTCGGTGCACAAACAAAAAAAAGATTTATTTAAAAACATTTGATTAACAATGGTTCCATTGACAAAAAATGTAAAATAAAAACATTGAAAGAAAATTTTTAAAAATAGTAACATTTGCAAATCAAACAAAATCATCTTTTGAAACTTTTCGGTGCACAAACAAAAAAAAAATTTATTTTTAAACATTTGATTAACAATGGTTCCATTGACAAAAAATGTAAAATAAAAACATTGAAAGAAAATTTTTAAAAATAGTAACATTTGCAAATCAAACAAAATCATCTTTTGAAACTTTTCGGTGCACAAACAAAAAAAAATTTATTTTAAAACATTTGATTAACAATGGTTCCATTGACAAAAAATGTAAAATAAAAACATTGAAAGAAAATTTTTAAAAATAGTAACATTTGCAAATCAAACAAAATCATCTTTTGAAACTTTTCGGTGCACAAACAAAAAAAAAATTTATTTTTAAACATTTGATTAACAATGGTTCCATTGACAAAAAATGTAAAATAAAAACATTGAAAGAAAATTTTTAAAAATAGTAACATTTGCAAATCAAACAAAATCATCTTTTGAAACTTTTCGGTGCACAAACAAAAAAAAATTTATTTAAAAACATTTGATTAACAATGGTTCCATTGACAAAAAATGTAAAATAAAAACATTGAAAGAAAATTTTTAAAAATAGTAACATTTGCAAATCAAACAAAATCATCTTTTGAAACTTTTCGGTGCACAAACAAACAAAAAAAAAAATTATTTTAAAACATTTGATTAACAATGGTTCCATTGACAAAAAATGTAAAATAAAAGCATTGAAAGAAAATTTTTAAAAACAATAACATTTGTAAATCAAACAAAATCATCTTTTGAAACTTTTCGGTGCACAAACAAAAAAAAAATTTATTTTAAAACATTTGATTAACAATGGTTCCATTGACAAAAAATGTAAAATAAAAACATTGAAAGAAAATTTTTAAAAATAGTAACATTTGCAAATCAAACAAAATCATCTTTTGAAACTTTTCGGTGCACAAACAAAAAAAAGATCTATTTAAAAACATTTGATTAACAATGGTTCCATTGACAAAAAATGTAAAATAAAAGAATTGAAAGAAAATTTTTAAAAACAATAACATTTGTAAATCAAACAAAATCATCTTTTGAAACTTTTCGGTGCACAAACAAAAAAAAAAGATTTATTTAAAAACATTTGATTAACAATGGTTCCATTGACAAAAAAGAACAAAAATAAACATCTAATTACTAACAGTTTTGCTATGGTTTGTTCGTTCTTGAGTTTTATATATGTATTTTAGTTTGATTTTCTTCGGCGTAATTCATCGGCTGGCAGTCTTCAATTTAGCGTTTGACAGTTTTCGTCTCGTCAACTCTCGGGTGCTTGCGTAACGCGAAGTCACGGAAACATGCTGCATCATTTATAAGAATACCCCATGTTCAAATATCAATATTATTTGCTTCAACCAAAAAAAAACCTCTAAACTTGTTTTTATTTAATCTAAATTACTAATCTTCGGATTACTAATAAAAAATAGTTCAAGATTACAGTTACAGGTGTTGTATAGTATGAATAACCAAGTGTGAATAGCTGAACGCAAGCTCTGATTCAACTCGGCTCTTGTCTGATTATGAGTCTGATGATGATACTCTCATAGTTTGTTTTTTTATTATTTAGATTGTTTTAAACTTAGTTCACCCCAAACAAGGCAAGTTGCCACTGTAAACATAAAAGGGGGGTACTGAGAATTAGGGTGAAAGTTTTGGGGGTCATCCTAAATTGGGAGCTGTGCAGCAAGGTGCTTGTTCACATTCGTTTTAAATTTCTGCATGTCGGTACAGTCGGGGAAACAGGGAGCAGGGAGGGAGTTCGAAAGGCCGGCAGCTCGAGGAAAGAAGCTATTGGAGTAGAAGGCTCTCCGGCATCTGGGAACCTCCACAGTGAATGGATGGGATTTAGCTGATTTTCGGGTTGGTCGAGTGTATTTACGTCGAGGGGATACCAGAGCATCAAGTTCATTGGAGCATATTTCATTGAAGTACTTGTAAAACAAGCACAAGGATGCAACATTGCGGCGATTGGACAGGGGCTGGAGCTTGGTGAATAGTGTGGGACCTATTAGATTAGAGACTCTTTTTTGGACCTTGTCTAAGAGGGAGAGACTGGTGGATGGTTCACCAGCCAAGATATGACAACAGTACTCGATGCATGGGCGGATGGTGGCTTTGTAGAGATATAGGATAATGTCAAGTGTGAGATATCGTCTAGCACGGTAAAGGGAGCCCACTTTCTTTGCAGCAGCCTTGGCGATATCTTCTATGTATTTGTTCCACTTCATGTCACCTGTGAATGTTTGAACGTTGGACACAATACTCAAAACTATAAGAATGAAAAGATGAATCCTTTTGTCAAAAAAATTATTAAAACGTAATTGTGTTAAGAATTTCCATGGCGTTAGTCTTGAATAGTTTATTAGGATATGGTAAAGAAATAAAATTCCAGAGTGTATCTGTAAAATTCTGACCAGAATATATCCTTGTTTTGGAAACAAGGAGAAGGCTAAGTATATTTATTTTTGTCAATCGTTACATAAGCAAAAGGAATTGATATGGACAAATAAACAGACACCCAAAGAGACAGGGAATAAAAGACGAGAGAAGACAGAGCTGGAGACGGACAAACGATCAAATTTACACAGTCGCTTTTAGACACACACACACATGCATGTCAAGAAATACACAGACATTCAAGTAGCAGTCTACCTACTAAGGCATAAATGAACTGATAATGACAATCTTGTAACCATGTTATTCACATTAATAAACAAAGGAAGACTTTAAAACCAAAAAGATAATAATTGTACATGTTTTCTTTTTGTGTCTTCTGTGAACTAACAAAACGACAACAGATCAAAAGCTACAAAAAGTCTCTCAGATTTTGTAACCCTTTAAGAAAGTTAAGGGGCTAAGTTACAACCTTTCTTTTTTGCGCCATGCTGTGTTATATTCTTTCCTATCAGTAAAAGTCTTACGATAAACTTTTTGTTCGCAAGGAATTTTTATTTTGTTGCTTTTAATTTTGATTTTTTTGTTTTTTTCAATAAATTCAAAGTTTCTTTACTTTTCAGCTTACGTTTGTCATCACAATACGTTCATGATTCACATGTCTTTAGAGAACCCGACGACGGCGCGATGGGGGACTGTCACCCATGCAAGCATTGCTGCAGCCACAGTTTTTACTTTGCTATTTGGTATTGTTGGCTACGTGTCATTCACAGGATACACACAAGGTAAGTGCAATCGTAGACCTACTGTTGCGTGGAGTGTTCTTCTGCCTCCGTTATGAACAAGTGGTCGGCATTGTGTTATGGACAGAAAAAAGCTGTTTGTCTGTCTGAAGTAGTTGATCTTCTTCTTTCGTGTGAATCAGATGATTCTCGTGTTGGGTTAGGCTCCAAAACTATTGTATAGAATTCTAACATATTATGCATGAAAGATCTTTGAGCCAATGAGATTTTATTATACTACTTCTTCTATTTCTTCATCTTCTTTCGTATTAATCAGATGATTCTCGTGTTGGGTTAGGCTCCAAAACTATTGTATAGAATTCTAAAATACTATGCATGAAAGATCTTTGAGCCCATGAGATTTTATTATACTACTTCTTCTATTTCTTCATCTTCTTTCGTATTAATCAGATGATTCTCGTGTTGGGTTAGGCTCAAAAACTATTGTATAGAATTCTAACATATTATGCATGAAAGATCTTTGAGCCAATGAGATTTTATTATACTACTTCTTCTATTTCTTCATCTTCTTTCGGATTAATCAGATGATTCTCGTGTTGGGTTAGGCTCCAAAACTATTGTATAGACTTCTAACATATTATGCATGAAAGATCTTTGAGCCAATGAGATTTTATTATACTACTTCTTCTATTTCTTCATCTTCTTTCGTATTAATCAGATGATTCTCGTGTTGGGTTAGGCTCCAAAACTATTGTATAGAATTCTAACATACTATGCATGAAAGATCTTTGAGCCCATGAGATTTTATTATACTACTTCTTCTATTTCTTCATCTTCTTTCGTATTAATCAGATGATTCTCGTGTTGGGTTAGGCTCAAAAACTATTGTATAGAATTCTAACATACTATGCATGAAAGATCTTTGAGCCAATGAGATTTTATTATACTACTTCTTCTATTTCTTCATCTTCTTTCGTATTAATCAGATGATTCTCGTGTTGGGTTAGGCTCCAAAACTATTGTATAGAATTCTAACATACTATGCATGAAAGATCTTTGAGCCAATGAGATTTTATTATACTACTTCTTCTATTTCTTCATCTTCTTTCGTGTTAATCAGATGATTCTCGTGTTGGGTTAGGCTCCAAAACTATTGTATAGAATTCTAACATACTATGCATGAAAGATCTTTGAGCCCATGAGATTTTATTATACTACTTCTTCTATTTCTTCATCTTCTTTCGTATTAATCAGATGATTCTCGTGTTGGGTTAGGCTCAAAAACTATTGTATAGAATTCTAACATACTATGCATGAAAGATCTTTGAGCCAATGAGATTTTATTATACTACTTCTTCTATTTCTTCATCTTCTTTCGTATTAATCAGATGATTCTCGTGTTGGGTTAGGCTCCAAAACTATTGTATAGAATTCTAACATACTATGCATGAAAGATCTTTGAGCCCATGAGATTTTATTATACTACTTCTTCTATTTCTTCATCTTCTTTCGTATTAATCAGATGATTCTCGTGTTGGGTTAGGCTCAAAAACTATTGTATAGAATTCTAACATACTATGCATGAAAGATCTTTGAGCCAATGAGATTTTATTATACTACTTCTTCTATTTCTTCATCTTCTTTCGTATTAATCAGATGATTCTCGTGTTGGGTTAGGCTCCAAAACTATTGTATAGAATTCTAACATACTATGCATGAAAGATCTTTGAGCCAATGAGATTTTATTATACTACTTCTTCTATTTCTTCATCTTCTTTCGTATTAATCAGATGATTCTCGTGTTGGGTTAGGCTCCAAAACTATTGTATAGAATTCTAACATATTATGCATGAAAGATCTTTGAGCCCATGAGATTTTATTATACTACTTCTTCTATTTCTTCATCTTCTTTCGTATTAATCAGATGATTCTCGTGTTGGGTTAGGCTCAAAAACTATTGTATAGAATTCTAACATACTATGCATGAAAGATCTTTGAGCCAATGAGATTTTATTATACTACTTCTTCTATTTCTTCATCTTCTTTCGTATTAATCAGATGATTCTCGTGTTGGGTTAGGCTCCAAAACTATTGTATAGAATTCTAACATACTATGCATGAAAGATCTTTGAGCCCATGAGATTTTATTATACTACTTCTTCTATTTCTTCATCTTCTTTCGTATTAATCAGATGATTCTCGTGTTGGGTTAGGCTCAAAAACTATTGTATAGAATTCTAACATACTATGCATGAAAGATCTTTGAGCCAATGAGATTTTATTATACTACTTCTTCTATTTCTTCATCTTCTTTCGTATTAATCAGATGATTCTCGTGTTGGGTTAGGCTCCAAAACTATTGTATAGAATTCTAACATACTATGCATGAAAGATCTTTGAGCCCATGAGATTTTATTATACTACT
The DNA here is from genome assembly GCA_963556195.1 of Sepiola atlantica. NCBI lineage: Eukaryota > Metazoa > Mollusca > Cephalopoda > Sepiida > Sepiolidae > Sepiola > Sepiola atlantica. Next base: position 7,651,928 of record OY744528.1, on the reverse strand, counting down.
TCTTCTATTTCTTCATCTTCTTTCGTATTAATCAGATGATTCTCGTGTTGGGTTAGGCTCAAAAACTATTGTATAGAATTCTAACATACTATGCATGAAAGATCTTTGAGCCAATGAGATTTTATTATACTACTTCTTCTATTTCTTCATCTTCTTTCGTATTAATCAGATGATTCTCGTGTTGGGTTAGGCTCCAAAACTATTGTATAGAATTCTAACATATTATGCATGAAAGATCTTTGAGCCAATGAGATTTTATTATACTACTTCTTCTATTTCTTCATCTTCTTTCGTATTAATCAGATGATTCTCGTGTTGGGTTAGGCTCCAAAACTATTGTATAGAATTCTAACATACTATGCATGAAAGATCTTTGAGCCCATGAGATTTTATTATACTACTTCTTCTATTTCTTCATCTTCTTTCGTATTAATCAGATGATTCTCGTGTTGGGTTAGGCTCCAAAACTATTGTATAGAATTCTAACATATTATGCATGAAAGATCTTTGAGCCCATGAGATTTTATTATACTACTTCTTCTATTTCTTCATCTTCTTTCGTATTAATCAGATGATTCTCGTGTTGGGTTAGGCTCCAAAACTATTGTATAGAATTCTAACATACTATGCATGAAAGATCTTTGAGCCCATGAGATTTTATTATACTACTTCTTCTATTTCTTCATCTTCTTTCGTATTAATCAGATGATTCTCGTGTTGGGTTAGGCTCCAAAACTATTGTATAGAATTCTAACATACTATGCATGAAAGATCTTTGAGCCCATGAGATTTTATTATACTACTTCTTCTATTTCTTCATCTTCTTTCGTATTAATCAGATGATTCTCGTGTTGGGTTAGGCTCCAAAACTATTGTATAGAATTCTAACATACTATGCATGAAAGATCTTTGAGCCCATGAGATTTTATTATACTACTTCTTCTATTTCTTCATCTTCTTTCGTATTAATCAGATGATTCTCGTGTTGGGTTAGGCTCCAAAACTATTGTATAGAATTCTAACATACTATGCATGAAAGATCTTTGAGCCCATGAGATTTTATTATACTACTTCTTCTATTTCTTCATCTTCTTTCGTATTAATCAGATGATTCTCGTGTTGGGTTAGGCTCCAAAACTATTGTATAGAATTCTAACATACTATGCATGAAAGATCTTTGAGCCCATGAGATTTTATTATACTACTTCTTCTATTTCTTCATCTTCTTTCGTATTAATCAGATGATTCTCGTGTTGGGTTAGGCTCCAAAACTATTGTATAGAATTCTAACATACTATGCATGAAAGATCTTTGAGCCAATGAGATTTTATTATACTACTTCTTCTATTTCTTCATCTTCTTTCGTATTAATCAGATGATTCTCGTGTTGGGTTAGGCTCCAAAACTATTGTATAGAATTCTAACATACTATGCATGAAAGATCTTTGAGCCCATGAGATTTTATTATACTACTTCTTCTATTTCTTCATCTTCTTTCGTATTAATCAGATGATTCTCGTGTTGGGTTAGGCTCCAAAACTATTGTATAGAATTCTAACATACTATGCATGAAAGATCTTTGAGCCAATGAGATTTTATTATACTACTTCTTCTATTTCTTCATCTTCTTTCGTATTAATCAGATGATTCTCGTGTTGGGTTAGGCTCCAAAACTATTGTATAGAATTCTAACATACTATGCATGAAAGATCTTTGAGCCCATGAGATTTTATTATACTACTTCTTCTATTTCTTCATCTTCTTTCGTATTAATCAGATGATTCTCGTGTTGGGTTAGGCTCCAAAACTATTGTATAGAATTCTAACATACTATGCATGAAAGATCTTTGAGCCCATGAGATTTTATTATACTACTTCTTCTATTTCTTCATCTTCTTTCGTATTAATCAGATGATTCTCGTGTTGGGTTAGGCTCCAAAACTATTGTATAGAATTCTAACATACTATGCATGAAAGATCTTTGAGCCCATGAGATTTTATTATACTACTTCTTCTATTTCTTCATCTTCTTTCGTATTAATCAGATGATTCTTGTGTTGGGTTAGGCTCCAAAACTATTGTATAGAATTCTAACATATTATGCATGAAAGATCTTTGAGCCCAATGAGATTTTATTATACTACTTCTTCTATTTCTTCATCTTCTTTCGTATTAATCAGATGATTCTCGTGTTGGGTTAGGCTCCAAAACTATTGTATAGAATTCTAACATACTATGCATGAAAGATCTTTGAGCCCATGAGATTTTATTATACTACTTCTTCTATTTCTTCATCTTCTTTCGTATTAATCAGATGATTCTCGTGTTGGGTTAGGCTCCAAAACTATTGTATAGAATTCTAACATACTATGCATGAAAGATCTTTGAGCCAATGAGATTTTATTATACTACTTCTTCTATTTCTTCATCTTCTTTCGTATTAATCAGATGATTCTCGTGTTGGGTTAGGCTCCAAAACTATTGTATAGAATTCTAAAATACTATGCATGAAAGATCTTTGAGCCTAATGAGATTTTATTATACTACTTCTTCTATGTCTTCATCTTCTTTCGTATTAATCAGATGATTCTCGTGTTGGGTTAGGCTCCAAAACTATTGTATAGAATTCTAACATACTATGCATGAAAGATCTTTGAGCCCAATGAGATTTTATTATACTACTTCTTCTATTTCTTCATCTTCTTTCGTATTAATCAGATGATTCTCGTGTTGGGTTAGGCTCCAAAACTATTGTATAGAATTCTAACATACTATGCATGAAAGATCTTTGAGCCAATGAGATTTTATTATACTACTTCTTCTATTTCTTCATCTTCTTTCGTATTAATCAGATGATTCTCGTGTTGGGTTAGGCTCCAAAACTATTGTATAGAATACTAACATACTATGCATGAAAGATCTTTGAGCCAATGAGATTTTATTATACTACTTCTTCTATTTCTTCATCTTCTTTCGTATTAATCAGATGATTCTCGTATTGGGTTAGGCTCCAAAACTATTGTATAGAATTCTAACATATTATGCATGAAAGATCTTTGAGCCCATGAGATTTTATTATACTACTTCTTCTATTTCTTCATCTTCTTTCGTATTAATCAGATGATTCTCGTGTTGGGTTAGGCTCCAAAACTATTGTATAGAATTCTAACATACTATGCATGAAAGATCTTTGAGCCAATGAGATTTTATTATACTACTTCTTCTATTTCTTCATCTTCTTTCGTATTAATCAGATGATTCTCGTATTGGGTTAGGCTCCAAAAACTATTGTATAGAATTCTAACATACTATGCATGAAAGATCTTTGAGCCAATGAGATTTTATTATACTACTTCTTCTATTTCTTCATCTTCTTTCGTATTAATCAGATGATTCTCGTGTTGGGTTAGGCTCCAAAACTATTGTATAGAATTCTAACATACTATGCATGAAAGATCTTTGAGCCAATGAGATTTTATTATACTACTTCTTCTATTTCTTCATCTTCTTTCGTATTAATCAGATGATTCTCGTGTTGGGTTAGGCTCCAAAACTATTGTATAGAATTCTAACATACTATGCATGAAAGATCTTTGAGCCAATGAGATTTTATTATACTACTTCTTCTATTTCTTCATCTTCTTTCGTATTAATCAGATGATTCTCGTGTTGGGTTAAGCTCCAAAACTATTGTATAGAATTCTAACATACTATGCATGAAAGATCTTTGAGCCTAATGAGATTTTATTATACTACTTCTTCTATTTCTTCATCTTCTTTCGTATTAATCAGATGATTCTCGTGTTGGGTTAGGCTCCAAAACTATTGTATAGAATTCTAACATACTATGCATGAAAGATCTTTGAGCCAATGAGATTTTATTATACTACTTCTTCTATTTCTTCATCTTCTTTCGTATTAATCAGATGATTCTCGTGTTGGGTTAGGCTCCAAAACTATTGTATAGAATTCTAACATACTATGCATGAAAGATCTTTGAGCCAATGAGATTTTATTATACTACTTCTTCTATTTCTTCATCTTCTTTCGTATTAATCAGATGATTCTCGTGTTGGTTAGGCTCCAAAACTATTGTATAGAATTCTAACATACTATGCATGAAAGATCTTTGAGCCAATGAGATTTTATTATACTACTTCTTCTATTTCTTCATCTTCTTTCGTATTAATCAGATGATTCTCGTATTGGGTTAGGCTCCAAAACTATTGTATAGAATTCTAACATACTTATGCATGAAAGATCTTTGAGCCCAATGAGATTTTATTATACTACTTCTTCTATTTCTTCATCTTCCTTTCGTATTAATCAGATGATTCTCGTGTTGGGTTAGGCTCCAAAACTATTGTATAGAATTCTAACATACTATGCATGAAAGATCTTTGAGCCAATGAGATTTTATTATACTACTTCTTCTATTTCTTCATCTTCTTTCGTATTAATCAGATGATTCTCGTATTGGGTTAGGCTCCAAAACTATTGTATAGAATTCTAACATACTATGCATGAAAGATCTTTGAGCCAATGAGATTTTATTATACTACTTCTTCTATTTCTTCATCTTCTTTCGTATTAATCAGATGATTCTCGTATTGGGTTAGGCTCCAAAACTATTGTATAGAATTCTAACATACTATGCATGAAAGATCTTTGAGCCAATGAGATTTTATTATACTACTTCTTCTATTTCTTCATCTTCTTTCGTATTAATCAGATGATTCTCGTGTTGGGTTAGGCTCCAAAACTATTGTATAGAATTCTAACATATTATGCATGAAAGATCTTTGAGCCCATGAGATTTTATTATACTACTTCTTCTATTTCTTCATCTTCTTTCGTATTAATCAGATGATTCTCGTGTTGGGTTAGGCTCCAAAACTATTGTATAGAATTCTAACATACTATGCATGAAAGATCTTTGAGCCAATGAGATTTTATTATACTACTTCTTCTATTTCTTCATCTTCTTTCGTATTAATCAGATGATTCTCGTGTTGGGTTAGGCTCCAAAACTATTGTATAGAATTCTAACATACTATGCATGAAAGATCTTTGAGCCAATGAGATTTTATTATACTACTTCTTCTATTTCTTCATCTTCTTTCGTATTAATCAGATGATTCTCGTATTGGGTTAGGCTCCAAAACTATTGTATAGAATTCTAACATATTATGCATGAAAGATCTTTGAGCCCAATGAGATTTTATTATACTACTTCTTCTATTTCTTCATCTTCTTTCGTATTAATCAGATGATTCTCGTGTTGGGTTAGGCTCCAAAACTATTGTATAGAATTCTAACATACTATGCATGAAAGATCTTTGAGCCAATGAGATTTTATTATACTACTTCTTCTATTTCTTCATCTTCTTTCGTATTAATCAGATGATTCTCGTGTTGGGTTAGGCTCCAAAACTATTGTATAGAATTCTAACATACTATGCATGAAAGATCTTTGAGCCAATGAGATTTTATTATACTACTTCTTCTATTTCTTCATCTTCTTTCGTATTAATCAGATGATTCTCGTATTGGGGTTAGGCTCCAAAACTATTGTATAGAATTCTAACATATTATGCATGAAAGATCTTTGAGCCCATGAGATTTTATTATACTACTTCTTCTATTTCTTCATCTTCTTTCGTATTAATCAGATGATTCTCGTGTTGGGTTAGGCTCCAAAACTATTGTATAGAATTCTAACATACTATGCATGAAAGATCTTTGAGCCAATGAGATTTTATTATACTACTTCTTCTATTTCTTCATCTTCTTTCGTATTAATCAGATGATTCTCGTGTTGGGTTAGGCTCCAAAACTATTGTATAGAATTCTAACATACTATGCATGAAAGATCTTTGAGCCAATGAGATTTTATTATACTACTTCTTCTATTTCTTCATCTTCTTTCGTATTAATCAGATGATTCTCGTGTTGGGTTAGGCTCCAAAACTATTGTATAGAATTCTAACATACTATGCATGAAAGATCTTTGAGCCAATGAGATTTTATTATACTACTTCTTCTATTTCTTCATCTTCTTTCGTATTAATCAGATGATTCTCGTATTGGGTTAGGCTCCAAAACTATTGTATAGAATTCTAACATACATGCATGAAAGATCTTTGAGCCAATGAGATTTTATTATACTACTTCTTCTATTTCTTCATCTTCTTTCGTATTAATCAGATGATTCTCGTATTGGGTTAGGCTCCAAAACTATTGTATAGAATTCTAACATACTATGCATGAAAGATCTTTGAGCCAATGAGATTTTATTATACTACTTCTTCTATTTCTTCATCTTCTTTCGTATTAATCAGATGATTCTCGTGTTGGGTTTAGGCTCCAAAACTATTGTATAGAATTCTAACATATTATGCATGAAAGATCTTTGAGCCCATGAGATTTTATTATACTACTTCTTCTATTTCTTCATCTTCTTTCGTATTAATCAGATGATTCTCGTGTTGGGTTAGGCTTCAAAACTATGGTATAGAATTCTAACTACTATGCATGAAAGATCTTTGAGCCAATGAGATTTTATTATACTACTTCTTCTATTTCTTCATCTTCTTTCGTATTAATCAGATGATTCTCGTGTTGGGTTAGGCTCCAAAACTATTGTATAGAATTCTAACATACTATGCATGAAAGATCTTTGAGCCAATGAGATTTTATTATACTACTTCTTCTATTTCTTCATCTTCTTTCGTATTAATCAGATGATTCTCGTGTTGGGTTAGGCTCCAAAACTATTGTATAGAATTCTAACATACTATGCATGAAAGATCTTTGAGCCAATGAGATTTATTATACTACTTCTTCTATTTCTTCATCTTCTTTCGTATTAATCAGATGATTCTCGTGTTGGGTTAGGCTCCAAAACCTATTGTATAGAATTCTAACATACTATGCATGAAAGATCTTTGAGCCAATGAGATTTTATTATACTACTTCTTCTACTTCTTCATCTTCTTTCGTATTAATCAGATGATTCTCGTTGTTGGGTTAGGCTCCAAAACCTATTGTATAGAATTCTAACATACTATGCATGAAAGATCTTTGAGCCAATGAGATTTTATTATACTACTTCTTCTATTTCTTCATCTTCTTTCGTATTAATCAGATGATTCTCGTATTGGGTTAGGCTCCAAAACTATTGTATAGAATTCTAACATACTATGCATGAAAGATCTTTGAGCCAATGAGATTTTATTATACTACTTCTTCTATTTCTTCATCTTCTTTCGTATTAATCAGATGATTCTCGTGTTGGGTTAGGCTCCAAAACTATTGTATAGAATTCTAACATACTATGCATGAAAGATCTTTGAGCCAATGAGATTTTATTATACTACTTCTTCTATTTCTTCATCTTCTTTCGTATTAATCAGATGATTCTCGTATTGGGTTAGGCTCCAAAACTATTGTATAGAATTCTAACATACTATGCATGAAAGATCTTTGAGCCCAATGAGATTTTATTATACTACTTCTTCTATTTCTTCATCTTCTTTCGTATTAATCAGATGATTCTCGTATTGGTTAGGCTCCAAAACTATTGTATAGAATTCTAACATACTATGCATGAAAGATCTTTGAGCCAATGAGATTTTATTATACTACTTCTTCTATTTCTTCATCTTCTTTCGTATTAATCAGATGATTCTCGTATTGGGTTAGGCTCCAAAACTATTGTATAGAATTCTAACATACTATGCATGAAAGATCTTTGAGCCAATGAGATTTTATTATACTACTTCTTCTATTTCTTCATCTTCTTTCGTATTAATCAGATGATTCTCGTATTGGGTTAGGCTCCAAAACTATTGTATAAGAATTCTAACATACTATGCATGAAAGATCTTTGAGCCAATGAGATTTTATTATACTACTTCTTCTATTTCTTCATCTTCTTTCGTATTAATCAGATGATTCTCGAATTGGGTTAGGCTCCAAAACTATTGTATAGAATTCTAACATACTATGCATGAAAGATCTTTGAGCCAATGAGATTTTATTATACTACTTCTTCTATTTCTTCATCTTCTTTCGTATTAATCAGATGATTCTCGTGTTGGGTTAGGCTCCAAAACTATTGTATAGAATTCTAACATACTATGCATGAAAGATCTTTGAGCCCATGAGATTTTATTATACTACTTCTTCTATTTCTTCATCTTCTTTCGTATTAATCAGATGATTCTCGTGTTGGGTTAGGCTCCAAAACTATTGTATAGAATTCTAACATACTATGCATGAAAAGATCTTTGAGCCAATGAGATTTTATTATACTACTTCTTCTATTTCTTCATCTTCTTTCGTATTAATCAGATGATTCTCGTGTTGGGTTAGGCTCAAAAACTATTGTATAGAATTCTAACATATTTATGCATGAAAGATCTTTGAGCACATGAGATTTTATTATACTACTTCTTCTATGTCTTCATCTTCTTTCGTATTAATCAGATGATTCTCGTGTTGGGTTAGGCTCCAAAACTATTGTATAGAATTCTAACATACTATGCATGAAAGATCTTTGAGCCAATGAGATTTTATTATACTACTTCTTCTATGTCTTCATCTTCTTTTGTATTAATCAGATGATTCTCGTGTTGGGTTAGGCTCCAAAACTATTGTATAGAATTCTAACATACTATGCATGAAAGATCTTTGAGCCAATGAGATTTTATTATACTACTTCTTCTATTTCTTCATCTTCTTTCGTATTAATCAGATGATTCTCGTGTTGGGTTAGGCTCCAAAACTATTGTATAGAATTCTAACATACTATGCATGAAAGATCTTTGAGCCAATGAGATTTTATTATACTACTTCTTCTATTTCTTCATCCTCTATCGTATTAATCAGATGATTCTCGTGTTGGTTAGGCTCCAAAACTATTGTATAGAATTCTAACATACTATGCATGAAAGATCTTTGAGCCCATGAGATTTTATTATACTACTTCTTCTATTTCTTCATCTTCTTTCGTATTAATCAGATGATTCTCGTGTTGGGTTAGGCTCCAAAACTATTGTATAGAATTCTAACATATTATGCATGAAAGATCTTTGAGCCCATGAGATTTTATTATACTACTTCTTCTATTTCTTCATCTTCTTTCGTATTAATCAGATGATTCTCGTGTTGGGTTAGGCTCCAAAACTATTGTATAGAATTCTAACATATTATGCATGAAAGATCTTTGAGCCCATGAGATTTTATTATACTACTTCTTCTATTTCTTCATCTTCTTTCGTATTAATCAGATGATTCTCGTGTTGGGTTAGGCTCCAAAACTATTGTATAGAATTCTAACATACTATGCATGAAAGATCTTTGAGCCAATGAGATTTTATTATACTACTTCTTCTATTTCTTCATCTTCTTTCGTATTAATCAGATGATTCTCGTGTTGGGTTAGGCTCCAAAACTATTGTATAGAATTCTAACATATTATGCATGAAAGATCTTTGAGCCCATGAGATTTTATTATACTACTTCTTCTATTTCTTCATCTTCTTTCGTATTAATCAGATGATTCTCGTGTTCGGTTAGGCTCCAAAACTATTGTATAGAATTCTAACATACTATGCATGAAAGATCTTTGAGCCAATGAGATTTTATTATACTACTTCTTCTATTTCTTCATCTTCTTTCGTATTAATCAGATGATTCTCGTATTGGGTTAGGCTCCAAAACTATTGTATAGAATTCTAACATACTATGCATGTAAGATCTTTGAGCCAATGAGATTTTATTATACTACTTCTTCTATTTCTTCATCTTCTTTCGTATTAATCAGATGATTCTCGTGTTGGGTTAGGCTCCAAAACTATTGTATAGAATTCTAACATACTATGCATGAAAGATCTTTGAGCCAATGAGATTTTATTATACTACTTCTTCTATTTCTTCATCTTCTTTCGTATTAATCAGATGATTCTCGTGTTGGGTTAGGCTCCAAAACTATTGTATAGAATTCTAACATATTATGCATGAAAGATCTTTGAGCCAATGAGATTTTATTATACTACTTCTTCTATTTCTTCATCTTCTTTTCGTATTAATCAGATGATTCTCGTGTCTGGTTAGGCTCCAAAACTATTGTATAGAATTCTAACATACTATGCATGAAAGATCTTTGAGCCAATGAGATTTTATTATACTACTTCTTCTATTTCTTCATCTTCTTTCGTATTAATCAGATGATTCTCGTGTTGGGTTAGGCTCCAAAACTATTGTATAGAATTCTAACATACTATGCATGAAAGATCTTTGAGCCAATGAGATTTTATTATACTACTTCTTCTATGTCTTCATCTTCTTTCGTATTAATCAGATGATTCTCGTGTTGGGTTAGGCTCCAAAACTATTGTATAGAATTCTAACATACTATGCATGAAAGATCTTTGAGCCAATGAGATTTTATTATACTACTTCTTCTATTTCTTCATCTTCTTTCGTATTAATCAGATGATTCTCGTGTTGGGTTAGGCTCCAAAACTATTGTATAGAATTCTAACATACTATGCATGAAAGATCTTTGAGCCAATGAGATTTTATTATACTACTTCTTCTATTTCTTCATCTCTTTTCGTATTAATCAGATGATTCTCGTGTTGGGTTAGGCTCCAAAAACTATTGTATAGAATTCTAACATACTATGCATGAAAGATCTTTGAGCCCATGAGATTTTATTATACTACTTCTTCTATTTCTTCATCTTCTTTCGTATTAATCAGATGATTCTCGTGTTGGGTTAGGCTCCAAAACTATTGTATAGAATTCTAACATACTTATGCATGAAAGATCTTTGAGCCCATGAGATTTTATTATACTACTTCTTCTATTTCTTCATCTTCTTTCGTATTAATCAGATGATTCTCGTGTTGGGTTAGGCTCCAAAACTATTGTATAGAATTCTAACATATTATGCATGAAAGATCTTTGAGCCCATGAGATTTTATTATACTACTTCTTCTATTCTTTCATCTTCTTTCGTATTAATCAGATGATTCTCGTGTTGGGTTAGGCTCCAAAACTATTGTATAGAATTCTAACATACTATGCATGAAAGATCTTTGAGCCAATGAGATTTTATTATACTACTTCTTCTATTTCTTCATCTTCTTTCGTTTAATCAGATGATTCTCGTGTTGGGTTAGGCTCCAAAACTATTGTATAGAATCTAACATATTATGCATGAAAGATCTTTGAGCCCATGAGATTTTATTATACTACTTCTTCTATTTCTTCATCTTCTTTCGTATTAATCAGATGATTCTCGTGTTCGGTTAGGCTCCAAAACTATTGTATAGAATTCTAACATACCTATGCATGAAAGATCTTTGAGCCAATGAGATTTTATTATACTACTTCTTCTATTTCTTCATCTTCTTTCGTATTAATCAGATGATTCTCGTATTGGGTTAGGCTCAAAACTATTGTTTAGAATTCTAACATACTTATGCATGTAAGATCTTTGAGCCAATGAGATTTTATTATACTACTTCTTCTATTTCTTCATCTTCTTTCGTATTAATCAGATGATTCTCGTGTTGGGTTAGCTCCAAAACTATTGTATAGAATTCTAACATACTATGCATGAAAGATCTTTGAGCCAATGAGATTTTATTATACTACTTCTTCTATTTCTTCCTCCTTCTTTCGTATTAATCAGATGATTCTCGTGTTGGGTTAGGCTCCAAAACTATTGTATAGAATTCTAACATACTTATGCATGAAAGATCTTTGAGCCAATGAGATTTTATTATACTACTTCTTCTATTTCTTCATCTTCTTCGTATTAATCAGATGATTCTCGTGTTGGGGTAGGCTCCAAAACTATTGTATAGAATTCTAACATACTATGCATGAAAGATCTTTGAGCCATGAGATTTTATTATACTACTTCTTCTATGTCTTCATCTTCTTTTGTATTAATCAGATGATTCTCGTGTTGGGTTAGGCTCCAAAACTATTGTATAGAATTCTAACATACTATGCATGAAAGATCTTTGAGCCAATGAGATTTTATTATACTACTTCTTCTATTTCTCATCTTCTTTCGTATTAATCAGATGATTCTCGTGTTGGGTTAGGCTCCAAAACTATTGTATAGAATTCTAACATACTATGCATGAAAGATCTTTGAGCCCATGAGATTTTATTATACTACTTCCTTCTATTTCTTCATCTCTTTCGTATTAATCAGATGATTCTCGTGTTGGGTTAGGCTCCAAAAACTATTGTATAGAATTCTAACATACTATGCATGAAAGATCTTTGAGCCAATGAGATTTTATTATACTACTTCTTCTATTTCTTCATCTTCTTTCGTATTAATCAGATGATTCTCTGTTGGGTTAGGCTCCAAAACTATTGTATAGAATTCTAACATATTATGCATGAAAGATCTTTGAGCCACTGAGATTTTATTATACTACTTCTTCTATTTCTTCATCTTCTTTCGTATTAATCAGATGATTCTCGTGTTGGGTTAGGCTCCAAAACTATTGTATAGAATTCTAACATACTAGCATGAAAGATCTTTGAGCCAATGAGATTTTATTATACTACTTCTTCTATTTCTTCCTCTTCTTATCGTATTAATCAGATGATTCTCGTGTTGGGTTAGGCTCAAAAACTATTGTATAGAATTCTAACATAATAGCATGAAAGATCTTTGAGCATGCAGATTTTATTATCACTACTTCTTCTATTTCTTCCTCTTCTTTCGTATTAATCAGATGATTCTGCTGTTGGGTAGGCTCCAAAACTATTGTATAGAATTCTAACATATTATGCATGAAAGATCTTTGA
>OY744528.1:7578324-7638879 GCA_963556195.1 Sepiola atlantica | reverse complement strand
GTGAATCAGATGATTCTGGTGTTGGCATTAGTTTCCCCGATATTTTTCTAGTTAGAAATCTTTCTGGAAAGACATCGAGTACTTACGGGAAGTCCACGAGAAGGTTGCCAACATCCCTAAGTGAAAGTGGTACTGTGGAATCGACTGGATTCGAACTTGGAACACCCAGGTCTTCAGTTGATGATGTCCAGTTATAAAGATGCTAATATATGCACATATGTGGTGTAGGGTAGGTTGTTCTTCCATGACCAGTGTTGTCTTGTGGACAGAAAACAGCTGCTCGTCTCTCTAAAGTAGTTGGTGATGAGGCAGTCACAGAAATGTTCATCTTTTCTTTTTACTTCTCTTTGTTGCTGGGACAATGGAAACAAATAAAAAGAACAACAAATACCTCCATTATTTTCTCTGGAATTTGATTTACTTCTTATTGTAATTTGCAGCAAGTAAATCACGATGAACTACATCTTTCCCTTCCAACCCTCGTAAGGTGGAGGAGGACCCGAAAACTGGTCCGGTCACGTCAACACCTCAGACGCAGGAACTCTCTAGCTTTTCTGTCACGTATTTTCTCCCATGACATCATATCCTGCCTCGTAATTTTAATTCTAAACTTGTAATTTCGACGTGGAATTTTCCATTCTCTGTTTAATTTCAACCTTACATGGAAAATACCGTTCTGAACATTATTTTCATACACCCACATCTAAATATTGCTATATTACGTGTTTAAAAGACCTCAGAAGTTCACATCTGTTATTGAAGTCCCTATGCAACCGACACTAATAAGACAACGTCCAATAATGTCCTAACGGGTTTTATACCCTTGCAAAGACCTCAGAGACCAATTATCATTCAAATTAAAAACTGTAAGAATAACAGCAATGAAATACTGTTATAACAGAAAAAAATAATGCATTTCTGAAGTCGTGGGGCCCCTCCATCAGGAAGTCTGTCCAACACTCATCATTTCTTTTTAATATGATGCTTTCTCTGCTGCTTCTTGTACTTCTAATGTTTTTTACTTTTGTGTTTGTGCAACAAAAACGATTTCGCAGTTGATTAGCTTGCGCTGTTTGTAAGTTCTAACAGATTTGTCAAATTAATTCTAACAACATTTTATTTTAATTAATTTTAACAACATTTTATTTTAATTAATTTTAACAACATTTTATTTTAATTAATTTTAACAACATTTTATTTTAATTAATTTTAACAACATTTTATTTTAATTAATTGTAACAACATTTTATTTTAATTAATTTTAATAACATTTTATTTTAATTAATTTTAACAACATTTTATTTTAATTAATTTTAACATTTTATTTTAATTAATTTTAACAACATTTTATTTTAATTAATTGTAACAACATTTTATTTTAATTAATTTTAACAACATTTAATTTTAATTAATTTTAACAACATTTTATTTTAATTAATTTTAATAACATTTTATTTTAATTAATTTTAACAACATTTTATTTTAATTAATTTTAACAACATTTTATTTTAATTAATTTTAACAACATTTTATTTTAATTAATTTTAACAACATTTTATTTTAATTAATTTTAGCAACATTTTATTTTAATAAATTTTAACAACATTTTATTTTAATTAATTTTAACAACATTTTATTTTAATTAATTTTAACAACATTTTATTTTAATTAATTTTAACAACATTTTATTTTAATTAATTTTAACAACATTTTATTTTAATTAATTTTAACAACATTTTATTTTAATTAATTTTAACATTTTATTTTAATTAATTTTAGCAACATTTTATTTTAATTAATTTTAACAACATTTTATTTTAATTAATTTTAGCAACATTTTATTTTAATTAATTTTAACAACATTTTTTTTTAATTAATTTTAACAACATTTTATTTAAATTAATTTTAACAACATTTTATTTTAATTAATTTTAACAACATTTTATTTTAATTAATTTTAACAACATTTTATTTTAATTAATTTTAGCAACATTTTATTTTAATTAATTTTAACAACATTTTATTTTAATTAATTTTAGCAACATTTTATTTTAATTAATTTTAGCAACATTTTATTTTAATTAATTTTAACAACATTTTGTTTAATTAATTTTTAACAACATTTCATTTTAATTAATTTTAACAACATTTTATTTTAATTAATTTTAACAACATTTTATTTTAATTAATTTTAACAACATTTTATTTTATAACAATTCAAACTTCTTTTTGAGACACCCTTTATATATAAATGTGTAATTGTTTTGAAATTTGTATCAATGTAATATTCTCTATATGTTAATGACTTTGCACCTCCTTCGGATATTCAACAATTGTTTGCCGATGAAACGTGTCAATGGTGTTGTGGCGACAATCTTCCGGAGATTGTCACCGCTATGCACAAAGACAGACTCTACCACATCACTTCAATTCATAACCACATGTAATACTCGCTATATGTTAATGACTTTGCACCTCCTTTCCTAACCCTAACCCCTAAAACCTAACCCCTAACCCCTAGCCAAACCCTAAGTGATTTCTTAGACAAACTCTACCACATCACCTCCTTCTGTAATTGTATTCTTAGATTTTTTGAGACACCCTTTATATATAAATGTGTAATTGTTTTGAAATTTGTATCAATTCATAACCCAATACTTGTTAATGACTTTGCACCTCCTAACCCTAAACCCTAACTCTAAACCTAAACCCAACCCTAACATAAACCCTAACCCTAACATAACCCCTAACCCTAACCCCATTCGTAATTGTATTCTTAGATTGTTTTGCGACACCCTTTATATATAAATGTGTAATTAGTTTGAAATTTGTATCAATTCATAACCCAATACTCGCTATATGTTAATGACTTTGCACCTCCTAACCCTAAACCCTAACTCTAACCCCAACCCTAACATAAACCCTAACCCTAACATAATCCCTAACCCCATTCGTAATTGTATTCTTAGATTGTTTTGAGACACCCTTTATATATAAATGTGTAATTAGTTTGAAATTTGTATCAATTCATAACCCAATACTCGCTATATGTTAATGACTTTGCACCTCCTAACCCTAACTCTAACCCCAACCCTAACATAAACCCTAACCCTAACATAACCCCTAACCCCATTCGTAATTGTATTCTTAGATTGTTTTGAGACACCCTTTATATATAAATGTGTAATTAGTTTGAAATTTGTATCAATTCATAACCCAATACTCGCTATATGTTAATGACTTTGCACCTCCTAACCCTAACTCTAACCCCAACCCTAACATAAACCCTAACCCTAACATAACCCCTAACCCCATTCGTAATTGTATTCTTAGATTGTTTTGAGACACCCTTTATATATAAATGTGTAATTAGTTTGAAATTTGTATCAATTCATAACCCAATACTCGCTATATGTTAATGACTTTGCACCTCCTAACCCTAACCCTAAACTCTAACCTAAAACCTAACCCTAACCCCAATCCCCCCATTCGTAATTGTATTCTTAGATTTTCTGAATGTTTCTGATTTCTCTATTTCAGGTGATTTACTCGAAAACTACTGTTACAACGACAGTCTCGTTAACGTTGCTCGTGTTGTTTATACGATCACCATCATGCTTACCTTCCCAGTGGAGTGTTTTGTATGCAGAGAGGTAACAAAATACTTTTCATAATTGACTAGACTGCTCCTGGCCCGTTGGGTCAGTATTTGTTGTATATATTATTAAATATAAACGAAAACGTTTTGAACTTTCCAAGTGTTGTCCATCTCCTCATTTTTCCGAAGATTAAATTAGAACTATATTAATTGTTACGTCGTCATTCTGCTTCTCGATTCCCCTTTTATGTTATTTTGGAATCATCCACTGCGTCTTTTAAAGTTACAATTTATCTTCAGAAAAGATAATGGACGATTCCAAGTGAGAATAACAAAGGAAATATTACATAACTTTCTTGTGATGTAATAATGGACTCTCCTCCGATCTCACTATTCTCATCTTTTTTATTTCTCTCTCTCCTTCCTCCCTGTGGGTATGACCTACCTAGATTTTGAAACCAGATATTACGAACACAATAGCACATTTAATAACAAAAAACGACGACTAAAAACAACACTAGCGACCCATTACTGGAAGCTCAAAGATAGCAGACGCTCCCCAATAATCAGATGGAAAATAGTATGACAGGCCAGTGCATGTAGAAACTTAGACGACCCGTGTAGATTATGTCTGAATGAGAAATTTGAAATCCTAAACTTTAAAGACCTCAAAACCTATTAAACTGTAAAAGTGAAACAGCAAACAACTGCATACACACAATGAACTTTACTTTAGGATAACAATACATAAGAAAAATAAAATAGTAAAATAAAACACTAAACCAACACCTAAAAATAGAAATAGAAGTACTCCAAGTATGTCACCTATTAATTCGACACATTCACAAAAAACAAAGGATGAGTCACCTTTATACAAAACAGAACAAAAGAATAGGATGTAATAGTCAGCCGAACCTTTGTTTGTGAGAATCCCTGCCATTGGCTAATGGAAACATTAACCCGTGGGAGGGAATAACAAAGAATCTGATTGGTTAACTAGCCAGACTACACACCACTTGTATATATATATATATATATATATATAAAAGAAAATGGTAACACAAATTCTATGTATATTAGCCTGATGATTCCCTTTGGGGATGAAACGCGGAAGCCTCTATATAGCTCTGTTGCCATAAATATATATTCATAACTTACTATATATATATATATATATACATATATATATACAGTCGCGTCCAAAACTAAGGGACAAAATTTTAAAACCTAATATTTGTTAGAAATAATAACCGTAAAAAGCTGAAATTTTGACAACCGGTAGTTGTTGTCATCCATAATAACATACTAAAATTTGAACCCTTTGTATAGAATAGAAAAAGAATTATAACAATTATTCATTTATTTCCAAATTTGGAATGTCCAAAAGTAAGGGACAAAATTGAGAAAAACAATGTAAACAGCCAAAAAAAAACGATAAAAGTACATGTATAATCAATATTTAGTAAATGAGCCCTTGCTCTCAATGACAGCTGCACATCTTCGACTACAAGAACGGATCAGTTCTTGACAATCCTTGATACTAATTTTAGACCATTCTTCTTGAAGCTTCACCCACAAATCCTCCGTGTTAGTGGGATTTCTTTCCCTAACTTTCACTCCTAAGATCTTCCAAAGATTTTCTATTGGATTTAAGTCAGGACTTTGCGGTGGCCAATCCATAATTTCGAAATCTTGCTCGCTAAGGTAACTCATTACCACCTTTGCCTTGTGACATGGAGCATTATCTTGCATAAACATTGCCCTATCGAATCCTGAATTATGTATGATTGGCACAATATGATCTTGAACAATGTTTTTATACATCTGCACGTTTACACGAGTTTGTAATCGGACAAGAGGCGTTGTACCTTGGCTAGAAAACATTCCAAATACCATGACGTTTCCGCCCCCAAATTTGACAGTTTTCTTAGTACACTTTGTACTTAATTTTTCACCAATACGTCTCTTTACAAAGATTTTTCCGTCATTTCCAAATAGATTAAACTTGCTTTCATCACTGAAAAATACTTTTGCCCAATTTTCATATGTCCAAATTACATACCTGTTTGCAAACTCTAATCTCTTCTTCTTATTCTTCGAACTAACAAGTGGTTTCTTCCTTGGCGTTCTATTAAACAGCCCTATTTCTTGCAGTCGTCTAGAAACAGTCTGTCTTGACACATTAACACATGAGGTACTATTCATAACCCTTTTAATTTCTGTGCAAGACTTAAAACGGTCCTTTAATGACATACGCTGCATTATTCGATCTTCTCTTGCTGAAGTTTTGCGGGGTCTGCCGGTTTTAAAAGCACTAGCTATTTTGCCAGTATCATTGTAGGATTTAACAATCCTGCCTACAACACTCTTGGAAAGTTTCACTTTCTCTGAAATCTCTCTAATGGTGTGCTTTTCCTTGTGTAGCTTCACAATAGCTTGTCTCACAGAGTAATCAAGTTTTTGACGTTTCGCCATGGTGTTGACTGATGCAACGTTTACAAATGACTAAATAAGAGTTCTTCAGTAGAGGAAATAAAAAAAGTTGAATGTAGCATGCTATTTACACCGTTTTTCTCAATTATGTCCCTTACTTTTGGACATTCCAAATTTGGAAATAAATGAATAATTGTTATAATTCTTTTTCTATTCTATACAAAGGGTTCAAATTTTAGTATGTTATTATGGATGACAACAACTACCGGTTGTCAAAATTTCAGCTTTTTACGGTTATTATTTCTAACAAATATTAGGTTTTAAAATTTTGTCCCTTAGTTTTGGACGCGACTGTATATATATATATATATATATATATATATATATATATATATGCACACTAGTAGAATACCCGTCCCAGGACAGGTATAAGCAATAAATATAGCATCAGTTTTAAATTTTAATGTTTTTATTTCTTTCTTTAATGAGTATGGTACAGTTTCGGTGCCCCCTACCCCCAAAATGGTATAGTTTAAAAAATAATAATAATTAGACCACGTTAAATACACTGTTGCCTAGAATACATGTTCCATAATGATATGTTCAATAGTTTAGGATTTTACTATGTGCATACATATTATTGACGCTCATGCGCGCGCATTCGTCCTTTTAAAATGTATTAACTCAAAATTTGATGTAGAGCAATTCTTTTCTCTATTAAATTTGATGTAGAGCAATTCTTTTCTCTATTAAATTTGATGTAGAGCAATTCTTTTCTCTATTAAATTTCATTAAATTTCTAGCATCAACCCGCAGTGCCTAGCGTGGTCGGAAACCAGGGAGGGGTTCCCCTTTCAGGAGTGATCAAAACCTGATGGTTGTGATATACATATATGTATATCGTATTGGCATCCTTCAGTCGCAAGGACTATGAATCAGCGCCGTATTTGGATGTTGTTTGTGTGCATCTTTTTGTGTGACTGTAGAGACCAGTTCTTCATTTGCATGGTCTGCCATGACATACGAAAGCTGTTGTGCAATGTGTCACCCCGGTTTGTTGGTCTGCCTGTAGGTTCGCTCTTCTCCTAGTTCTCTTCGCAGCGTTTTCATCGTGGAGGGTCTTCTCACTGATGATCATTCCCTGGTGTATCTGTTTCCTCTGGGCAGGTCTGTCAGCTGCAGAGGTTTCCCATGTATTAATGTCACTTGAGCAAGCCTTCATATCTTGCTTGCAGACATCCTTGAAGCGGAGATGGGGACGACCTATATATATGTATATGTATATGTATATTGTGTGTATTTAGGCAGCATTTTTTCATTAAGGCATGTGTTATTGAAGACGACAGAAATCTTCTGTTTAGTGATTCCTTTTTTTATTTTTTCCATTCGTCGAATGATCTTTTTGACGTGTAGATGGAATGAATTGATGAAGGATCCGTGTGTTTGACTAACGTTTTCAATTCTCTCCGGAATCATCTTCAGGTCTTTAATGGCAAAAATGAATACAAAGCGAGTGAAAGAATGGAATTTCTTAAAAAATATGCCGGCAAACCGTTCGCGTAAAATACGGACGTCTACATTTTAAAATGTGACAATTGAAACAGTTCTTCGTTTATTTATTAATTTTATTTATTATTCTTATTATTATTTTTAATTTAAAATAGTGGCTGATTTAATTGTGTCTCGTCTAATAATTATGGAGAAGGAAAATGGGGGAGATAGGCAGTAAGTAATTTTAATAAGATGTCCCTATTTTTTTAATTGAATTAGGCGACACCGGTTGATATCACTAAACTAGGCTAAGCATTTTTAAATAGTTTTACTTGTCTCGTATGAAATGTTATTGATTTTAGGTTGCTGCGTTTTTATGTATACGGCTTCAAGTATTTTTAATTTTTTTAAATTAGTTTCGGAATGTATTATTTTTGTGTTCATTACTAAGATCTGTCTCAACTCAGATGTAGGGCAGTTGTGCGTTTGTAGGTGTTTGTATATTGAACTAGTGTTAGCGAGGTGCATAGTGAGGCGGTGGGATGTATATATATATATATATATATATGTGTATATATATGTATGTATGTATGTGTGTATATATATGTATGTATGTATGTATGTGTATATATATATGTATGTATGTATGTGTATATATATATGTATGTATGTATGTGTATATATATATGTATGTGTGTATGTGTATATATATATGTATGTGTGTATGTGTATATATATATGTATGTATGTGTATATGTATGTGTATATATGTATGTATGTATGTGTATATATATATGTATGTATGTGTATATATATATATATATATACATATTTACTAATTAGTTTCCAGTGGCCTTCAGGTAAGATCTTCGACTGCGAATCAGTGGCGATTTGTGTTCGGAGTTCGCGCCCGCTGACCGTTGGGAACTAGTTCCTAGACTGAAGATTGCGTTAGCATGAAACATCGATGTCTCTAGGTATATTTTAAATATTTAATATTTATAAAAAATATTATTGTTTATCAGCCCCCTCCCACAGAGGCTGGGCACTTTTCGAGGAGCTTTAATAACAAGTAGTACAAATAGCTATATGCAATGATCCGATTCGTAGATCACTCTTAGCTACTTGGTGGATAGTAGTAATTCTACTATTTACAGTTAAAATTCCCCTTTATTTACTAATTAGTTTCCAGTGGCCTTCAGGTAAGATCTTCGACTGCGAATCAGTGGCGATTTGTGTTCGGAGTTCGCGCCCGCTGACCGTTGGGAACTAGTTCCTAGACTGAAGATTGCGTTAGCATGAAACATCGATGTCTCTAGGTATATTTTAAATATTTAATATTTATAAAAAATATTATTGTTTATCAGCCCCCTCCCACAGAGGCTGGGCACTTTTCGAGGAGCTTTAATAACAAGTAGTACAAATAGCTATATGCAATGATCCGATTCGTAGATCACTCTTAGCTACTTGGTGGATAGTAGTAATTCTACTATTTACAGTTAAAATTCCCCTTTATTTACTAATTAGTTTCCAGTGGCCTTCAGGTAAGATCTTCGACTGCGAATCAGTGGCGATTTGTGTTCGGAGTTCGCGCCCGCTGACCGTTGGGAACTAGTTCCTAGACTGAAGATTGCGTTAGCATGAAACATCGATGTCTCTAGGTATATTTTAAATATTTAATATTTATAAAAAATATTATTGTATATATATACATATATATTATCTCAGAAGATGAAAGCCAATAAAAAAATTACGAGTCGAGTGCTGGTGAAATATGTTAATTAAGGAAAACGATGAACACGTTTGAATGAGATGGTTATTTTATGACATCACGCATACATTAAAAAAATGGAAAGAAAAAAACGTTACAATATTTCGTGTTCTAACTTTTCGAATAGTTCGATTTTCCAATAATTTATTGATCGTAACACTATCATCATAATCAATATCTTCGTTATTAATTTTTAAATGTTTCTCACCAAATAAGGGCATAACATGGAAAAATTCGGGCGGTGTATTTTATGCAATCGTTTATTTATTTTAGGTTGTGCAAAACTTGTTCCTTGGTCTCACAGAAGAATTATGCCTTTGGAAACACATACTCCTTACTGCGATTCTTGTCGGCTTCACAGGCGCCATCTCCATGACAACGGAATGTCTTGGAATTGTACTAGCACTAAATGTAAGTAATAATTGTTAAATCAATCAAAGAGAAGGGTGCTTCTGCATATCAACCCTGACATATTAGACCGCTCTTAAAAATAAAATAGCTAAAGAAATGTATAAACTTTGTTATGTACTTACGTGGTAGATGAAAAAAAGACTGTACACCAAAAATTATGCAAATTCATCCAGTATTTATTTAATTATAAATAAAAAACGATTTTATCACTCGGTAGATATTTCCACCATTTTGTATCTTAGATTTTCAAGTGGTCAAGGACGATAACTCATTTTCACGATTTCGGGGTTTGGGGGTCTCCATTGTTTACAAAAATGTCAAAATGTACGTAAAATCATTTTTTTTCTTTTTCTTATAATTTAATAACTACTGGATGAATTTGCGTAATTTTTTCTGCACAATCTTATTTTCAGCTAACACGTAAGTACATAATAAAGTTTATACATTCTTTAAATATTTCAATGTCAGGGTTGATATGCACAAGCACCGAAGAGAAGTTTTAAAAGCTTCCAATTCTTGTACAACGGTTGCTCTAGTTCTGATCTTTAACTCTGAATGGAATTTTCCGATTTTCTACTTAATTTAACATTTTGTGGAAAATTCCGTTTTTAACACTATTTTAATGCCCCCGCATTCAATACTGCTACACTTCCAGTAAGGATTGAACCTTCAACCTTCGGAAGACTGTCACTCGAAACTGAGATTCGATCTCTCCCTCCCCCCCCCCCTCACACACACTCCAAAAGCTTCTCAACAAGAACCCGCCTCGCTACAAACAGTACTTAAAATCAAACAGAACTTCCTTGAACTGAGTATCTTTCCAAGAATTTCCTACCTGTGGAACACATTATCGCAGGGATGCTTCCCTACATACTACAACATGGTTGATTTTAAGTCAAATGTCAACAAATATCTGTTGAGTCATCCTGTGAATTAACAAGAATTCTCAATTTTTCCATCATCCAACTGAAAATCTCACTAACCCTTATCCTCGAGCGGCTTTTGGCCTTACTTACCAAGGCCGAAATTGATTGAGGACTATGATTTAAAAAAAATAAAAATGAGATTCTACTTTTTTTAGGCGATTACATGTAAACAGTCTGAAATAAAAACACAAAAATTTTTTTTTAAAACAAAAACATCGTCATAATAACAAGGATAGGGCCCGTAATATTTCTGATGTAGCTATTAGTACTCGTGATATAGTTGAGTGTTCCTTCTCCTGAACAGCCCAGCCTATCCTACTATTTCATTTGTAAAACCTGCTCAGTAAGAACTTGTCTTCCTACCAACACTGCAAAGAACTCTCCTTTCTTCTTCTGTATAACTAAAATCAAACGGAACCTCCATGAACAGAGTTTCTTTCCAAGAACTTGCCACCTGTGGAACACATTATCGCAGGAATGTTTCCATACAGACTACAACATGGTCGCTTTCAAGTCCAATGCCAACAAATATTTGTCGAGTTGTCCTGTGAATTAATCATAGTTTGCAATCCTTTTATAGTATTGTTTCATTATCTGATTGAAAATCTCACTAACCCTTATCCTCGAGTGGCTTTTGGCCTTCGTAAGTGATTAACCATTAGTATAAACAGTTCAAAAACCTCTTTCCCAACTGCAAGAATCTTTCTCATCTGATCACATTCACCCCATTTTTCTATCTTCCTCGCCTTTCACGCATGCAAATCACCAACATCTACAAAAATCCACAACTCTGGGCATGCACCTTTTCCATCTTGCAAATAGCCGCTCGACAAGCCAAATATCATGGTCACTTTGAACTAAGTAAATTCTCATCTCTATCAGTGGCTTTTGGTCTTGGTAAGTGCTGAACCATTAGTATGCGAGGTCTGTCTAAAACGTCTCCGACCTTTGTCCAGAAAAAATATTTCAAATACGTGACGGGGTTGGGACCCTAACCTTCAAAGTAGGCCCGTTGTGCTTGCACACACTTAGCCCACCGATCCATCCACTTTAAAAAATTTAAAACACCTCTGGAAGTCTTTATTTTGGAATGGTGTTCATCTCTGCCGTCGCGTTAGATTCAGCAGGTGTTTGGAGAAGATGCAATGGGTGTAACACAAATTAAGGAGTGGTTTAACCGATTCAAAAATGGCCGCACATTAGCGGAGAGTGACCAACGTTCTGGCAGGCCCCGAACTGCTCGGAGTGCAGTTGTTGTTGAGAGGGTGCGAAAAAAGAGATGATGTGGAACGCGACGGCGGAGATGAACACCATTCGAAAAGAAGACTTCCAGAGGTGTTTCCAGCAGTTGATGGATTGGTGGGCTAAATGTGTGCAAGTACAAGGGGCCCACTTTGAAGGGGATTAGGGTCCCAACCCCGTCACGTATTTGAAATCCTTTTTTCTGGCCTAAGGTCAGATATGTTTTAGACAGGCCTCCCTCGTATAAAAAACAAAAAAAACACATTTAACCTTTCGGCTATATGTCCATGTGAAAAAAACTTATTTTTAATATTTAAACTAGGGTATTAATCACCGTAGGGCATTAGGCACCAGCAACTAGGTAACAATCACAAACTTAGTATGACACAAAGCTCAGTAAAAAGGTGGTGCCTAATGGCCCGGGTTACCCTACATTATATTTGTTATTTTTAAGTCATCAAAATGTCGTGAATTCTTAAATATTTCTTTTCGTTTCGCAGGGTATATTGGCAGCATGTCCCCTTGCCTACATCTTTCCGTCAATCTGCGTCATCAAGCTACGTCCTGATCCGATCCTATCGAAAGGGAACATCTTTCCGGGCCTCGTGGCAATCTTCGGGTTTCTTATTTTTATTGTAGGTTCTATCATGATCGTGGTCGATTTCAAAGATGCCACTAAATGCACGCACGGCGCACAGCTCCCGTACTGCAACATAATCCAACCGACCACCACAGCAAACCTGACAACCACGACCTTAGGAAGTACAAGTACCACCAGTTCTACACCTTACTTCAATGTGACCATTTGAATCACAAAAATTCTTTAGTCGAACATTTTTTTATTAAAAAGAAGAAAAAATTAAATTCAACCAAAAAAAAACAAAAAGAAACTAATACACCCCTCCCCCACAATTTTTTCACCTTCTTCTTACACAGTTTTTTTTTTTTTTTCATATTCCATTCCATCGATTTATTTTACAAAAAAAAAAAAACATTATTTTGTTAAATTTCACTATTATGTTCATTATTTTTTTTTTTATATATACCATGACAAAGACTTTAAAATTATTTATTTTTAATTGGTGATTCCTCATTTTATTTATTTTTATAATTTTTATTTCACGCAACCAAGATACAATGAAAAGATTTACAAATATAACAGAATATTGTATACCCCTATTGGAACTGTACCTTGGTTAAGAAGGCAGCCGACAGTGGTAAGAAAAACGGCTTTTTATTTTATTTTAATTTTAAGGTCCCATAACTCTTGTTTGACTATTTAATAAAGGGAGACAACTGGGAAATACCATTTTTTTTTTTTTTTTTAATTTCATTCTCGTAATTTAATATCCAAAACTTGGCTTGACTTATTTACATACTCCAGAGAGCTTCGCAACACGCTTGAAAACAACATTCCACGACTTATCACGGTCTTGGACTTGTCTTTCAGCTGTCAGAAGTATGTGGGTATTTATCTACGTCCCACAGGTAAAATGTGACACAAGGTCGGGAAAGTGGGATTTGATAAGTTAGCACTCTTGAGGAAGAGCACTTATGACCCTCAAAAATGCCTGAGCAGCCCCGTCGGCATTCCCCGGTAGGGGCGTCTCAGGCGATTAGCAATAAACTAACCCCTTCTCAAAGGGTGAGAAGGCAAAGCCTGGGAGGGTGGACCTCCTAGAACTGCACAGAACAAACCCACAGACTGGCGGAATCAAGGCCCTGGGGCCAAGACGGTACTAATCTATAGGGTGTAGTATCCATCGGAACAGATACTAGACTTTCATCTTAGCCAAAAGGCCAAGAAGTATGTACGTAAGTACGAAGGTAACAGCCGGACACTATAGCCTTAATTATCAGGTCGATTTTGGCACAATTCACATAATCGTGCTATCTTTCATAACCGGTGCACCCTAACATTTAACGTCTCTAGACACAAAATGTGGAAGTTAATGGAAGAACACACTCAAGACTGGTGTTTCCTTCAAACACGCGCACGCAGACGGCAGGTAAAACAGACAAATTATGATGAATAAAAAATAAAATAAGAATACGCGTCCCAGAACGGGTAAAATTAATTCCACAAACAGAATAGATTTGCACCACTTTTATGTCCCCTTATGAAGATTAAAATCAAAATATAATGATACTAAACATTATGTCTAGAATCCTTATTCCAATTTTGATCAGAATCGATTAAATGAGTCTAGAAAATGTCTCAAATTTAAGGCTTAAGCTTAAGGGTGTCTTAGGAAGAAATTGAAATTCAAGGAATCTTACTTAATTGATGTCTAATAATGACTATGGATCAAATTTAATGCAAATCTGAAATATTTGAATTGTACCCATATTATGCCCTAAATTCCTTTAAAATACCAAAAAAAAACTGAAGTCTGGTAAATATTTATTAATATTGTTAAAATTTTACAAAAATCGAAGTCATCTGAATTTTAAGAAGGGCTTCCACCCCTTTTTACTCAATTAGCATAAAATTAAATAAAATAAAATTTAGCTCATATTACGACCCCCTACGCTTAGCAGCAGTGTTCAGCAAGTCATAATGATCGGTTAATTAGTTTAGGAATGATGTACACATAGCTAACTTTATATAAATAGAGATATTAAAAATACATTCATTTGAAAGTTCATGTTACGTGTCCAAATGTCAAGAGAGTAAATTGCTCTTTTTGGGAAAAAGGGAATAATTAATTATTCTCTACTAAGAGTGTGTGTGAGAGAGTTTCTCTATGAAAATTTATGTGTGCACCATATGGGCGACATTGCATGATAGCAGTCCTTGGCCCCCATTCGCCTACAAGGTGAAGAAAAAAGGGCAAAGTTGGTAGGGTCTTTTCTACGTGCTGGCTGCTTGGCCTGGTGGGATGGCAGACAGCGAGAGTGTGAAAGGTCTTCTCTCTTTGCCGTCTGTTCAACCATCTGTTCCGTTCTTACTGTAAAAAGTTCATGAGAGAATTACTATGCCAAGTCGCCTGATTGGCCAATACATAACCGAAATCAGTTCTTGTATAATAACTCTCCACAAAAATAAATAGATGCAAAATAGTTAATTACTGCTACAGATGTAAAAAAAAAAATAATTAAAAAAAAAAAAAAATCCCAATTGTCTCCCTTTATTAAATAGTCAAACAAGAGTTATGGTTACTTTGGGACCTTAAAATACAAAAAGAACCGAAAACAGAGCCTATAAGAGCATGCATAATTCACATACAGTGAATTTACCTCTTCGAAGGTGAATATAAAAAAGTATATCAATTAGAGCAAACTGCTTGAAACACTTATTCTAAGCAAATAAAACGGATTATTACTAAAATTATACAAGATTATTATTTTCAATGTGTCGATTGGTAATTTGTGACGAAAGCAACTTTCGATTGTGAATATATTTATTATACATTTGTACACAAAATGGTTTAGCCACATTTGTCTGTATTGATTCAATTCCTTACATATCTTTTTTCAAGGAATTCTTTATTATTATTCAAGGTATATTTTAACTTTTCAAAAATATTTCCTCCTCCTCCTCTTTCCTTCTTCTGCAAGATATCTTTTGTCTGTTCTTTGAACATTTTGCATTGGACTAACCCTAACTCTAACCCTAACCCTAACTCTCATTATGAAGACATCCATCTGTAGTATCGTTTTTCTTTTTAATATATATTTTTTTCATTCTTATAAAAAAATATTTTTTGGATCCAAGTGTTTCATCGATGATAGAATTCCCATCTAATCGTCCGAATCATCTACAGAAATGGGTTTCAGCATTATTCCCTGAGAACTTTTTCTTTTCTTTTTTTTTTTCTTTTTTTTTTTTACTTAAGAACCATATTACCATATTTCAGTAAAAAAACGAAAAAAACATTATAAATATTAGGGTTTCGGCATTATTCCCTTAGAACCTTTTTTTTTTGTTGTTTGTTTTACTTAAGAACCATATTTCAGTAAAAAAAACAACAAAAAACAACATTATAAATATTATAAAGGTTATGTCAAGTTTAATCGTAAACATGAAATGCTGAAAACAAATATTGCCATGTTTGAAAATTAAGATGGCCGATAAAAACAACTCGAGGAAGACTTAAGAACCATATTTCAGTAAAAAAAAAAACGAAAAAAACATTATAAATATTAGGGTTTTCAGCATTATTCCCCAGAATGTTTTTTTTTTTACTTAAAAACCATATTTCAGTAAAAGAAACAAAAACAAAACATTATAAATATTAGGGTTTCGGCATTATTCCCCTAGAACTTTTCTTCTTTTTTTTAATTTTTTAATTTTTAATTTTTTTTTTTACTTAAGAATCATATTTCAGTAAAAAAAACAACATTATAAATATTAGGTTATAGCAAGTTTAATCGTACACATAAAATGCTGAAAACAAATATTGCCATGTTTCAAAATTAAGATGGCCGGTAAAAACAACTCGAGGAAGACACAAAGGGAGATTACTTGACACATTGGTTCTCGTTATATCACCAAAGTTAAGCAACATTGAGCCTGGCCACTACAAAATGGGTAACCATTTGGGAATATGCTACTTCCCTATGGTTACTGCTAGAGTTTCAGGGGTTCTTGACCGGACGGCGGTTACTTATAACGGCTTACGAATATAGAAGGGAACTATTTCTGCAGACTCTTGTATCATCCTACGCCATTCCAATTAATTTGACGCTGCAAATTCATTTGGAGCCGGCTTAACCCAACCCAGCTGAATGTCGTCGCAGATCATATCAAGCAAGGAAGATAACCCTCCCCCCCTCGCCCCCCCCCCCCCCGCTAATATATTTTTTAAAAATTGAAAATATATAAAATCCTAGCGGACGGGACTCATGGAAATTTCACAGTTATATCTTTCATTTGTTGTATATTGTTGGCGTGCTTAAAAATATTTCCTCCATTCTATGGACGCCCACTTTTGTTTACACTTATCGAGTCTGGTTAATGTCATTTCCGAAAATATCCGGTTGTGAGGGTCTATCTCCAAAACTCTTGTAAAAGTTTCTGACATATTTCTATTTTATGGACGTCCGGCACGTACACAGACCTCACGATATTATCAAACAATCTTTAGATGGAAACATATACTACACTTTGATCTTTGTATTTATCTACCTCCCACAGCGATAAGATGTGACACAAGGTTGAGAAAGTGGGATTTGAAAAACCAGCGCCCTAGAGAAAGAAGAGCACTCTGGCCGTCAAAAAATGCCTGGTAGGGGCGCCTCAGGCGATTAGCAATAAACTAACCCCTTCTCAAAGGGTGGACCTCCTAGAACTGCACAGGACAATACCTCAGATCGGGGGAATCAAGGCCCGAAGGCCAAGATTATACCGGTCTACAGAGGGAGCATCCGTCGGAACAGATACTACACTTTGATCTTAGCCTAAAGGTCAAGAAAGCGTATTTTAGTTAAAGTTTCCCATTCGACACAACAGCAACATCAAATCATGAAATTTTAAAAATTACTTTTTTTTGCATTGCATCTACCTAGATCAGGCGATCCCATCTCTTTAAAAAAAAAGAGGGGGGGGGTGTGATAACGTACGTACGAATATGAAATTACCTTAGCGTATAGATGTTTTTATTTGCTTTTTTATTTTACCTATGGGTTATTTGGGCGATCACATCGGGATTCTAATATCGATTAAGGACAGAAAATCACAAGGAAAAAAGGCATAGATCTTTAACTACCCCCCCCCCCTCCAATACAATTGTTTTTTATTATTTTTTTGTTATTTCCCAGTTTCAGTTAAACTATTTAAAAATGATTAATTTAATGACATACTAGACGACCCGTGATCCGTTTTGGGCAACGTTGGTACCTTGTACATTTTCCTTCTCTTCTTCATATTTTTAACCCTTCTTTTCTTTTACTTTCCTTCTCTCCTCCTCCTCCTTTTCTTCTTTATTTACGTCATTTATTTATTTACATCATCATCTTACTCTCCTTACTTTATACTGCTGCTGCTACCATTACTACTCCCTTTAATCCCTCCTCCAACCACTTCACGTCTCATTTGCCCTTCCTCCCACCATCTAAAACATTCAAGTTGCAAGCAACCAAGATTCTTAGAGTGTTCGTATTATATTAATCTAATCCAATGACATTATATAAATTTTTATGTGTGTCTACATCATGATATAAATGTCTTCATGGTATTTAAATTGATTTTTTCCCAGACAGAATTGTGGCTTTTTTCCGTGATTTTTTTTTTCTCGTGACTTTATTTCCATAAAGTGTTTTATCACAACCGGGTGTTTTTTTTTAAATTGAAATTTAAACAAACGTTGCAGGTTTTACAACATATTTAATATTTAAAAAAAAATAATAAAATAAATAAAATTAAAAAAAATAAAAATAAAAATAAAATATTAATGTATTCTTATTGCAATACAAGAACTCTATTTTGTAAGTCATTCTTGAAGAGTTTTCTCCATTGGAGAAAGAAAATACGTCAGACTTGTGAAATATGTTAAAGTTGGTAATTTTCTAGTTTAAAAACGTCAATCATTTAAAGTTAAACGAGGTTCGGCTATTTAATCCCCAAAAATAATAATTTTAGTAAAAAAAAAAAAAAAATAACATTAAATAAGTTAATTCTAGTAATTTGGCTGGTATATGTGAACCGGTGAATAAAAACTCACCATGTGGAAAAAATAAAATATGGCTTCCAAAGATTTCTGATAAGATGCCAAGATGTCAAGGAAAGTAAGTCTAACATAATAATATATAACCAAGGGAGATCGTTACAAACCCTCTTTATTTGAAAAGATAGTTTTTAAATAAAGGCGGGCGGGGGGATATCTCTTTGGTTAGATATTCTGATTTTAGACTTTTCGGAAGCCATATTGTATTTTTTCAAAATGGTGAATTTTTATTCACCGGTTCGCATGTACCAGTCAACCTGTTATAATTTACTTTCTTTAATGTTATTATTTTGCTAAAATATTATTTTAAATAAAAACAAATCAGTTGAATCTCCAATAAATAAATAAATGACGCCCTTAAACTAGTAGATTACCTTAAATTCATTATAGTTTCATACAATTTGTGAATGAAAGGCCTTATTCGTTAATAAGGCCATTTTTTTTTGTTTTCTCATATCAGAAAGCTTTCTCAAACTTCTTCTCTGTTTTTTATTCCTCTATTTATAAACAATAATAAAATATTTATAAACGATGATAAAATATTTATAAACGATGATAAAATATTTATAAACGATGATAAAATATTTATAAACGATAATAAAATATATCACTGACAAAAAAAAATATTGAAGGATTTAAAGTTGGCCTCAAATAAACAATGCAAAGGAATAAATGCACAAATCTATATTTATGTTGTCTTTATCAAAAGGGATGCAAGGTAAAAAAAATCCACAGGTAAAAATGGCACAAGTAAAAATGGCACAGGATGACACAAGTGGAAAAGGTTACCTGACTAATCTGGAATTGTCAGGTTAGGGTTAAGGGTTAGGGGTATGGTTACCTGATTAATCTGGAATTGTCAGGTTACGGTTAGGGTTAAGGGTAGGGTTATCTGACTAATCTGGAATTGTCAAGTTAAGGTTAGGGTTAAGGGTATGGTTACCTGATTAATCTGGAATTGTCAGGTTACGGTTAGGGTTAAGGGTAGGGTTATCTGACTAATCTGGAATTGTCAAGTTAAGGTTAGGGTTAAGGGTATGGTTACCTGATTAATCTGGAATTGTCAGGTTACGGTTAGGGTTAAGGGTAGGGTTATCTGACTAATCTGGAATTGTCAAGTTAAGGTTAGGGTTAAGGGTATGGTTACCTGATTAATCTGGAATTGTCAGGTTACGGTTAGAGTTAAGGGTAGGGTTATCTGACTAATCTGGAATTGTCAAGTTAAGGTTAGGGTTAAGGGTATGGTTACCTGATTAATCTGGAATTGTCAGGTTACGGTTAGGGTTAAGGGTAGGGTTATCTGACTAATCTGGAATTGTCAGGTTAAGGTTAGGGTTAAGGGTAGGGTTATCTGACTAATCTGGAATTGTCAGGTTAGGGTTAGGGTTAAGGGTAGGGTTATCTGACTAATCTGGAATTGTCAGGTTAAGGTTAGGGTTAAGGGTAGGGTTATCTGACTAATCTGGAATTGTCAGGTTAGGGTTAGGGTTATGGGTAGGGTTATCTGACTAATCTGGAATTGTCAGGTTAAGGTTAGGGTTAAGGGTAGGGTTATCTGACTAATCTGGAATTGTCAGGTTAGGGTTAGGGTTAAGGGTAGGGTTATCTGACTAATCTGGAATTGTCAAGTTAAGGTTAGGGTTAAGGGTATGGTTACCTGATTAATCTGGAATTGTCAGGTTACGGTTAGGGTTAAGGGTAGGGTTATCTGACTAATCTGGAATTGTCAAGTTAAGGTTAGGGTTAAGGGTATGGTTACCTGATTAATCTGGAATTGTCAGGTTACGGTTAGGGTTAAGGGTAGGGTTATCTGACTAATCTGGAATTGTCAAGTTAAGGTTAGGGTTAAGGGTATGGTTACCTGATTAATCTGGAATTGTCAGGTTACGGTTAGGGTTAAGGGTAGGGTTATCTGACTAATCTGGAATTGTCAGGTTAAGGTTAGGGTTAAGGGTAGGGTTATCTGACTAATCTGGAATTGTCAGGTTAGGGTTAGGGTTAAGGGTAGGGTTATCTGACTAATCTGGAATTGTCAGGTTAAGGTTAGGGTTAAGGGTAGGGTTATCTGACTAATCTGGAATTGTCAGGTTAGGGTTAGGGTTATGGGTAGGGTTATCTGACTAATCTGGAATTGTCAGGTTAAGGTTAGGGTTAAGGGTAGGGTTATCTGACTAATCTGGAATTGTCAGGTTAGGGTTAAGGGTAGGGTTATCTGACTAATCTGGAATTGTCAGGTTAAGGTTAGGGTTAAGGGTAGGGTTATCTGACTAATCTGGAATTGTCAGGTTAAGGTTAGGGTTAAGGGTAGGGTTATCTGACTAATCTGGAATTGTCAGGTTAGGGTTAAGGGTAGGGTTATCTGACTAATCTGGAATTGTCAGGTTAAGGTTAGGGTTAAGGGTAGGGTTATCTGACTAATCTGGAATTGTCAGGTTAGGGTTAGGGTTATCTGACTAATCTGGAATTGTCAGGTTAGGGTTAGGGTTATCTGACTAATCTGGAATAGTCATCAGCGGATAAAAAAGTGAATATAAAAAAAAGATCCAAGATAAAGTATGGGAACGGAATTTTTACAGAGTGGCATCAAACTAACAAAGTCTGGTGTTATCGTCAGATACTGCCAGCCCCACTTTAAGCATGGGTCAACTAGGCATTTGCCCTGAATCGGCGATCCGAGGGGTCCTGAATAATATAATATTATTTACTTTAATTTTCATCGTTTTAATGTTGTTTTGTTTTTTTTATTTAATAATTTAAAATAAAATAGTATTATACGTTAAATATGATTTATCGATAGTTTTATTCATTTTTCAGTTAAATATGAATGTCAAAATAGAAAATATCTTCTACAGGATTCCCTGTTCTAATTCGATTCATTTTGTATAGGAGAAACACAGATTGTGAGAACATACTTTTAGCGTTAAGGCAAGGAATATGTATGCGTAGATGGAGCGTAAAAAAAATACCCGACATATTGAAGGCCTAAATATGTTTTCCCCTGGACCTACTACTTTCTTGATACGGCTCTGCCGGGTGCCAATACAAGATGATAGTCTACTCGACAACGGGGATCTGTAAAATGCATCAGATACCCGTGCAGATACTGACGAGAGCCCACCATCTTCTGGCTCAAACACTGGCATAAGTCATTGATTCAGCAATTGGATCAAATCAGCTGAACATGAAAAACGTATTCAATATAGTTCATCGTAGTTTTCTTTCTTCTTTCCCTCCTACTCCCACGAATGTATTGCTCTATCCATTATATTGAGCTTTCTATTATCACGATAGATTATTATTTAAAGATACATTATTTATCTTTAAATTTTTACTCAATGTGATATATATATATATATATATATATATATATATATATATATATATATATATATATATAATAAATGTATTAAGAAGGCTGGAGGCAATGCAATGCAGAGTGCCGGATTGATGAGAAGCTGGAAAGAACAAGAATAATCAATCGAAGGGGTGCAGGACTTACTATTTATTTTTCTTTACAATCTTACATAAACAGCAAGTGTGGTGTCAGTTGTGTGTGCTGTCCGGATGATGATTAAGAATCATTTAATATTTCGGGAAAATCTTCCCTTTGTCAAAAATGAACACAAAAGAAAAGTCTGACTGTGCGGAGAATTCGCCAAAATGGATGCCAGATATATTTAGAAATAAAAGAAGTATAATGAAGACTAATGTCAGAAGGTCCTGATCGACCTAATTTTGGTTATTTTCCCTTTTCTGGTAAATCGGACTATCACTCAGTTAACAGTGGAAAGTAGAATTCCGAGGTTTGCTGCGATTTCACACAAATTATGTCCACCTACAGATTAACATATAGTATGACTCCTCTAAACTCTGAGAATTCTAATGCTTCTTTGGCCTTGTGCCATACTTAAATGGTGGTATATAATAGATATATTGATTTTATTGATTATATATAATAGATATATTGATTTTATTGATTATATATAATAGATATATTGATTATATTGATGATATATAATAGATATATTGATATCTGAAGCACAAAAAAGTCAATTATTATATTGATGTTTAAAACTTTTACTGCTCCAAGTGCTGGCCAATTAACACAGAGCTTTAAAGTGGGGTGGGGGGAAATCTCGAAATTAATATGTTTCAAACTTCATGCTGCTTTGTGCGGCTCCAAGTGCTGGCCGTCGAAGAAGGAAGCAGAAACTTTAAACATGTATGAATTAGTTTTGTGGGATGTCCATTTACTTCTTTCATATCTGTGTGTATATATATATATATATATATATATATATATATATATATATATATATATATATATATTGTGGTTTCTAAATTGTATGTGGCCTCCCGTATGCTCCCCAT
Organism: Sepiola atlantica; assembly: GCA_963556195.1. Lineage (NCBI taxonomy): Eukaryota > Metazoa > Mollusca > Cephalopoda > Sepiida > Sepiolidae > Sepiola > Sepiola atlantica. The sequence continues at coordinate 7,615,968 of OY744528.1, read as the reverse complement.
TTTTTAAATTTGGCCTTGTGGCTCCTGAAAATATCTCATGTCCTCAATATGGGTCATATGGCTCCAATTGAGAAACCTTGCTCTAAGGAATTCTTTGATTGATTTGAGATGGTATGAATTATAGTCACATGATATATTTTTGCTAATTATTTACGAAAATGATATACTTGTGAGAAATTCCAGTATTTTTTTTTAAAGATTGTATTCTATTTCTTGGTGGTTGAGGGGGGATAATTTTAATCAACAAACGCTTAATTTATTTATATTGGTCGTGTCACTTTTTCCATATTTTTCCTACTTGTATCATTGTTACATGTGCCAGTTTTTTTGTTTTTTTTTAATTTCTGCCATGATTAACAGATTTGATTACTTACCTAAATTCTCTCCTAAAAAAAATATGGAAATTTATATAAGAAAGATTTCTGATAAAGATTCCTTATTTGAAAAGAAATGAAATAATCTCAAGACATGTCGAAGGTATATGAATGTAAAAAAATGAAAATTTTAATTGTTTAAAAAAAAAAAATTTTTTTTAAAACGTATAGTCAAAATTGTAATAATTATTTTGTTGTTTTAATTTTAAAATTTCTTGTTGAATTTTTAAAGATTTTATAAAACATAATTTGCTGAAAACAAAAAAAAATATTTTTTCTTTTTTTTTATGTTTTAATGAAAATCTAACAAAATCTGCCAAAAAAAAATAATAATATAAATTGTCTATATATATATCACATAATGCTTTAAGGAAAATAACATTACCCTCTTATTAATAGCAATGAATTTAATTCATAGAAATTTTAAGTAAAAGAAAGGGGGGGGATATTAAGCCACTTTTAATAAAACATCAGAATTTTACACAAGATAAAACGGTGCATCCGTATTACAGGGCTGAAAAAAAATTTTCTATTTTTAATTTTGAAGAGTCAAATGACAGGGGGAGATAATACAAAGTATTCCCTCAAGATTTAGCTTCAAAGGGATTTTACGGTTATGCATTTTAATTAAAGTAAAGTAAAAAAAATATATACGTAAAAGGATTATTTCGGAATCAAACAATCACAACGCTTTATGGTATTCGGCACCAATAAAAAAATTTTAATAATTTATTGAAATAAATTATGCATCACAGAAAGTGAAAAATAGAAAAACTACGTAAATGAAAAGAAAAATACATGAAACATGAGAAATAAATGAAAGTTTTACACTGGGTAAAATTCAGCAATCTGTGTGAACATGGCCACAGATGCAGCTCTCCGCACTTGAAATTAACCTGTGCGCTTGCAAGAAGTCTATTATTTTGATATTATCTCTGGTTAAATATAAAATATTTTCCAAGTTCAAAGCGTTAAAATCCATTTTTAGATAAATCCTAGGAAAACACTTTGAATTATCTCCCCCTGTCATTTGACTCTTCAAAATTAAAGATAGAAATTTTTTTTCGGCTCTGTGATACAGAAGCACCGATAAAACTTATCTGACTTCATTTCCTTTTTTTTCTTCGGTTTTTAAATTTGAAAACATTAGATTTTAAAAGTTTTACCGTATTTTCGTGTGTATTTTACGAGGGAATTTGAACAAAAATTAAGGGCAAACACGTATATGTTTTCAGAGGTTTTTACTCAACCTAAAACAACTCTTATTTGAAATGGGGAGATTACAAATCCACCAAGTTAACACATTAAGAAATGTGAATTTTATTAATGAGTCCATGGGTGGCAATTTTTTGGTCACCCTTTCTTGGGGAGTCAGCCTATATGAGAACTTTTGCATGAAAATCAAAAGCAAAAATGAGGGGCAAATTATAGACAATTCGGAGATTTTTAATCAGCTAAAAAAACAAACTTATTTGAAATGGGAAGATTACAAATGCACTTAGCACAACAGAAAGAAGACAAATGTTGATAACAATTCTTTCCGAACGGTCTTTGATATGTTAGCAATATTTGTTCTCTTGGGAATCAGTGTAATTTAAAAAAAAAAAAATATTTTTATGGAAATTGCTCCGGACAGGGCTGAAGCCACTTGATGTAAGGAGCTAAACAAAAATACTACCTCAAAGTCAAAAACTAGCCAACGATTAAGTGTTAGATGAATAGATTTCGACCCAGAAAACAGCAATTTTCCCCCCTTTGTCAGAAACATCATTCATGGAATGTGAGGACTAAAGGACAAAATAAGGGAAGTGTTAGTTACGAGGCTGCCGAAAGTAAACCTAAGTTAGTCACTTTCTACTCTCCTTGAATGTCTTTTATCTCAAAGACTAGAAATTCGCCAAAATTGATTTTTGAAAATTAATAAATAGAACACACAAGATATATTATGTTTTTCATAGAATTTTGCAAATTTTCTTTAAGTCGTGTCGTTATTTACAGAATGGGGTAAGAATTCTCAAATCTGCAGTTTGAAAAACATAAAACAATTGGAAAGTAAATAAAACAGTACAGTATAACATCGATTGTCATGCTGGTTGGTCGTCATCAGAGTAAATCGACGTTCCGTCCAGCAGGGATTCTTGGGGCAAAAACTGCTGGCACCGCCGCCATCTTCCCTGACAGCAACGGTGGGACGAATGCTTACCTGGCACATTCTGACACTCGGGTCTAGCTTACTTGCTCTAAGCCTTGTGTTTGAATGAGGTCCAGCTCGGTCCTAGCAGGTGCACCCTCCTACACTGTACTTCCTCTATTTGAGGAGGGGTTGGTTTATCGCCGGTCGCCTGAGGCACCCCTACCAGAGAATGTCAATGGGTCCGTTCTCGGTCAGAGTGCACTTGCGAGGGAGGTGATTTTCCGGTTTAGGACCACATTTTGCTACAGTGAGAAGCAACTAAAAACCCTGAACTTTCTTTGGTGAGGGTTGAGAGCGCCTCCGTTTTATACTGATGTCTCAGCTGCTGCTGATAGTTGAAGCCTCGATGACACCTGATTGGTCGGCGGACAGGGGTAGGTGTGCAGAAAGACAAAATCGTATTTATCTCTGCCAGATGTGTCGAAGCTATCGAGAAGTTAACATCCGGTTTTATTACAAGGAGTGCCGAGCTGTAAACGAGGAAGGGGGGGGGGGATGGAGAAGGCAGAACACAATAAACAAAAACAACAAGTATATATAGAGTACACTGGAGAAGGAACATATTGTTAATTTATTTTCTTTAATATTTTGAAATATTAATTGTTTTATTGAAATATTAATTGTTTTATTGAAAAATTAATTGTTTTATTGAAAAATTAATTGTTTTATTGAAATATATGTACATTATGTATATGTTGCACCTTTGCAAAAAAAAAAAGTGATATACGGATGGCCGTTGTCCAGGTCCGTATTATACAAACGGATGCTATTAGTATTTTATCAATTTCTTAATGTTCTTACAAATAAGCAAAAAAGGTCAGAAGGCTGCGTGTTCAGATCACGTTGGGGTCACCATTTTATAGAGGCGTAGTCTTCATATAGACTGTAAGACCAATTCCTATAATATTTTGTAACAAAACGGTCGTCAGACGAAAGGAAAACAATGCCCTTTCATAAACAACAACGATAGGTATTTATTTAAGGGGCCTACACCGTTGGGTGTAGGTTGCTGAAAGTGAAGACAGTGTCACATTGAAGGAAGTAATAAATTAAGAAAGGGTCGGCCGCCAAAGTTCTTTGAGCAATATATCTCCCATTGAAGGATAGTCTTGTTCGGAGTCAAGTTGACCGGGGCAAGAGAGAACATGTCTTTCTTTGTTGGTGTCTGGGAGTTATCTTGGGCTGCTGTCTTAATTTTAAGAGGTTTGGAAGTCGTCCTTCAAAGTTCCAGTAGAAATTAATACTCTCTGGAGTTTGATTTGTTCTTCGTGTGACCAAACCACCTCACAGGGCTGCCCTCTACCAGAGGAAACAAATGTCAGTGTTTATGACTGCTGCAAGCGAAAAAGAACTAAAAACAATAGAACTGGATTTATTTATGCTCACACGTAGACCAAACTATGTCAGAAAAAGGTCAGAAGGCTGCATGTTCAAACTATGCAAACACAAATTTGTAACATGTGGAGATATGTAAAATGCAGACTTACCAAGTTATGAAGGATGGCTATATGTCACAGAATTATCTGGACAGAATAGGAGTTTGTTTGGGTTTTTTTTTTTTTTTATGGAAATTGCTCCAGACAAGGCATGAAGCCATTTGACGTAAGGAGCTAAAAAAAAAAAATTAACACTTCACAGTCAAAATATAGACAACAACAAGTGTTAGATGAATAGATTCTGACCCAGAAAACACCAATTCTTCCCCCTTTGTCAGAAACATCGCACATGGAATGTGAGGACTAAAGGACAAAATAAGCGATGCAACAATAAGAATTATCAGTCAAAAGAAGTAAACAAAACAGAATTACAAACATTTTATTTATAAAATTATAACAGGATTTATTTATGCTCGCAAGTAATACACCGAAATGTTTAACACATCTTACAGAATCCTAATGCATGAAGATACGAAGAATGTGTACTGACCGATATGAGTAGGAGCATGTCGAACATAACTAGTCTGGGTGCAGCAAACGTCTGACCGCATGGTGCCTCAAATGCACCTTGACGGATGCTGGTCTGATGGTGAGAAGACGACTGCTGGTCTGGCCAAAATAAGAACATTGATCAAACGAACGTTGTCGCTTTGGTGATTAAACTGGAAAGGGCAAAAAAGAGAGAGGGATTATGGTAAACATGTTTCCCCACTCGGTGGTCACCCCAAAAAGCTGAAAAGAGGAAGAGGACTTGTGAGTCACGCCTTTTTATATTGGTGACCACGTGGCTGAATCAACCAATGGTTGACTACCTAGTTGTCATGTGATTTGGAACTCCATGCATAAAGAAAAGGCGACCCCAATAATGTCATTTGTTTCTGTCTTAAGCTTCAGAAAAACAGAGTCGTATTATACGCAAGAAAATACGGTATATATACTATTAGTAAAAGAAAATTAAGTGGGGGGGGGACTAAGTTTTACTCAGGAAAATAAAGCAAAAGGGTGTATATAACTTAATAGGGTGTATATAATTTAATAGGGTGTATAAAGAAGTCAAAAGAGTGTATATTAAAATATTGAAAAAAAAACAAGTTTATTGTAAGACAGTCATTTTTTTTTTTTTAAATACCCTTTTTTTGCTAGAAAAGCAGATCCAAAGAATGAAATTATATTCTGGCAAAGTTTAACTTTAAAGCCAGTCGAAAAATCGCAACAAATGAGACACTTTTTGTAAATACCTATTTATTTGATTTTTTGATTTATAAAATGATGCTTTTAATCGCATGTTTATTTTATTTTCTATTTAGAATCAAATATTTTTTGTTTTTGTTGTTTTGGTTTTTTGTTTGTTTAATTGTGATTGTTATCTTCAACAAAAACAAAAAATATTTAAGTATAAACGAAAATCGTTGATGGTGAAAAAAAAAAAAATACCAACAAACTAAATATTTTTTTGAATGTTTGGTGCTTATCCAGAAGCACGGAGACATTCGAAAAAAAACAAAACAAAACAAAAACTGAGGAATATCTGTTCGATGTACGTACCTGTCATGGACTGAATATATCCTGTACCAAAAATCACGTAAATTAATAAAGTAGTTTTTATTTTATAAAAGAAAAGCAAATTTTATCGATAAACGAATAAGGAGGAAATATCGCCACCATGCTGATCATATTCAAGGAAGATAATACGAACTTTTGCGAAATAGAGAAATAAAGTCTGGAATTTTGAGTGTTATCTCCCTTAGCTACCTTGAATATAACCAAAAATGCCGCTGATATATCAACATTACCCGTTTATCGGTTTAATTTAATTTTCGTTTCTAAAATAAAAACTACTTGATTAATTTACGTGATTTTTAGTATACGATATATTCAACCCGTGAATTGTACGTACATCAAACATATATTCCTCAGTTTGTTTTCTTTATTTTTTTATTTTTTTTCGAATGTCTCCCATACTTCTGGATAATCACCAAATTTTTATTAAATGATGGCTTTAAAAAAGCCGCGTTTATTTCATTCCTTATTATTAAATGAAGTATTGTTCTGTTTTTGTTGTTGTTGTTTTATCGTAATTATTCATGTCCGCATAAAAACAGATCGCACTGCACTTATACTTATATACGAAAAAAAAAACATTGATGCTACAGGGTTACCTCCCTTCCTCCAAAAAATGGCTACCCCTGATCTCGTTAATAAAATTCACAATTATTTCTGCAATCCAACCATATTTGATACAAATAAAACTTCAATATATGTCTGACTTGTCCACCAAGTTTCAGTCATGAATGTCCAACAGTCTTTGCTTTATTGCCATTCAATTATATGTGGGGACACTTTGGCGATCGTCTCATCAGTAGGTGGTTTGATCCTGAATCGGCTTCACACTAACCGGAACATTTTTATCTGTGAGGTTATCTAAAAAAATACTGTCAAAACAATCCCCAGATGATTGTTGAACTGAAGCGGGTCAACACAGGCAAAATCAGGATGGTGCCAAGGGAGAAGTGTAATGTCAGAGTCAGTGACCATTTTGCACGTTGTATCCAGGTGTGCTTATTATTGAACAGCGATAAAACAAAGACTGTTGGAGATTGATGACTGAGACTTGGCGGACAAGTCAGGCACGGACTAAAATTTATTTGTACCAAATATGGTTGGATTATAGAAAGGATTGTGAAGTTTAATTACGATTCTATGAGTGGCATTGTTTGGGGGATCACTGTAATGATACAGCCACTTTTTTTTTAATGGAAATCGCTCCAGACAGGGCATGAAGCCACTTGATATATGGAGCTAAAAAAATACTACTTACAAAGTCAAAAACTAGCCAACGATTAAGCGTTAGATGAATAGATTTTGATCCAGAAAACAGCAATTCTGCCCCCTTTGTCAGAAACATCGCACATGGAATGTGAGGACTAAAGGACAAAATCAGGGAAGCGAGAGTTATGAGGCTGCCGAAAGTAAATCCAAAGTTTACTTTCTATTCTCCTTGATCTGTGAACGGGAAATTGAAACAGTTTGGTAAACTACTTCATCTCAGGGGACGACCGTAATTATTTGATGGTGATGAAGAGCCAACGGCATCACGTGGTGTTCTATTTTCCCAACCGACAAAATCCTAAGTTTTACTTAAAAATTTCTCTTTCTGATCGGTTGGTTCCAAAATAGTTAACGTCTCGTGGCTCACAAGATAATTAGACACAAGGTGACCCCCTTGCAGGCGCCTATTGTTTTTTGGGTTGTTTTTTTTTACATATTTGATAAGAAATATGCTGACCCTTGACCTTTTTCTGCCTCAAGTTTTGTTAATATTTAAAAATAAAAATTCATAAAATAGAAATTGAATTACATTTCAAGAAACTGGGGAGCTCTGATAGCAGAACGGTACCAAATTGAAAGCTGAATTTGGGACGCTAAAACCTACACAACCGAAAAATGGTCTCAAATCCACGGTCCACCATTTCTTTCTTCATGTACATTAATTATTAATTATAATTTAAGCAAACTACCTCTCCTTATTAATTATAATTAATTTTCAAGACAATTTTTATTTTCATTGATGAAAGTGGAAAACAATTCTTTTTAGTTATTGTTTAACTCCTTAACAGTAAAAGACTGAAGTTAAACGTGATTTTATTAATTATCACAATTAAATTTTATTAATTATTACAATTAAATTATATTAATTACTAAAATGAACAGATCTTTAAAAAAAAAAAAAAAAAAAAAGATTAGATTAGTCTCGTCAAATCTAAATGTGATTTTAATTTATTTAATGATCTCAAATCCCCGGTCGCCATTTTCTTTCTGGTGATGCCCTGGTGATGTCTGGGGTCAACGTCTTGATTGTATGCCCCATCGACCCCCCCCCCCCTCTGTTAACGTTAACAAATTCATAAAATAGAAATTGAATTTAATGGAAAATTAGAAAGAAAAAAATATGGATACAAAAAGTATTTACGTGACTGTACACACAAAACCCCAAAAAATACATTCGCGTGTAATGATACAAATACTTATCCCAGGAATACGAAACATGTTGGTCGACAACCGGATCTCCGGAAACGACCATAACTACGTGAATAAAATGGAGACCGAACTGACACCATCTTAACTTTTACTGTAAAATGTTCTTTCCGATTGGTCAGTTCCAAATGTTCTTTCCGATTGGTCAGTTTCAAATGTTCTTTTCCGATTGGTCAGTTTCAAATGTTCTTTCCGATTGGTCAGTTTCAAATGTTCTTTTCCGATTGGTCAGTTCCAAATGTTCTTTCCGATTGGTCAGTTTCAAATGTTCTTTCCGATTGGTCAGTTCTAAATGTTCTTTTCCGATTGGTCAGTTTCAAATGTTCTTTTCCGATTGGTCAGTTCCAACTGTTCTTTCTGATTCCGATTTATCAGTTCCAAATGTTCTTTCCAATTGGTTAGTTCCAAATGTTCTTACCGATTTGTCAGCTCCAAATGTTCTTTCCGATTGGTCAGTTTCAAATGTTCTTTCTGATTGGTCAGTTCCAAATGTTCTTTTCCGATTGGTCAGTTCAGTTTCAAATGTTCTTTCTGATTGGTCAGCTTCAAATGTTCTTTCTGATTGGTCAGTTCCAAATGTTCTTTCTGATTGGTCAGTTCCAAATGTTCTTTCTGATTGATCAGTTCTAAATGTTCTTTCTGATTGGTCAGCTCCAAATGTTCTTTTCCGATTGGTCAGTTCATTTCCAAATGTTCTTTTCCGATTGGTCAGTTCAGTTCCAAATGTTCTTTTCCGATTGGTCAGTTATAAATGTTCTTTCTTATTGATTGCGAAATAGCTAATTTCTCATGGCCCACAAAACAATACATGAGATGACCCTTGTACGCATGTTTGATTTCCACTAATTTAAATTCAGATATGAAATTTTTTTAACAGTTACTCTAGGAAGGATTTTTTTTAAGACGCATGCATCCTAATTTTTAGTTTTGAAAAAAAAACCGCTATTAATTTATTACATACTAACAAAGACCATAAATTAATTTATTACATACTAACAAAGACCATAAATTAATTTATTACATACTAACAAAGACCATAAATTAATTTATTACATACTAACAAAGACTATAAATTAATTTATTACATACTAACAAAGACCATAAATTAATTTATTACATACTAACAAAGACCATAAATTAATTTATTACATACTAACAAAGACCATAAATTAATTTATTACATACTAACAAAGACCATAAATTAATTTATTACATACTAACAAAGACCATAAATTAATTTATTACATACTAACAAAGACCATAAATTAATTTATTACATACTAACAAAGACCATAAATTAATTTATTACATACTAACAAAGACCATAAATTAATTTATTACATACTAACAAAGACTATAAAACCTTTTTCTATGTTTTACATTTCATAATATTCAATTTTGATAGATTTTATTTATCTAACTCCCACAAGGTATAATGTGACACAAGGTCGGGAAAGTGGGATTAGATAAGCCAGCGCTCGAGAGGTGAGCACTCTGGCCATTTAAAAATTACCTGGGCAGCCCCGTCGGCATTCCCCGGTAGGGGTGCCTCAGACAGTAAGCAATAAACTTACTCCTCCCCAAAGAGGGGAGACAAAGCCTGGGAGGGTGCACCTCCTAGAACTGCACAGGACCGGCAACCCCCAATAGACCGGCGTAAATCCAGATCAAAAGGCCCGGACGATACCGGTTTATTAGGCGGGGTAAAAACCGATGGATGAGCACAAGAATATTGGGTGGGAGCGGGGGTTAAACGTAGCCTTTAACCGCCTCGAGGCACATCCGGCATTATTATTCATTGTCACTGAGAAAAATAATTTAATTTATTACAGCGACAAAGCGGATAGTTAGAGTCCGTTTGCCCAAAATTTGTAAGCCGCAGTTTAATAGATCTGATCGACTTTTAAAGTCACGGTTAAATAAATAAAAAAACATTAAAAAAATTAAGGGCAAGGTCAATGTGCCACGATGTTTGAATCTAACATTTTTATTTCCAAACAAAAAAAAACAAAAAAACAGGTTTTTAAAATTGAATAGTTTAACATTTTTTTAACGTTAATATTTAAGTTTTTTAAAAAGTTAATAAAAAGTTAGAAACGAGCAAATTAATTGAATTTTATTTCATTGTAAATAAAAATCAGTTTACTTCCTAGAAATGAGAAGTTTATTTGAGTATTAGCTGTACGTACCTACTCGCCATTGTCCGGGGTGGAGGTGGGGTAGTTTCATTTTGTTTCGCCATTTTTTTTTTAAAATGTGATTTTGAAAGTTTAATTTTCTTATCAGAGTATCGTTTCATCAATAAATTATCAACTGAACTAAATTCCTTTCAAATTCTAACAAATTGTCATTAAGGTATAAATGTTGTTTGAATCTTTATTTATAAAATAATTGGGTGCAAATTGCTTCCCAAGCTTTTTATACATAAGTATTTGCTAAGAATTTTAGAGTTATTTTCGGTATAGGAGTCCCTCATAGGCAAGATGGCGGCCGTCTCTTGCTGAGTGGTATGACACCCCTTCATTATTTTGTTCCTTGTCCCTGTTTTTGTTAAGTATACAGCTTCCTATTCCAGTAGCTTCTTTCCAAGAACCGCAGGCTTGTGAAACTCTTCCTGCTGACTGTTTTTCTCCATACCTATAACCTTGGTCTTTTCAAGACCAAGGTCAATAGGCATCTCCTGTCTTTGCGATAATCATATTTGTTCTTGTTAGCTCCTTACATCAAGTGGCTTCATGCCTTGTCTAGAGCGATTTCTATTTTAAAAAAACAATTTTTTAAAAGTATACCTTTTACTTTCCCTTTTCCTTGATTTTTTAATAAATCTTGTCCCTTGTTTTTTTTAAATTTTAATAACTTTTAATTACCCCCCCCCCCCTGTAACAGTAGTACTTTACATTAAAACTCATTAAAATTAAAATATATGGTTAAAAACTAACATAAAAGTTTTGGAGAAAGAGTGCAAAAAACAAACAAAACTTTTATTTAAAAAAGGGGAAAAAAAGAGTCGAAAGGGAAGACGTGAGGGACTCCTATACCGAAAATAAGCCGAATTTTAAAGCCAGTTTAAATGACTTTCTATTCGACAGTTTTAAGGCTCCCAAATTCCTTTCACATTTCGAAGGGTCATGAATGTAATTCATTCTATTTTTAAACTATTAACAACGGATTAAAATGTTTGCATCCTGGTGGGTTTAATTTCGTAATTAAATTATTAAATAAAATTTTTTTTTTTAGTTATTTTTTTAACATTTTTTTAGTTATTTTTTAATTTATTTTTTTACAGTTTTTTTAGGTATTTTTTTTACATTTTTTTAGTTATTTTCTTTTACAGTTTTTTAGTTATTTTCTTTTACAGTTTTTTTAGTTATTTTTTAACATTTTTTTCTAGTTATTTTTTTACATTTTTTTTAGTTATTTTTTTAGTTTTCTAGTTAGTTTTTTTAGTTATTTTTTTTTAGTTATTTTTAGTACTTTACACTATTACATTTTTTATTTAAATAAATAATCGATTAATAACAAATAAAAAATAATATAAGTCACGTTGAGGCGAGAAACACAGTGGTCACAGAATTTTGTTAATAATAAGAGGCATAACCTATCTCGCTTCTCTGCCATGTGCTTCCTCTAACGATGCAACTTTTGGTACATGTCAGCCTAACCTCTAACTTGACCTCATGGAAAATTCCATTTTCTTACTTATTCTAACCTTACATGGAAATTTCCGTTTACAACATTATTTTTTTACACGTCCAATATCGCTAGAATTATATCGGAGTGAAAATAAGTATGGGTTGCTACAGTTCCAGAAGGTCGAAATTACAGCAACGAGGTTTTCATGCTAGCGACCATCAGTTTTGTTCAAAACATGACTTGCTAATTCTATCATTATGGTAGATCAGTTGTTTTTTTTATGCTTCCTTAGAAACGTGGCCCAAATTTGAAAGGGGCAGATAACTCAAACGACTAAATATGAAAAGGGGCAGATAAGTCAATTTCGGGGGGAGGGGGGGGGAGGGTCAACCCTAACCCTGACATTTCAATTAAAACTAGTTTATTTATTTGATGTTTGATTTATTTCAATAAATCTGTTTAATTTTAACGTATCGTCAAAAGTTTTATTTTTTGCATTTTAAATTCGATAAAAAGTATTGATTATCTCCCCCTTTCATATCTCGCCTCGGCCACGGTTCTAAAGGAGCACCGTTTTTTTTTTTATTGGCTGACTCTAAGTTAAATAAATGCCCATATTCGTTTAAAGTTTAAGTGTAACTCAAATAGATATTTTAGCAGAAAAATGTGAAAAACGTTAAACTTTTATTTAAGGTCCGTGAAAGAAAGATTCAAATATACAATGGGTGTTGGCGTCATTTTTTTTTTTTTTTCTTCTGCTAAATGATTGAAAAATATGGAAACGTTTATATTTAGCCCCCCTCTCCCATAAACATTTTTTTTTAAAATTTTGTCGTACAATGCGTAAATTTAAAAACTGAAAATAATTACTTTTATCAAAATATACATTTTTTATCCATTTTCTTCAAATTTTTGTAAACTTTGAAAGAGATTTTTTTAATTATTATTACTTGCTAAACAAAGTTTGGCAATTTGTGAATGTGACCCCCCCCCCTTTTTTCTCTCCCCCCCCCCTTGATATTATAGACTATTACCAAAGCTACTCTTAACTATGGTCTATAGTTAGTTACAAAGATGCATATTGCATTATATTGTTGATGTACAACTTACGTGATTGTTTGCAATTATATTGTTTGAAATGACTAAAAACGTTCAATGGAATTTATCAATTTTACTGAAAATAATACAATTTGTGAAAAATCCTTGTTATTGTCTCTGTATTTTTTTAAATATTACTTTTTGAAAAGCTTACAAAAAAAATTGTTTTGTTTTTATTTGTAGTGTGTTATCTCCCTTTGCTTTACTTTTCTGTTTTTAGATTAACTTTATCGTTTGCTTCTATTTATCTTCCTCCCACAAGGTAAGATGTGACACAAGGTCGGGAAAGTGGGAAAGAACCAGCGCTCGAGAATTTGAGCACTCTGGCAATTTAAAAATTGCCTGAACAGCCTCAGGCAGTAAGCAATAAACTTACTCCTCCCCAAAGAGGGGAGGCAAAGCCTGGGAGGGTGGACCTCCTAGAACTGCACAAGACCGACAACCCCCAATAGACCGGCGTAAATCCAGACCCAAAGGCCCGGACGATACCGGCCCTGGATTAACTTCATCGTTTGGAGATTCTGGAATAATAAAACGCATTTCAACTAGTGCACCATATTTAATGGCATAAAAAACGTAGTTCTATTTTAGGCTGCTGGGCATATCCAGGAAAACAGGATTTCTGATGTTTCGAAGCGTGAAACTGTGATTCAACATTCTTGAGCAAAAAAGACCACAACTTTGATGTTTTATTGTTTTGTTTTTTTTTTGCAAAACTCAATCATGTTCTGCAAAACCCCAAAGAAAAAACAACAATCCTCCCCCCCCCTCCCCTGCACTCAACCAAACACCATGAATACATACTTGAACATATAAGGAACTTGAAGCATAAAAACTTTCCGGTAAAAGGTCGATATATTGAGGAGAGAGAGCAGATGAGGGCCGGTTAGAGTTGTGTTGTTTGGCTCGGGGGAGATCACTGAGAAAGTCCGAAATTCAACGACTTGGTGTTGAACAAAAAAGGGTGTCACTGGAGCCGAAACGACCAAACAACTATCAACAGACAGCGTTTGGGGGGTCCGTTTTAGCAACAACAGTAGAGCGCGCGCGCGCGCACACACACAAAAAAAACAAAAACTTATAGCAACATTCTTGTCTTGTGTTGTTTTTACTGTAGCGTAACCATAATAAGCGAGTCATAGATACTCCCGCAGTTTACCCGTGCTTGGTTGAATTTCTTCACTTTAACCTTCAGAGCACTGGGCAGAAATCACATTGTATCCGTACGGGTCGACCGGCCACACGATGCTTTGTTTTAATTAGACAATCGGATTACCCGAGTCTGTACAGCCTGATCACGACTTGACCTAGGTGGTGTCAGGCAGGCAGCATCTCGGGGAAACTTAGGAAAGATGACGTGCATATGGCGCGTTCTCGTGACTCCTCAGTATGATTTTCTTGACGTGCACCTCTGCACACGACAGCAACTTTTAGCATGTGGCAGATCAGACAGCGATGATAATGATCAATCCTCTTTCCACAATCGCATCGCGTTAAGGCAAATGAACCTAATTCGAGCATCAAGTCGTGCAAGGACTATCGGCACAATTACTGATTTGGAGCGCTTTGCTGGGCAGTGATATTATGAATGTATACTGTGCGTATTCACTGCACAAGAAGCCGTGATCGTTAGTTCATTGTGTCGGTGCAAAGTTGTTGTTCAATTCTAACACTGGTCGCAGTCAGTGCTGCAACAGACAAATTCTCACTCCAACACAAATACATTGAAGACATTGCCAGGGCTGCAGCAAAGAAGGTGGATTCCCTCTACAGTGCTAGTAAACTCCTTACACCTGACATTATCCTGTATCTCTATAAAGCCACCATCCGCCCATGCATGGAGTATTGTTGCCACATCTTGGCTGGTGCATCATCCACTAGTCTCTCCTTCTTAGACAAGGTCCAAAAAAGATTTGCCAACTTAAAATGATCCAGCCCCTGTCCCATCACCGCAATGTTGCATCCTTGTGCTTGTTTTACAAATACTTCAATGGATTGAGCTCCGATGAACTTGCTGCTCTAGTGCCCCATCGACGTAAATACACTAGAACCCGACAATCAGCTAAATCCCATCCATTCACTATGGAGCTCTCCAGATGCTGGAGAGCCTTCTACTCCAGCAGCTTCTTTAATGTAAATAGAGATCTCGCTGCACAGCTCCCAACTCAGGATGACACCCAAAACCTACACCCTAATTCTCAGTAGCCCCTTACGTCTACAGTGGCGACCTGCCTTGTTTGGGGTGAAATATCTTAAAAAATAAAACCACAACTTCAGTTTAAAACAAATAACGGGGGTTTATTTTTTGGAGGTTACATTGGTACTCGTTTAAGAGTAAGAGATTTTTAACCCGCCCAAATCAAGATACAAGTCCAACCAAACAGATACAAGCCATCTGTGTCTGAGCAACAGCTTGTCAGACCTCACAAAACCCAACCAACTCTCAGCCATCCAGAGGACCAACTCCCTGACACTACCCTGTCCATCTCCTGGAATTTATGTCCTTTTGACAGAGATTCTTAGATTCCGGTCTTTTTCTCAGTCTTCTCCATTCAACCACCCAGATATCTACTTACGATAACGGCGAGCCAATGTCTACTCAAAGGGCCTATCTGCAGACAATCTATGAACATTATTTTTTCAGAGCCTTCATCTCTCAGCATGAAACCGTATTTAAAGACATTTTTTTTTTCAAAAAGAAATCCAATTGTGTGACCGAACCCAAAATCAAAGACATTTTTAATTTCTTTTGTGGCACCCCATCTCTTGACCAAACATCTCTCACTCATTCGCATGCACTGCAAACATGCAACGAACTAAACATGCCGTTCATTCAATTTTGATTTCCATGCACCACTTCTATAAATAAAATGGAGTTGTCTCCCATATATTTTCGTCACGTGCTACATTAGTGCCGGCAGATATATATATATATATATATATATGTGTTTGTATTCATCAACATAGTCTCCTTCTAGGGTGATACACTGATTCTAACGCATTTCTAACAATCCGATGCCTTTTTTTGTAGAATAATTCGTCTTTGGCCTTTGTATTCAAAATACACCTCAGTTTCCAATATCACTCTGAAGTGCTATTCTGAAGTGCAATTCATGTTTTTTTTCTGGAAATCGCTCCAGGCAAGGCATGAAGCCACTTGATGTAAGGAGCTAATAAAAAACAAATATGATTATCGCAAAGACAGGAGATGCCTATTGGTCTTAGTCTTGAAAAGACCAAGGTTATAGGTAGGAAGAAAACAGTCAGCAGGAAGCGAGTTCCACAAGCTTGCAGTTCTTGGAGAGAAGCTACTGGAATAGGAAGCTGTATTACAATGAGGTATCGAAACAGCGAATTGATGGCGACCACTAGACCAACGAGTCAAACGAGCTGGAACAAAAGAAGCGGGGAATAGATCAAATAGAACAACACATGCCATACTGGTATTTATAGAAAAGACTGAGACTAGCAACATCATGTTTATGAGAGAGGCTGCATGTAGTTTTGCCATCGTTGCGATAGAGTTTTAACAGTGTGCATTGTCTTGGTGAAAGGGAACTATTTTCCTTGTTTATTTTGGGACTATTTCTTAATTCAAATGTACCAATAATGCTATACAGTATTCGCTATTGATGGCACTTCCTTTCTCAAAGTAATCGATGATCAAAATATCTTGCATATCCCAAAATACCGAGTCCAAAACCTTACCTGCTGATATTTGCATTTTTCACCTTCTTCCGTCCATTCAACTGACTGCCAATTTGACTCTGGAGTGAAATAGTGGATCCATGTTTCATCCATTGTCACATATTGATGCAAAATTTCCTTTTTATTGCATTGAAACAATTCACAGCATTGTTTGCAACTATCAACTGTGAGAAAACGCAGTAGCCACTTTGGAGCAAGAGTACAATAAGGACCCCCGGTTCATTAACACAACACGCGGAACATGTTCCGGAAGTCACCGGCGTCTTCCGGTTCACCTCGCAATACACTTTTTCTTAAAATACACAACACGAAATATAGAATGCTCTGCGTTTAAAATGTTTTTTTTTTAGTAAATAAAAGTAAAACAAAAAAAAACGATAAATTATTTTGTTCATTGCAAAACGAAAGATTACAAGTCAGCCGATTTTTAAAAAAGCGTATATATTTCGTTTATTTTATTTACAAGTTGTTTTGTAAATAGCGACCACGTGTATTGCGAGGTCAACCGGAAGACGCCGGTGACCTCCGGAACATGTTCTGCGTGTTGTTAATGAATTGGGGTCCTTATTGTAGTCTTGATCCGCCACTTTGAACACAGTTTTGTCGTTGACAAATTGGTGAATACATCTTCGCCTTCTGATATTTTCAACTTCTCTGCTATTTCACACAATTTCAATTAAAACCGACAATATAACAAGACATCCATCACAAACACCCAACAATAGCCCTATTTCAGGAACGATCACTCAAAAAACTACTCCATAGCACATCAAATCTGCACAATTGTTACACCTTACTTGTATTTGAAACGGCATTCACCAGGGTGGTTTGAGCCGGATCCATCCATCCTCGCCACTGCGTCCCTCACAAAGGCCGACCAAGCCTGACGATTTGAAGTCAACGATTGGATGATTTCTAGTCAACTGCCGTTCCAATGTAGACACGGGCACCCAGGTTGGGTTCCAGGTAGTGTGAGGACGATTAATCAGAATTTGGGAATCGGAAAAAATCACAACTTTTTGGGGCATCGAAATCGCAAAAAATTTGAGCCTTATTTCCGATTCCAAAAATGATTCTTTTAATTTTTTTTCTTGACAATAAATAAATGAAACAAACACAACATATTTATTCATTAGAAGATTGTTTATTTACAACATAAGACTAAGGGCCACAGGACCGCAGGTTAGGAATCACATTCCCAGATTTAGCATTAACTCTCCGAGTCTAATTTAATTTGGGGGGGGGGGGGGGAAATTATGGTAAACAAAGTAAATATTCTATTATGCCCATTACCTCATCAAACCTTTTGAAATTTTCAAATGTGTTTTTTCACCTATTTGCTAAACGTCTATATAACACTTCTCAGAGAGTTCACAGTTGAATATTAAAATGCCGGGACAAGTTTTTTTTATTTTGCTGACACCGGCCTGACCCTCACAGCAGTCCGGTCACAGCATATATATGTTCTGGAATAATTTGTGTCTTTTTGTATTTTCCGTTTGAAATTCTTTGAACCTAATGCTTATTTCCCTTTGAAATTAATGAAATCAATTTTCAATTCATGGAGAATTTGAAAACGTATGACTGCTAAACTATCTCTAAAATAGCTATTTTCACCGAATTTATGTAAAAATGGCACTGCTAATAATGGCACAAGTGTATAGGTAGGAAAAATGGCACAAGATAAAAGTATAGATGAAAATCTCAGTTTGTCAAAATCTTGGATACAATATGTGAGGAGAAAACATTTAGAAGTTCCCCCACTCCTCCAAAAATGAGATCCTTTTTATTTTAGGAAATTACGTTTGAACAGACTGAAAAAAAAAAATTTCAGAATTGAGTGGGGGGTTAGTTGCACACAAATTTAATGTAAAATGATCCCTCATTCCCGTCCCATTCTAACTTTTTAGGGCATTAACTAAATTTTTTAACAGTAACTCTAAGTCCAACCGGCAAAGTCATAAAACCACACGTAATCACTTTATTTTTCATATTACCATTGGGACTTAGGGTTAGTAGTAGGAATGGGGCATGTTTTTATGACTTTTAACAATGAAATATTTTATACTAAAGTTTGATCAGAAACATTAACATGGCGAAGATTTAAAACAAACAAAATTGGTTACATGTCCTTAAAACGTTGTCTGGTTCGAAAATGGGTGATCATTTGACGTTAAATTTATATGCGAAACTAATTTTTTGTTGTTTTATTTATTTTTACCACTAAGTTTTTCAGGCTGTTTACATGTAACCACCTTAAAAAAAAAATTAAAAAAAAAAAATTCTGTGCGTTTATTTTTTTTTTACGTGATTATGCATGGTTTTACAGACTTGCCAATTGGACTTAGAGTTAATGGTAACAAATTCAGTGAACATCCCATAAAAGTTAAAATGGCTCGGAAATTTAAAAATTTAAGAAAAGATAATTCTTTGCAGTGGTCGTAAAAAGGTGTTGTTGCTGAGATTGGAGCTCAGTCGAGCACCTTTAATGGAAAGAAATTATGAATAGCGTTTCATAAACTGGTGTTTCGTAACCGGCTTTTTTTTTTTTTTTAAAACCCATGTTTTTTTTTTTATCTTTCTTTAAACTTCAAAAACATTTATTTTTTAAATAATTTAAAAAAAAAAAAAATTGTAAAGTCGTAGACAAAGAAAAATAACAAAAGATCGATGAGAAATATAAAAATATATTTATTATAAAAAATATATAAATCTAAAAATAAATGTAAGCAAATTGTATTTTTGTATAATTTGCAGATTAAAATAAAAATAAATAAATCTCTGAAAATTTAAATAAAAAAAAATACTTGATATATATATATATATATATATATATATATATATATATTGGTCTCTACCTGATATTTCATATGAAATAGAATAAAAGCCCCAAAGAGGCTTCAAGCTGATATGTTGATTGTGGGGGTGTTAAACAGTTAGTGGTCTTCTGTACAGGATTATGCGACCACAAAGGGCAGCAAACCCTGCAGCTGGAATGGAAACACATTAACAATAAAAAAAAAAATGAATAAATAAAAATACAACATCCATCAGACAAAGTAAAAAAAAAAAAAAAAAGATGTATTTGTTTTTGTTTACCTGAGATAAAAAAAGGGAGGTCACCCAAAATAGAGGCATAGGTGTGTATGGGGGAGGATTTTTGAAACATTTAAAAAAAAAAATGGGCAGATAGTAAGAGTTTTATTCTCATCATTTATTCTAAAATCATGAATTCAGAAATTGAACTTGCCTGGAATGCATTTGAAGAGTTGGATGTATTTTATGTGTATTTTGTGTGTATAGCATGATTGTAGGTGGGATGTGTGGATAACGTAGGAAGGAAATTTCTACTTTGAAGTTAAGGTTAGAAATAAAGTTAACGTGTCAAAGTTGCGTAAGAAAACAGGAAGTCGAGATAGGATACATGGCAGATGAGAAAATAGAGATGCTCTCTTAGGTTTTCGCCTGCAAAGAAAGCAGACGTATATCGGGGAACTTCTTTTCACCCCCCCTGCAGAGGACAAAGATTAAAAATGTATTCTAAGAGCACTTTTTAACAGAAAATTTAATATATATAAGTATATAAAACCCAAACTGAATATGTGCTGCTATATATCCGTTGTCAGCACGTCTATGATGAAAGATCAGTGTTTTTTGCAGATTGCTACACATTGCAAACTGTACGCGCAAAGATAATATATTGCTACTGCTAACGTGTCAACAACACTACCACCACCACCGCACGTGTTTACATGCGTATTTGTTGCGAGACAAAGATTCGCATTTCGACTATAATACAAGAACAAGAGAAGCTTTAGTCTTTACGAAAGACAGAATTTTGAAAACTTTTTACATAAAAGCCTGGCGACAAATAAACAAGAACGGGTTTTGGTAGACGTCTAATGAGAAGCGAAAGGGAATATTTTTTTGTTTGTAAATCACAGATCGAATATTTTATTTGAAAATCGATTAGTTTCCATAAGAAAGGCCTTTGTTTAGTCTCAAGAGGGTAAGGGTACCTGCGCAGAGGGTCTGTAGTGAAGCAAGGGTTGTGCACCTCTTTTGAACTGGCATTGCTGGAGTCTAGTTCCAAAAGGAAGTTTAGGACGATTCGAAACAAGCAAAGAAAGACGGGTGTTATTTCAGAGTTTATCCGCCTTTCCGGAACTAGTTGCACAATCAACGCTTGCGAATCTAGTCTAGTTTGTAGCTGCAACGACGATACATAGATTCATACTCATCCGAAGGTTATTAGTGAAAGTGATGAAGTAGCCCTCAGCAGAACTCGAAACCCGGCACGCCACGTCTACAACATTTCGGAGTTCTCCATCTCCAAAGATAGTTGCTAACCCTAACCACTACGCCATTCCCACTTAGTTATAAACATTTTCAAGTTTAGAGTCGCATTCAATAATCTTCATTTTAAGTTAATAGATTATGAATAATCTATGAGGTTTTTCCTTCATATTCACCATCGACAAATTATCCTACTCTCATATCTAACATATAAAGTTATCCTGTTGGATTTTAAAAAGGTGAACCTGAATAGCATTGAAGCTGAGAAATCAAACGTTGCTTATAACTTGCCAATTATCATTTGTTATTGTTGTGTCTTGTTATTGGCAATATAATAACATACTTCACTACAATTTATTTTTTAAATTACCTAGTTCGACCCAGACGACTCGTAATATGAAACATTTTTAAATAATCACCTAAAAATAAAAATCACCTTAAAGTAAAGAGGAATTGACTGACTTACAACTCAATTTTCATTTCTTTTTCTGTATAAGTTTTTAAATGTGCAAAAAAATAAAAAAATAAAAAATAACTTTACTCCGTCCCAGGCAATGCCGAGTAGGCACAGCTAATAATTACATGAATTCAGTTGCACCAAATTTCATAAAAACACATTCGATCATAATATTATGTAACGACTGATCTAGGTCATATGTTAGCAGAAGCAGATTTTTTTTTTAAAAGGTTTGACTTAAGTAGTAATTGCTGGTGACCAGTGTATAGAGGTCCGTATGACCAATCTAGAAAGGAAACGGTGACGGAAAGTTTATACGACTCCATTCTATAACTAATACCCCATCCTGAGAAATTATGGAAAAAGTAAACTGACTTTGTGAATATCCGAGGTGTCCGTGTTCTATCCTCAAATCATCTTGAAGCAAAGAGAAAGGAATTCCAAGTTCAAGCTCCGTCGAGGTAATTGCGCTTCATTTTTACTAATACCCTAAGGAACGGTCAGAATTCAATTCTACTGATCTCACCAAGTCACATAGAGTAGATAAATCTCTCAAGACATGGTAGAGCAACTAACCTTGGAGATGGAAAACTCCAAAATGATACTTCCAATTATAGCTATACCTGATGTCTGGAAAGGCGGGTGGTCAGATCTGGAGAGGGACGCTTTACAACAGGCTAAACTCATCTTATTACATTTGCGAATGGGACAACAACAATAACCGGAGATCTAGTGGTTTCGTTGTTTTTTAGCAAATAAATCCTTTTTTGGATTATTCGATGCCGAAGTATGATACCTATTGGAAACGATGCATCTTACACGACTATCGAAATAGAACTTGGTATTTCACCCATAATTGGGGGTTCATACCTTTCACAACAGTATTAGTGTATAAATATGGTGGATCTGATGGGATTTGAACTCGGCATAACCGATTCCATAGTCTGTGACAGTATCTATTAGGCCAATTATACTCCCAACTGGATCGGCTACTAAACAGCAGGTAACACGAGGTGTGTATTTAAGCAAAATGATATGTTTCTTATTGGGAAGATAAATGTCCCGGTGTTGCCCGGATAAATTGAGAAAACCAATTCCCCAAAACTAAATTGACTTTTGAGCAAAAATTCTAAGCATTTCTCCGCAAAATAAAACAGTATTCATAAACCGAAGTATGTGTTAACTGAATTTAAAAACAATAAACAGATTTGTTAATTAATAAAATGTAGTTTTGCAAATCAATATGCAAATTAGTTGATAGAATGACGTATATCACATGTTTATATCTGTTGCGTGAATCTGACAAGAGCATTTTTAATGTCAACGTTAGTGCGAGAACTCTCAAAACTTTATATACGGCCGAGAGATTTGTTTTGAACAAAAAAAGCTAAATAATGCTAACTTTTATATTTGCTTAATGTTATCAGTCGTTTATTGGGAAGCTTGATTTTTCCCTACAAAACGGAAGATTACTTAAGTCCAGCGATAAATATTTCATACCCCCCCCCATTTCTGCCCTTGTGGGGAGGCAAGTAAATAGTGACACAAAAACATGTGACAAAACATGTTTTAATAGAAAACATGTTAATATTTTATTTGTTTTATTTATGGACCCTCTGCCTTAAAATAAATATTAATTAAATATAGAATGTACTGCATTTATTAAAGTAAATAAAAGGTTTATTTACAAGTTGTTTTGTAAATAGCGACCACGTGTATTGCGAGGTCAACCGGAAGACGCCGGTGACCTCCGGAACATGTTCCGCGTGTTCTGTTAATGAACTGGGGTCCTTATTGTACTCTTGCTCCCTTCTTGTTTTTTAATATTAAAACCAAGCCTTCAAATTAAACCAAAGCAAATTAAAATTTATTAATAAATATTAAAAAAAAAATCCTCAGAAAAATTTTGGTTGCCTTCCCTGAAAAAGTTTTTTTTTTTTTAGAGGTAAATCACAGATAACTAAACAGTATATCAGACGTTTATATCTGTTGCGTGAATCTGACAAGAGCATTTTTAATGTCACCTTAGTGCGAAAACTCTTAAAACCTTATATACGGCCGAGAGACTTGTTTTGAACAAAAAAGCTAAACAATGCTAACTTTTATATTTTCTTATTGTTATCAAAACAAGACAATGTACTTTCTTCTTTTTTTTTAATGTTAATACCAATCCTTCAAATGAAACCAAAGCAAGTTAAAATTTATTAATAAATATTTAGAAAGAAAAAAAAAAAATCCTCAGAATAATTTTGGTTGCCTCCCCTGTTTTTTTTTTTTAGAGGGTTTGGAGTCTCAATGTTCTCATCCCAAATGACTGATAAAAAATATATATAGTCTCACTTACCACCAAAACATGCTAGAAAAAAGAAAATCTAATCAATATGGTGTTGATCAAAGAAACAATGGCAAGAACTGAACGTAACGCTATAAATGCTTCCAGTACATCAGTAGATCATTAGTGATATTAAAAGAAAAGAAAACAAAAAAAACAGCTCGTTCCGATGTCTTCGTATAATGGCACGGATTCCTCAGAAAAAAAAACAAAACGCAAATACAAGAGTAACACTGACTGATCTTCGTGTTAGTCAATCCGACGTGTTTATGAAATAAAAAAACATCTTGTTTAACACTACACTTTATCTCCGATCAGTGAAAGAGAAATCCTTCTAGACCGAGGCAATTTTCAATTTTTGTTCCAATCCAGAGTGCCCCCTTTGTGAGCAGCTGGAATTTCCCCACATTCAAAAATCGACCTTGTGTCTAACTCTGCCCTCATGGGGAGGCAAGTAAATGGGAACAGCCCCCTCCGATGGAACACAAAATGATATGGTGTCCGTTAAGACATTTTCAGAAATGGATGACTTAATTGACTGTTTTTATAAATAGCGCACACACAATTATATTTAGAATGTAGACGAAAACCTGCGGCTAAAAATAGAATGGGGAAAATTGTTGAGAAAAAAAACAGAGCCACTGACAGGACTCGAACCTCTGTCACGAACGGACTTTTCAATAAACAAAAGGTGTTTTAACTACTACGTATTAGTGAATCCCGACTGTTTGACGATTTACAACTTTGGCATAATCTCAATCTTGTTCTAACCCCCGTTTTCACATCCGAGTTAGGGTTAGGATTAGGGTTAAGGTTAAGGTTAGGGTTAGGATTAGGGTTAGGGTTAAAGTGCTTTCTGGTTAGTTGTAAGGTTTCTTCGTAACACACGTTAAAATTCTGTTAGTGGCTCTGTAATTTTTTCTGATCTTACTATGGGTTTGATTTTCAAACCACATACAAAGTAAATGTCTCTGAGTGTATATGTGTGTGTGTGTATATATATATATATATATATATATAGTGCCTGTGAGATTTTTCTTCATCGGAGTTAATTCACAGAAACTACTGTGTTTATGTGCTCAATAACAAGTCAAGTTATATTTCAGTATAAATTATTATTTATACAAACATTATGGCTACATATGTACATACATTTTTCAGTTACAACCTTATTCAAGGCTTAAGCTCGTTAGTCACGTTCAACAGCGAAGATGCTGAAAATAAAATGTTTGTATTTTTCAGCGTCTTCACCGTTGGACGTGGCTTGATACGGCTAAGCCTTGAATAAGGTTGTAGCCAAAACATGTATGCACATATATAGCCATAATGTTAAAAAATATTTTATACTAACATATATATTTTTTTTTGTACAATTTTTATTCTCATCATTTACTTGTTTATATAATTGCTCTATCTCGTATATCGAGCATCAATTGTTCATGATAGGTTTTACTTTAAAAGTATATATCATTATATCATATCTTTATTTTCCTTTTCCTAATATATATATATAAGTAAACATATAACCGAACTTTCTGTTAAATACAGTGTATCTACTTTCCCAATGTTCTTTCGACATATACAGTGTACCAGAAATCGTATGGCATGGTGGTTAAGTGGTTAACAACGCAGACTGAAGAACTTGGTGTGCCGGGTTCGAATCCAGTTCATTACACAGACACACTTTCATAAAAACCCACACCTGACCTTTTGTCCAACCTCCTGGAGAAGAGGTAAATAAAACACAGTGTACCAGAGTTCATACACCACCCTGGTTTTCAGAAGGAAAAAAAAAACGAAAAAAAAAAAAACGTTTGATTTAATTTGAAAGTCAGGATGGTGTTCAACTTCTGGAACACCCTGTACATACATAGATACATCATATATAGATATTCCTAACGTCAAAATATAGAAAATTAATCGTGAAAATATATAAAAATATATTTCACATTGATTTTTTATACACACACACACACACATATGTGTGTGTTCGTGTGTGTGTGTGTGTGTGTGAAGAGTTGAATGGTTTCGATGGGAATCCGAGAGCTCAATGTACTTGTTAACAGAGTATGAATAAATTTAAAAGAAATAAACTAAACACACATTAGAGTTGTCCGCATTATACATTATTTCAACCTAGATGGGTCTCATCAGATGCGTACACAGCCACATTTTGGAACTATATATATATATATATATATATATAGTGTTATAATGGAATAATTCCAGGAAGAAATCCGGGTAAGAGAGCTCAATGTGGTAAACAGAGCAAGAATAACGTAAAATATAATAACACGAAATTACATGATTGTCGATGCAATAATTTATTTCAACCTTGCGGTTTTATTCAAGCATCCAATTTGACAATTACATTTTTGAGACTCAAAAATGTAATTGTCAAATTGGATGCTTGAATAAAACCGCAAGGTTGAAATAAATTATTGCATCGACAATCATGTAATTTCGTGTTATTATATTTTACGTTAAATATATATATATACACACATGTATATATATATACATATATATATATACATATATATATGTATATAGGTAACAAAAATGAACATAAGTAAAGAAGAGAGACTAACTTGAACACAAAGAGATTAACAGTCATGATTTGAGTTAATATTTCGCTTTATCAAAAATAAACATGATGAATTAACAGAGTCAACATTTATATATTTTTGGGACTAAGAAATCCAACATGTAATGTAGCAGAGTAGGAGAGTGTTAGGGTGGGAGAAAGGTGCATGGGGAGGTGGTAGGTGTTGCCACATGAAATTGCTAGCTGAAAAATTCTTCGGCAATTTGTTGGTAAAGAGTGTGATCGTGAAAAAGAGTCTGAGAACAGTTGACAGCAGGAAAGACTGTTAGATTGGAGGAGGGGTTTGAGAATAGTGTTGTGGCAATGTGAACTTGGTATTGGATTCAATAGAGATGGAATAGGAATTGAAACTTCATGAACATTAAATTTGTGGTTAAAAATCAACATGTGTAAATGTAAAGCGTTTTTGGTGTTACCTAGTTTTAAGGATCTGTTATGTTCATATATTCTTTTGTTTAGGAGGTGATGGGTTTCACCAATGTAAAAATTGTTAGTCACTACATGGAATTGTGTATGTGCCTGTTTGTGTTGTAAGGGTGTGCAAGTGTTTTCGCATTCGTTGAATTTTTTTTATATATAACTATAAGCGAAGTAGATTGTACGGTTCGTAAAACATGTCTGATGAAGGCAGTGTAAAAGTGGGTGAATCAAATCATGACTGGGGTAATCTCTTTTTGTTTAAATTTATCTTATTTTTGCTGATGTCCATGTTTTTTACCTATATATTCTGTCGGCCCATATATACTTTACACACACACAGCAATATATATATATATATATATATATATATATATTGATGCAAGTTTGATTAAACAACAGGGACAATTCCTGTTTGTTTCTTTCTTGATCCATCTTTTCATGTTGACGGACTAATGATCTAATGTTCTGTGTGAGTGCGAACAGGAACTCGCCAAAACGTCTAATATTAGCAGCTTTGGCGAGTTCCTGTTCGCACTCAAACAGAACATTAGATCATTAGTCCGTCAACATGAAAAGATGGATAAAAAAAAGAAACAAACAGGAATTGTCCGTTATTTAATCAAACAGGCATCAACATACAAATATTTGTCAAGGATTGTTTTAAAAATTAATTTTTTGAAGGCAATTTATAAAAAAAAAAAAAAATTGTTTTTTTTTTTTAATAAAACAGCTTCATGTAAGAAGAAAAGAAATTTGTTTTAGGCTTAAGTTTGTTCAACTAAGTTCAATTTGCTGACTTTCCGAGTAGAGCATTTCGATGTCAATGGAACAAATTATCCTAATTTTATTTAGAAAGTGATCGGGTCAATAAGCTATTAAATAATTTTTTTTTAAAAGCAGGTGTCGCAGTTTGCTTGAAGCATTGTGTAAGAAGTTGGATTCTTAGTATTTCTGCAGTTTACGGACCGTGCAGAAATAATAACATTATTTAGAAACACATTTTTAACATGGGGGACTTTGTTAACTATTCTGTACTTTCACCTAACACTCTAACAAACAAAAGATACCGTAAAAATTGAATTTATCTTGAATCCTATCTAAAGAATAGCACGGTCAATAAACTGCAGAAGTACCAATTTTTCTAAGGCGATGCCAATGCAATTTTTGTCGGCGACTGTTTGATATGGAATCACACGACACAAACATAAATCGATTAAATGACAAAATTGAAGAATGTAATAATTTTACAGCAAAATAATAATTAAATAATAAATATATTCATTTTCTGCGAGACTGCTAACCCATAATACCCCTGATTCGGACTTCTAGACGAAACCATTTTCCGAGTTGAGTGGAGATTTATTTTTGAGGAGATGATAGCTCAAAAATTAAAATAAAAAAAATAATAAAATATGACGCCATACTATAGCATCCTGATTCGATATAAGACGTTGGTAAATAAATATTTAATTGAAAACTATTGAATTCTTTAACATTGTCATTCAATCGATTTACCGTTGCCTCGTGTGATTCCTTATCAAATGGTGTCTTCAACAGAAATTGCATTGCCATCGCCTTAAAAAGAAAAAAAATTTCAATCTATTACAATATTTAATTTTTTTTACATATTTTGTAATATATGTGTGTGAAAAAAGGTAAAAGCAACCAAATCAAATACAGGAAAAAAATCATCAAAAAAAGAAAAACAAGAGATTTTACTCGTTTTGTTTGGATCAACGAACGTCTTCAGAAAAGGTGAAGATCTTAAAATTTATTGAATAATGGCAAAAGATGGGAAAAAAGAAGAATGTACAAACGGGATATTTCTGGCATGTGTTTAACTATTTGAAAAAAGAAGAACGCAATTATGCAAACGAGTGCAGTAAACACGTTTCTTTTTTCCTATGTTTTGCCGTATTTAATAAATTTTAAAATCTTACTCATTTTTGAAGACGTTTGTTCATCCAAACGAAACCGGTAAAATTTCTCGTTTTTTTAAAATGATTTTTTCCTGTATTTGATTTGTTTTAATTTTGTCTTTTTCACACATCCTGTCTTCACAGCATTTCATTTTATGATATATCGTGCATTTTATCCTCATATATATATATATATATATATATATATGCACACACACACACACCGGCAGTCCTCGACGTAAATCATACCCCCCTTATTGTACATAAATAAAGTCACCTTTTGCACTGCACGCATTAATTTTTCAATTTCTAATTTAGGTGCACCCCTTTTTAGTTCCTTAAACAGGGTATATATGGACATATTTGACAATTATACATACATATATATATATATATATATATATATATATATATATATATATGTGTGTGTGTGTGTGTGTGGACAAAAAAAAAATAGATGTTCTAGGGTTAGTTGAGGTAGCACGGTCAGTTGGATTTGAGAGAAAGAGGGATAAAGAAAGACCTGACCAGAGATAGGTTAATTTGGAATTCAATTTTCAAAAGCCGTCAAACAGACGTTAAACCAAATATGACGTCACGATTTATCGACACATATAAAGACAATTTTATTCTACTTAAATATAAGCTTGATTGACACGCATTTACCCAAAGGCCATATCAAAAAAAATTTGTTAAGAGAAAAACCATGTGAAACTAAACTGCAACTTTCTTTTGCAACATGAGCTGCAACTTTCTTTTGCAACATGAGCTGCAACTTTCTTTTGCAACATGAGCTGCAACTTTCTTTTAATGCCGAGGAATAACGCAAAAGATATTAGCACCAAAAATGGTTGAACGAAAACCTACTTCATTTGTGACAGCTTCGTTGGATGAAGATGCTTAATGGACAACATTGCGTACCACGCGACAGACCCAATACAACATAGATATGGCTGGATTTTTGATAACCAGACATTCTTTTCATGTTTATTTTTGACAAGGGGAGGGCTCACTCCCGAAATATCAACTGGTATCACATCATCCCGAACAAGATGTACAGTAAATACCATACTTGCTGACATATGTGAAAGATTGAAACATAAATAGATACTTGTAAGATATCATCTTGGCTCTGTCTTCAATTGTTTGTTTTTGTTCTTAACATCTCTCACCACTCCGGTCCTCTGCATTGTCTTCAGCCTTCTTAATACCTATTATATATATATATATATATATATATATATATATATATATATATATATATATATATATATAGATACATATATATATATCTCAATCAATGTCATGCTTTTCTTTGTTATGAGAAGAAAGCAGAATGCATTACGTGAACATCGGTGACGAGGAGTCCTGCATCTGTGCCATTCCCAATAAATGCCACAATTTGTACGTCTCGCGTTATTCGTAGTTCAAATATCAGATGAACGTATCAATTATCATCTTTAGTTTAATGTTCAGATAGATTTATGTATTTATTATGCTGCTTTCAGACTCTCTTGTTTTAATCAATAATCTCTGGTCAACTTAAAAAAACAAAAAAACTCACAAAATATATATGATATACAGATCTAATTAATTTCATCAGATAGACCCCAAAATGCCTCCATATATGCAGACTTATGTGATCAAGTGTTAAATTCTATAAGGAAAGCAATGATTTATGCATATCTGTTCGCATCATATTCTATAAGGTTCCAGAAAATAAACAATGGCACAAAGGAGAGTAGAAAGTGACTAACTTGGGGTTTACTTTCGGCAACTTTCTCGTAACTCTCGCTTCCTTTATTTTATCCTTTAGTCTTCACAATCCATGAGTGATGTTTCTGACAAAGAGGAAAGAATTGCTGTTTTCTGGGTCAGAATCTATTCATCTAACACTTATCATTGACTAGTTTTTGATGCTGAACTAGTATTTTTTTAGCTTCTTACATCAAGTGGTTTCATGCCTTGTCTGGAGCGATTTCCATTAAAAAAAAAAAAAAAAAAAAAAAAAATTTTTTTTTTTAAATTGGCAATTTGCTAGGCAGAAAAATGTGAATCTATCTTGGTTTTGACATTAGAAATCTGTTTTCTGGAGAAAGGAGAAATGTTGTCTTTCACTTGTGTTGAAATAAACAATGTCCACAGGTAATCTCTTTCATTTGTCTCAGTTTTTCGTTCTTTTAAGAAAAACTTACAAAGTTTCAATCATTTTTTTTTTCTGGATCTTTTAAAAAAAAAAAAAATTTTTTAAATAAAAATAAATTTTTTTTAAAAACTTCAATTGTTCGTGCTAGTTCTGCTGGTCTCATATGTGAATGCAAAGAAATCAATAACGACGTTACGAATTTGCGTTCTTTCTTCGATATGATCTTTTTGACAACACAAACATCAAACTGTTTTCTGCTTCGAATTCGTAACCCAGAAGCCATGGACGAAAAATAAAATGAAGATTTTCTTCTGTTGTACAATAATTCAAGTTACGAACAGAATATACAAAAAACAAAAAAAAAACATCAAATCATAAAGAGAATTTGTAACAACGTGATACAATAACCACATAAAAATATAACGTTATTCAAATGTTATCACGTAATTCGTATAGAAATCGACAATAGAAGAGAAACAATAGAGAAATAGAATAAGTCGTAACTCATTCTATGTAGAATAAAATAGAACAAGTTCTACAAATAAAATTACAACATAAAATCCAGTAAAAAAAAACTACAAAATAAACATACAAATTTAAATAAAGCCGACAAAAGCAAAAATATAATAAATAAAAAAACCAAAAAAAATGAACACAAAAAATAAAAATGGTTTTAAATTACAAACAAAATATTTTTTTAAATGGACTAGAACTTTTTTTTCGTAATGCTAAAAAAATAAACATTAAAAACATATTTTGATATTGAAATAAATTCTTTGCACAATATGAAAATTATTTTTTTAGCAAAAAAAAAACATTTAAAATTAAAAATGGTCACAGCTAATGTAAAATAGAAATACGTCAACTAAAACAATATAAAGACAATATTGTATCATGCAAAATTTATTCTAATTATATTGAAGATATAAGAGAAGAAAATTTAAATGCAACTTACATGAAATTTCATAATATAGTTAAAAAAAGGAGAGGGGGGGGGCAAAACATTGAATTTTCTGTCTTCACGTTCAGGCATTTATTCAATGAACAAATGGCATTAAATAAAAATTCTTAAAAAAAATGTTTTCATTTATATTTTTATAACTTTATATATTTTACTCAATACTGGGAAGAATAATGCTTTCCACTGAGTGGAAACTATTACTTCTTCCACTAGAGAGCTCAATCCACAAATAGGAAGCAAATGATGTTTGTGTGTGTGTGAATAAGATATGTAAGGTTTACAAAGAAAAGTGACTAAACTAATCACTAATGAAGGAAAGATCTCAATTATAAAAAATAGGTTAGGATTGTTAGGTTTAGCTACTTTACTAGAGAAAATAACAAGTGAAGATTTAATTGAAACCTTCAAAATAATTAATAAGATTCCTAAATATTGAACAGTCTTTAATATCTCGACTTTCCAACAAGATTTTTCAATGCTATGTTTTTTTTTTGTTTCATTTTACTTCAGTCGAAGTTCTCAGAAATCAAGGGACCCCTTCCTGGGGCTAACACTTGATCTCTATATAAAATACATATATATTCGAATATTCCATTAAAGTTCTCCTTTATTTCTCAAACGTTGAGTTAGTAAAGAAGTTAAAAACAATAATTTTCTTCTCCCCAATTAACCTGTTAACTATGTTTAGTATATCTTTTTTGTGGTCTATTGGTCTTACCGGATCCCAGGACAAGAATTCACCTAGTCTGGTGGAGTATTTAGCTAAGTGCTGTTACTATAGGCAACATCACTTAGAGAAGGTGCATCATTCCTCATATGAGCCAGTGTGGGTAGCTATACTGAGGGAATCTTATTTGTGCTGCGAATACTATGTTATTTTGAATATTTAGTCAGGGTTTACTTGTTACTTGTAGGGGGAAGTATCCTCATGTCAGGTTATCCTGACAAACCCTTGTACAGAGAGACCTTAGACACTCAATGACAGTGTCTAGTAGGCATTCAAGTTCTCTCTCTAATCTGACTGTACATGTATGTGTGTGTAGATAATTGCTAAATTCGTCCTATTAATAAACAAACGTTTTAAGTCACATTTTTATTAAGTAACACAAAATAATTTGTATTCATTCATGATAAATCAAAAGTATCCATCACCAATTTCAAATAGTCAAGCATAGAAAGTTTATCAACAAACCAGCACTTCGGTACCAAACAATATTATCCAAATTGTGTGCCTTTTTTTTACGGCAATAAACACTTTTAATTCATGATTGAATGATTTCTTAAGTTTACCACTTTTTGTTAACTCGTATTGGTAGAGTGGTTTTCGATTTTCTAAAAGTTTAAGGCATTTATTTGTGGGAATATTGGTAAACAAAGACCAGACATGAGTTTATTGTTCATGTTACAGTAGGGTCTGTTCTTATGCCAGATTTGGATAGAGTCAGAAAGTAAACAAAAAAATAATGGAAGCGGCTGTCTGTTGGGGTCAGACAGATCAATCTGCACTATATAGGAAAGCTAAATCATAGACGGGGAATTTCCTTTGTTCACAAGTGCATAGGCATGTTATATAAATAGATAGAGACGACAGAGACAACACGGAGTAGAAAACAAAAAGCAGACATTTGCAACAACTGTCACCAGTGAGAGATGTTGCCAAGGTAGCAGGAGGTAAAGAGGTAATTAATCTCTCGTTATCCAAACATTGGAGACTAAAATGTATTTTAATACAATAAAAATTACATATTTCATGTGCTTATATTTAACGAATTAAGCATCAAAATGAGGATGAAATCAACAAGTCCCCCTCCCCGCATTGCAGAAGCACATCCTCCATTATGAATCACAAAAGCCCAACCAGCAGATTTTTACCCCAAGAAAGCAGCAGATTACTCAACACGTGTCTACGTTATTAATTCTTTCGATTACATCAACCAAGTTTTATTTATGTGGGACTTTCTTGAAGACTTATTGGAACAAAGTCCAAATTGAAAAGTCAGGATTAGGTTATGTTAGGGGTAGGTTATGTTAGGGGTAGGTTATGTTAGGGGTAGGTTATGTTAGGGGTAGGTTATGTTAGGGGTAGGTTAGGTTGTGATAGGGTTAGGTTGTGATAGGGTTTGGTTATGTTAGGGTTAGGTTGTGTTAGGGTTTGGTTGTGTTAGGGTTAGGTTATGTTAGGGTTAGGTTGTGTTAGGGTTTGGTTATGTTAGGGTTTGGTTATGTTAGGGTTAGGTTATGTGCTCAAAAGAACAATAAACTTGTGGCTCGCCTTGGCATCAAGTATCTGTTTACCAATATTTTTATGCTTAGCAGGAAGGATATCAACTCTTCTCGAGTTACCAATAAACAATTCCTTGAAAACAAATTGCTATTTTCTTTTCAAAGCTGGTCCAGGGGGAGGGGGGGGGGTAATACTTTTCCAAAAGTAAGTGAATGCGATATCTCCGATGAGATTTGAACTCTGTTTGCCGATTCTATTATGCATTTAGCCTTCTCTTTCTTAGAGAATAACCGACAGGGAACGAGTCGTACAGAAGTATGATTTAAAATATTGGAGTCCCTTCCACTACGATACATATGAAAATATTATCGAGATGATGGAAATAATGGGAAGCATAAAATAGTACAAAGTCCATTAAAAATAAATATATATAAAAGTTGCAAATGAGGTACAAATTTTTTTTTTTTAATTAATTACAAAAAAAATAAAAATGTCTAAATCAGTTTGTGGCATCATTTTAATTATGCAGAACTTAATTTTTTTTAGGTGCTTCTGTATTACAGGGCCGAAAAAAAAAAATTTCTATCTTTAATTTTGAAGAGTCAAACAACAGGGGGAGATAATTCAAAGTGTTCCTCCAGGATTTATCTAAAAATGGATTTTAACGCTTTGAACTTGGAACATATTTTATATTTAACCAGAGATAATGTCAAAATAATAGACTTCTTGCAAGCGCACGGATTAATTTCAGGTGCAGAATTTATTTCAATGAATCTTTAAAATTTTTATTTGTGCCGAATACCATAAAGCGTTGTGATTGTTTGATTCCTAAATAATTTGTTTTTATATATATATTTACTTAAAGTTAATTAAAATGCATAACAGTAAAATCCCTTTGAAAACAAATCCTGGGGGGAACACTCTGAATTATCTCCCCCTGTGATTTGACTCTTCAAAATTAAAGATAGTAATTTTTTTTTTTTATGCCTTAAACCAGGAACAACATAAAACAAAGCATTATTCATAAAAATAAACATGCCCCTCACCCTCTGATTAATTCTTTGAAGGCTAAAAGTAATGTTTGACAGATTTTGCCTGAAATCTCAGCTCAGTTTGTCAGTTTTATGACATATCAATGGAATTGTGGGTTCATACCTCCACCGACAGCGAAAGTGACCAGAATAGATCCAGTTGAATTTGAACACAGCATAGTTGATTTCATTGCATGTGATAGTAGCCACTGAATTAATCACTCACTCAAACCCCCGTATGAAATTCACAAAACAAAGTGTTTTAATCATTGTTTATGGTTAGTTTGGACTTAATTCTTTTGTCTTGTTTGTTTTTTCTCCCAGTATACGGACAGATTTAGTCCAAACTAACCATACACAACATAGTTGGTTCTTTAAAATAAACACAAATGTCTTGGTTTATCTGTGTTATAGCAAATGGCAAACCACAACACCTATTGTAAATGATACAATGAAAACAGTCTGGAAGAGGAACGGGGGTCACAACTTTATGTAAGATAATCCGACATAATTGATCCGAAAGAAGTTGAACTTGTCTTGCCAGTTCCATAGTCTGTGACATCGATAACCCTGGCCGATGACATTCCCACTTCGATCCAAAAAATGTTTAGAAATGACAATCTGGGTAAGAGCATTTGTCACTGTAAACAATTTCGTCTGCTGACAACCATTTTTTTGTTTTCTTCCAAGTCAAAAACTTGAGCTCTTTTCCTTAAGGCCATCTTTAACACTAATGAACAATTTTTATGGGAAGGTAAAAAAAAAAATTTAAATCAAAGACAACTTCAAAGAAAATAAAACCAGACACCCCTTATTCGATGTGCACTTGGAAGCAGATATTCCAACCGTAATAGTTAGGATTTCAGATAATCTTTAATCTTAAGAGGATTAAGATGATGGATGAGTTATCCTAGTGAACTTGGATGGATTTTTTTTCAGCTCAGTTTTATATAAATTAACTATATATATATATATATATATATATATTAATTTTATAAACAAAAAGATATGCTTCGGAATTTTTGAGATGAGGGTTGATAATTTGTAGAATTTGGTATATTCGGACTACTGTTCTCATCTTGGGTGTTTTTATCACAATGTTTTGGTCAATGTAACCTCCGACTTTCTTCAGGTGTACTGAAGAAGGTCGGAGATTACATCGGCCGAAACGTTGTGATAAAAACACCCAAGATAAGAACAGTAGTCCGAATATACCAAATTCTATAAACAAAAAGAGTTTGGTATTTTCAGAATGACAGATTCTCAGCGGACACTGAATGATTAAGAACTTAATTTTGGTACTGGCAATTTGATTAGTGAATTAAAAGTTATAGAAAACTTCTTTTTTCTTTAATGAAATTCCATCAAACGTGAAAAATTGGATATAAAAATAAAAAATCATTAAAAATGAAATAATATTTAGTTTAGTCGAAGTTCTCAGAAATCAAGGGGCCCCTTGACCTCTATGTGAGCTACATAGATATTTGAATATTCCATTAATGCTCTCCTTTACCTGTCAAACGTTGAGTTAGTAAAGAAGTTAAGAACATTAATTTTCCTCTCTCCAATTGAACAGTAAAGTATGTCTTAAGTATAACTTTATTGTGGTCTCTTGGTCTTATCGGATTCCAGGACAAGAATTCATCTAGTCTGGTGGAGTATCCAGCTAAGTGCTGTTACTTGAGGTAACATTACCTGGGGAGAAGGTGCACCATTCCTCGTATGAGCCAATGTATAGCTGTGTCGAAGAGATCTTATTTGGGCTTTGAATACTATGTTATTTTGAATATTGGTCCTGACAAACCCTTTTACAGAGACCGAAGACACTCAAGGATGGTGTCTAGTAGGTAATTCAAACTCGTATATATATATATATATGTGTGTGTGCGTGTAAATATATATGTATGCATGATGCATTTTTAGTACAGTTCTGATGTTTTGAAAAAATTGTGCAATTTTGAGATGGTAAGAATAAGATTACTGAATAAATATTAAATAAAAAAATAAAAATTGCATTTGACGTGAAAACTGGATACAAAAATAAAAGATTTAAAAAAATTAAATTACGACATTTACTTTAGAGAATTTAAATAATTCATTACGAGACAAATCTGAGATGAGATCAAAGTTTCATTAAGTTTTTGCTTTCTTTCATGGCTAATATTCTTTTAAAAAAAAAAATGCATAAAAATATATTGAGTAGATAAATCATATAGGAAAATATTCTTTTAAAAAAAAAATGCATAAAAATATATTGAGTAGATAAATTATATAGGAAAATATTCTTTTAAAATAAATGCATAAAAATATATTGAGTAGATAAATTATATAGGAAAATATTCTTTTAAAATAAATGCATAAAAATATATTGAGTAGATAAATTATATAGGAAAATATTCTTTTAAAATAAATGCATAAAAATATACTGAGTAGATAAATTATATAGGAAAATATTCTTTTAAAATAAATGCATAAAAATATATTGAGTAGATAAATTATATAGGAAAATATTCTTTTAAAATAAATGCATAAAAATATATTGAGTAGATAAATCATATAGGAAAATATTCTTTTAAAATAAATGCATAAAAATATATTGAGTAGATAAATCATATAGGAAAATATTCTTTTAAAATAAATGCATAAAAATATATTGAGTAGATAAATCATATAGGAAAATATTTACCACATTAAAATAAATGTTTTTTTTATCTACGATAAAAATAAATGTGAGTTTTTGCTTTATTTCACATGCATCCAAGCATCTCAGTG
>OY744528.1:7385824-7573324 GCA_963556195.1 Sepiola atlantica | reverse complement strand
CAGTGAACTTGCCCCCGTAGATGCCCTTCAATTTGTATAAACTGTACAATTTCTCTTATAGTAAAATATTAAAAAAAAAAAAACCAAAAAAAAAAACCCTACTTTCCAAATAAACAAATTTCTAATCTTACAGCTAATAAAAATGTACTTCCTGCCTATCTCTTTTTCTCTTAGATCTTAATTGTAATTTGTCAATTTCATTAAGTGTCTCTAACCGGAGATTGAGTTTTGAACTATGTCAACCGATTAAATTTTGAACCATTTCAACCGATTGAGTTTCAAAACAGAATCAATAAAAAAAACAAAAACAAGTCTTATGACATGATTCTAAAAAAAATATAACATTTAATTGAACAATGCTTAATAGTAAATATTGTTTTTATTTTTTAATAAAAGAATGTAATTATCTCAATTAAAGAAAAAAAGAAGAAACTGGTTCTGTCAATTTAAATAATTCGGAACAATTGAAATTGTTTTTCGAAATGATAAAAAAAAAAAAATAACAAAAATTTCATCTTGGGTTCTGCATTTTAACACTTAAATTTAGTAAGAAACTTTAATTGAATTTATCATGGGTCACATTTAAATCAGCACGGTGTCACTACATTAAAAATCTATTAACATCAATAAACTCAGAACCACCAGTGGGTGCGTATTCTATAAGTCTGTATGCAAAAGGGGGTTAAGTAATGGACTTTGTTAATATAAATAGGTATTAACAAAATCATTGCTTAGTAGTGATGCAAGTGTTAGCATTGACCCATAACTTGCATGTAATAGTTTGAAAGTTTGTATGCAACGGAAGTTAACTGTCATGGCTTAATGACAATATTTTCTATCAAATTTATTCATAAATTTGATTCTAAGCAAATAATATATATAAAAAAAAAAAGAAAAAAAAAGAGGATTTGAAATCCAGTCAAAAAATTCAAGTTATATACACGAACTACAGAAAAAGAATCTCTTTTTCTGTACGAGGAAGAAGGTTCGATTTGAGTTTCTTAAAAGAATGTCACTAATTTTGAAGGTCATCTGAAGATGGCCGTACGGTACTGCAGTCGAAATGCTGTGAATATAAAAATCAAGATAAGGAATTTGAACAATGCAAAGGAAATTTGATCCGTTTTAAATCCAGAGGAAGGCCTTCAAGTGAAGGAAGAATTGAAAGATCTTCAGGTGCAGAGTAACGCTTGTACACGTTCTCGTTCAAAAGGTCATTAGTTCTGACCGATTACATTAGAAGCATTTAGTGTAATTGCTTCAACATCACAAAAACATTACGTGTATACATGCAGTTTTGAATGAACAGTTAAAGAAAAGGTCGATTCTCGAGGTGCGAAAATATTTAAAAAAAAAAAAAAAAAAAAGGCATGAAAATTGATTTGTGAGATATTGCTGCAAAAAAGAAAGTATGATTGGTTAGAATGGAATGAAAATGTATGCTCAAGATTAAATTATATACATTTATATAGAGAGAAAGAGGCACACACATATGCGTGTTTGTATGTGTTTGCCTGTGTGCATTTGTCATCTTGATGTCTCGACGATGTTCATATATCTTCTCTGATTTTCTTAGTCTTTCTCCCCTTGCTCAAAATGACCCGCACAATATATTAGACGTCAAGATCTTTAATGGAGAAGATATCTGAACACTGTCGGGACCTCAAAATTGATAACACACTCAGTTCCATCATAAGGCATCAATATTTGGCAAATATATATATCTTATAACAGTTTAGGAAGAATGATCACACAGAGAGCTCAATTACCTGCGTAAGAGCGATATTTATTACTTACAGGTGATACTCCAGAAACAAAGTTATCAGCCAGATGAAACCATCTGGTTTTGATTATAATTTGCAATTCAGCCGGAAGGATGAGAAATATAGCTATGAGAATACCCGTGTGGAAGGAGAGAAAGGTATGATGGTACTAATAATAATAATAGGGATAATAATGGTACTGAGGTGATGACTAGTAGTAGGCCATGACTATGGCGACGACAGGGAATCTTTTTTACAAAAGTGGATTGATAAAATATAGGTTACAATTGGAATGTGGTTCAGAATGTGTTTTTGGAATTCAAGGCTGAATGTGTTTTGACATATTGTGAGTTATTGGTTGAAAAGTAAACATTTGTCATTTGTTGTTTGAAGAGAGAACGCGTAAAAACAATTGAGAATGATGATCAACAATTGAAAAACATCAGAGCAAAGATTGTTACAGAGTCATGAGGATGTCCTGTGTTCTTGATCCCACTGATGTGTGCGACAGGGCACCCATGGTACATAAAGAAAAGTGTGTGAGAATAGGGTAATGTCGACATACACCAGCAATACAAGTAAGCAATAGAAAATCCCTTTTGTGTTTTTCGAGTCTTCATTTGTGAACAAATTAAGTGGAAGAAGAAGACGCTTCGGGGAAATGCTAGAATTCACCGACGGAAGAAAGACAAGCGACTCTTTTCAGTCTCATGTAATGTGGCTCCATTACATATAATCATTCGAAGCAACGTCATGTCTAACCACTTCAGAAACTTTACAGATTTTCACATGTGACCCCCCCCCCCCCCGCAAAGTACAATAGGGGGCCAATGCGTTACAAACACTCAGTGAAGAGGATAATAGCGATAGTTCTGTCCCCCATTCCCTGTCAGCTGAATTGCGGCGTGTAATAAAACCCAGATGGTTTCATATAACTAATGATTTCATGTCTATGTAGTATCACCTATAAATAATATACATATATATATATATATATATATATGCGTGTATAATACAACAACAACAAAAACATGTAGTAAACAAACATCTATCATCAGTCAAGTGGGAAATGAGACACAAGTGTGAAAATAAAGCGCTGATGAACATCACAACAATTGACAGCAGTTTCAAGACACACTATTTTCATCAGGTATATCACAGAAAAAGATGGATATTAGCAAACACTCTGGAACAGATTCGATAAAAATGGAGGACATTTTCAAATTTTACAATTAGAAACTAGAATTCAATGTATTAATATCGCTTCTATAATAATAGAAACAATTTTCTTTTTAATTAAAATTAACATAAAATAATAAATTTTTTTAAATTATGCCTGAAAAGAAGTTGGGACTGAAGCATTATTCTGCGACAAGCTGGATCCGTGTAAATTACCTTGGATTGTTAGTATTTTAGTTTCATCTGTGCGCGAGTTATCTCCCTTTTTTGGTGCATCGACAACTTATTAATAATATCTTTGCTTGCTGTTGACGTAGCTATATTTTAATGAAGTGAAATTAATTAAAAGTATTTTTCTCTTTACATCTATATTAAAAAATGTTCACAAAGACATTTTTTTTTTTTTAACATAG
Organism: Sepiola atlantica; assembly: GCA_963556195.1. Taxonomy (NCBI): domain Eukaryota; kingdom Metazoa; phylum Mollusca; class Cephalopoda; order Sepiida; family Sepiolidae; genus Sepiola; species Sepiola atlantica. The sequence goes on along the minus strand of OY744528.1, from coordinate 7,569,969 downwards.
TTCACCCCAAACAAGGCAGGCTGCCACTGTAGACGTAAGGGGTTACTGAGAAAAAAAGGGAAACGGTTTGGGGGTATCAACCTAAATTGGGATCTTCTCAGCGAGATGTCTGTTTACATTAGTTTAAAATTTCTGCATGTCAGTACCGTCGGGGAAACAGGGGGCAGAGAGAAGAAGCTATTTGAGTAGAAAGCTTTCCGGCATCTGGGGACCTCCACAGTGAATGGATGGGATTTAGCTGATTGCCGAGTTTGTCTAGTGAATTTACTTCGAGGAGGCACCAGAGTAGCCAGTTCATCGGAGCATAATCCATTGAAGTATTTGTAAAACAAACACAAGGATGCTACATTGCGGCGATGGGACAGGGACTGGAGCTTGGTTGACAGTGAGGGGCCTATTAGGTTGGCGACTCTTTTTTGGACCTTGTCAAGGAGGGAGAGACTAGTAGATGGTGCACCATTTTAAAAACATAAGGAGTGTAATAAAATTTATATTGATACGATTGCATCAGGAGTCGGATACTTTCTGAAGTGGTAGAATAATCCAAACATTTGGACTATGGTCGGATCATTCTTCCTATATAAGAGACATATACATCCTGATGGAATACTGCAATCACATCTGAGGAGGTGCCACTCAGGGCATTTTTTTTTTTTTTGCCTTGACAGAGGATCAAAGTGTAGTATCTGTTTCGATAGATACTACACCCCATAAACTGGTATCGTCTTGGCCTTCAGGGCTTGATTTACGCCGGTCTATGGGTCTGTCCTGTGCAGTACTAGGAGGTCCACCCTCCCAGGCTTTGCCACCCCTCTTTGGGGAGGAGTAAGTTTATTGCTTACTGCCTGAGGTGCCCATACCGGGGAATGCCGACGGGACTGCACAGGCAATTTTTAATGGCCAGAGTGCTCACCTTCTCGGGCGCTGGCTTTTCAAGCCCCACTTTCCCGACCCGACCTTGGGTCACATCTTACCTTGTGGGAGTAAGATAAAACTGGCCTTATGCCTAACCTCCTGGGGAGGAGGTAAATAAATTGACAGAGTACAAAATTGATATCGGAATCTCGTATGGTTGATCTCTTCTGTTCTCTACAGCCCCTTTCTCACAAAAGAGACGTTGCTAGTCTTTCTCTACTCTACTCTATCGCTATTTTCATGGAAAGTGTTTGACTGAGATTCAATCTCTGGTTCCTCCTTGTAAAACTTTCGCAGCAAGAACTCGTCTTTCTACCACCACTTTCCTTTCTTCCGTGTGCCTAACATCAAACAGAATTTCTATTAACAGAGTTTATTTCTAAGAAGTTCCCATCCATGGAATATGTTGCCATAACATTGCTTCCCTGAGGGCTACAACATGGTCGTCTTCACATCCAATGTCAACAAATACTTGTCATAAACCATCCTCATAAGTCATCAAATTTGATTCATTCTATTCATTATTTTCAATCCTTTCATAATATTCATCATCATTTAACAGACTATCCATTTTATTAACCTTTATCCTCAAGTGGCTTTTAGCCTTAATAAGTTGTGACTACTTAGTAAATTAATTAAAAAAAAAAGAAAAAGATATGTTTAATTTTGTTAGAAAGATTTTTTTACATATAAAAATTTATCTTCTTTAAGAGAATTGTAAAAGACGCCGACATAAAACATTTATATAACACAAGTTATTGTTTCAGTAAAGTATTGATATTTATGTTCGATCATTTCAGGCATAATTTGGGGCACTTCTTTAGAGACGTGGCCGAGGCCGGTGGAAATATGAAAGAGGGAGATAATTCAAACTTGGGGGAAGGGGTAATCGAATTTAAAATGCAAAAAATAAAACTTCTGAGGATACGTTAAAATTAAATAGATTTATTGAAATAAATTGAGCATCAAATAAATAAATAAAACGTTAGGGTTACTTCCTCGTCTAATGGACATCTTCTTACATGTCAAATTTGGGCATCGCCACACAATTCCATCGCTTCAAGTTGTGTATGGGACAAGTCTCATCTCAGCGCCACAGATGCAGGTCTTAGCACCTGAAATAAGTCTGTGCGCTTGCAAAATATCGATTACTTTGCAATTATCTCTAAGTAAAAACAACAGGTCTTCTAAGTTCAAATCGTTTGCGTCCATTTTGTGAGAAATCAGATTCGACCCCCCCCCCCCCAAATTTGCCTTATCTCCCCTTTCATATTTTCGCCGGCTTCGACCACGTCTCTAAAGAAACACCTAATTTTGAATAAAATATAAAAATCATTGTGTAATAATCATTGTATATATAGATAAATATATAGACGGATATAAAAAAGGAGGGGGGTGTATTAAAAGTGAGATTGTAGTGTGTCTTGATTCTGTTCAACAGCAACATTTATAAAAACAACCTTTTACACTCCAATTATTTGGACCAACAGGTTATATAACAAGTGATTTAATTTTAATCACCAAAATTTATTGTTTGGTTATACAGAAATTTAAGACAGCAGCTGGGAAAGGTTACAACCCGTGTGAACAGCCATTTTCTTTTTTTTTTTCTCAGAGGGTTGTAACACAAGTATGATACAAGGCAAATTTTATAGAGCAGCTTTACTTGATTTTCTTTTAAGTCAATCACAAACAAGAGCCAAAGAAATTCTAATTCTTTTTTTTTTTTTAGAAAGAGGAAGAATGTTTTGAAAGATATTTAATAGAAAAGCAGAAACAAATGAAAAAAAAAAAAGAAAAAAAAAATTTTTTTTTTAAAGAAAAAAAAAAAAATGCAGATTATAAATAAATAAAACATCCAAGTATTGTTGACATTTTTTAGTAAAATGCTACCATTAATTTTTTTGGTTGGTAAAGATTTCTAGGAGATCGCAAAAAAAAACAAAAAACTTAAAAATAAAGAGAAGATAACAGAAGTAGACAATAAAATAATAAATGAAGTGTTCAGGCAATTAGCCTCCATGTTTGCGGACAAAACATAAATATACACAAAGAGTTCATGTGTAAAATCAGACGAGATTTTTCAATCTTGCAAAATCCACCATTTTTGCTTAGTCTTTTTTCCATTGCATTATTTATTTATTTTTTTTTTGGGGGGGGGGGGGTCTTTTGCTTGGTATGTGGTCTTTTATATCATGTAGTAGTGGTGTGTGTATTATCATCTTCTTTGAAGGTGTCATTCTGTTGTCTGTAACACGAAACAGCCGACAAATCGAGCTGATAACTAATGGGCAATAGTTTCTGGGATATGTAAGGGTGTTCCAGTGCATTTGGGAGGTAGGAGTAAAAAAAAAAATTTTTTTTTTAATTTAAAGAAAAAAAAAAAAAATTTAAAAAAAAAAAAAAAGAAAAAAAAAAAAGAAAAAGAAAAAAAAAAGAAGCAATCCAAGTGTTCAGTCTGACAGCGCAAAAGGATCCGGGTTCTTCTCCAATACTTAAAATAAACAAGACTCTTTTTCTTTTTTCCAACATGAGAACAATTGTTTATATTGGAGTGGACAGTTGAGATTTCTTCTTTTTTTTTGTGCTAATACAATGTAAAGCTTATGGCCGATTGGCTCTTCCTATAAAATCCCTTATGAAAAGGGACGGAAATGAATGATGACAAAATTCTAAGGTAGACGATACTGTTTATCAGGGATCACAATTAGATCAAACTGCTGGGAGATTTAGAGTTAGGGTTAGTACTTTATAACACACACTAACCATAAAAAAAAAAATAAACTAACTCATACCTACTAACAATAATATTTAAAATACAATACTAAAAAGGAAAAAAAAAAGTATATCAAAATTCCATTTCTATTTCTTGCATTTTCTTAGAATTTTGCTATCCTTGATTTTCATCCATTCCCGTAAAGCGTTTTCACAGAAAGAGTCAATCAACCATGGGGCTCATGCTGTATTAGTACCCATTGTTTTCTTTTCTGAAAATGATTCACTACAATCCATAAAGAATAATCTTTTCTTTTTTTTTTTTCGAATAGAAATTTTAGATAAGTTTTTCTTTTCTGTTGTTTAAAATGCATTTACGCATTTTTTTTTTTTTTTTAGTCTTTGGTTAAATATGGATTTTTTTTTTTTTTTTTTAGTCTTTGGTTAAATATGGATTTTTTTTTTTTAGTCTTTGGTTAAATATGGATTGGACAAGAGATGAAGACCAACATTATTGATAACAATAAAAAAAAAAAAAAAAAAAAACATTGGCTGCTCCTACAAACTTAACTTTTAAAATGTTCTGAAATTACATAATTAAAAATCAAAACAATGACAAGATGTACAAATTACTAAATTAGTCATGATATGTCGAAGTCGGTAAAGGCAAAGAGCTTAGCATCAATTTTTTTTTTAAGGTGAGGGAACTTCAAAATCAAAATAATTTGTCACGAGAGAAACACAACATCGATAAATTGGGTAAATATTTTTTCTTAAAAGCTGGTTTAAAAAAAAAAAAAAATGAAAGCAAACTGCAGAATACGATCACAATCGAAGAATAAGAGAGAAAATAGGAGAAATTACAGATAAAATAGGTTCTCTAAAAGCAAACAGACTTCTGCAGGATATTCAAGAAAAAAAAAAACAAACTATTTTAAACTGAATTGAATAACTCAAATATTTTGAAGTTTAATTTGGTAAACAGTTAAATCTGAAAACCTAACATAAGATGATTGTGTATATTGAACAAACTCTTTGAAAAAAATTTTTTTTTATATCATTCTTGAATTATGTTGTAAAACATTATTAGCATTGTTTTGGGTTTTTTTTTTTTTAAAGGGGGGGGGGTCCTACTATTGTTATTTATTTATGTTTTTACTATACGTTTCGGCTGATGTGCCTTCTAACCTTCTTCAGATGCATCAGCATCCAAGGATTAAAAAAAAAAAATGCAACTGTTTATAAAGAATGCCCTCGTCACACTCCACATGATTAGGGTTAGAGTTATTATGCATGAATGTTCATAATTTTGAAAAGTAACATCAAGATAACGAGCTAATCGGATCTAAGGATGAAAGAAACATCAGGCTATACAATACGCAAATAATCGACAACATTGAAATGGCGCAAAAACACCAATCTAAATGAAGAATACATCTGAAGAAGGTCGGAGGACGTATGAGCCGAAGCGTAGTCCACAAATAAATAGCACAATTCAGACAAAAGCTTTAAAAGATACCGTGTATGCGACTGAAAAGTAGGGGTTGAGTAAATTGCAATCTGTACGATGGAAAAATGAGGAGAAATGTTGCCTAAGAAAAAAAAAAATTACATTTTCATAATCAGGATTTCAGATAAATATTGCTACTTTTGAATCTTGAAGAAATCAAGCAATCTTGTCAGGAAAATTAGGATTTTTTTTCATTTAATCGTAAAAAGGTGCTTATTTACCAATGATTTTAGAATTTAAATTTAATTTAAATTTTATAATATACTAAAATATATAAATATATATATATATATTTTGTTTTCAATTTTAAGATATTTTATTATTATAGTTACTTTGTTTTTTTAACAGAAAATATTAAAAATATTTCAGCAGAATTATCCATTTTTAAATTTCTAATACAATTTAGATATAATTTTAGAAATTAGCAAAATAAGTTTAATTTAGTAGTTGCTAAATTTTTTTCCTAACGTTTACAGCAAATGGAGAGTATTTTTGTTTTGCATGTAATTTAATATTTCAAAACAACCACAACTCATCTCTCTCTTGTATGTTTACATATAAAGAAATAATGAATGCAATCTCTTATATCAATTGATTTGAAACTAATCCGTCACAATCAACTCCGAAGCTTCTGTATTCAATGGCTTATACCTAGAGACAAAGGAGAGGGCCCCACTCCTTTCTCATGTGTAAACGCACTTTGATCATCTGGAACTCATTTACCGACCATTAAAGAACGAAACACTGGATTAGCGCCGAGTAGAGGATTGAACCCAAATATTACTGATCAGAAAATGTTGCCTCTAACTCGGTCATGGGCTCATCATTTGAATTAAATAGGAGAGTAGAAAGTGACTAACTTATGTTTTCTTTTGGCAGTTTCGTAACTCCTGCTTCTCTTATTTTGTCCTTTAGTCCTCACATTCTATGAGCGATGTTTCTGACAAAGGGGGAAGAATAGCTGTTTTCTGGCTCGGAATCTATCCATCTAACACTTATCGTTAGCTAGTTTTTGACCTTGAAGTAGTGTTTTTTTTTTTAGCTCCTTACATCAAGTGGCTTCATGCCTTGTCTTGAGCAATTTTCATAAAAAATTTTTTTTTTTAATTAACAACCAATTGTAATTACGTTTAAAATATAAATAGAAAGTAGTAATTAATCACTGATGAGGTGAATGTCTAATACAAAAAACTAAAGCAAAAATTAGTCATACAATTGTTATTTATATAGACAAATAACATATGATTAATGTTGAAAAATATATATTTTTTTAATAATTTTTACAAATGAATTTTAAAAATAAAATAAATCTAAACAATTTTGCTATAAGAAATATTTTTAAGAAATATATTCCTAAGAATGATTAAATATTATTTTTTTTTTGCTTTCGGCAAAGGGTAAATCTGTATGTTTGAATTTTTTTTCAATAATTTGACAGTATCTTCAAGATATTCATTACTGCAATTAAAATGCAAGTGAATGCGGAATATTAGTTAAACAAGCAATTTTTTTTGTTGTGATATTGATATATTTTTTATCGGACAGCTTCACATACTTTGACAGTAAACCAGAAAATAATATAGGTAATTAAGACTGAGTGAAAAAGTAAAATTATTTCAGTCCATTAAAGTCATTAGACGCAAAAAGGGAGTAAGTTTAATGTGAAGCTTTAGTTCACAGGAAAGTTAAGCAAATTTGTATTTGTTCTCAACCAGCTTAAAAAAACAAAACAATCTACAAACCAATATTAACTCCTAAAGATATATTATATAAAAAAAAATCTACAAACCAATATTAACCCCATAAGATATATTATATAAAAAAAAAACAATCTACAAACCAATATTAACCCCATAAGATATATTATATAAAAAAAACAATCTACAAACCAATATCATAAAAAAAACAATCTACAAACCAATATTATATAAAAAAAAAATCTAAAAACCAATATCATAAAAAAAAAAATCTACAAACCAATATCATAAAAAAAAAAAATCTACAAACCAATATCATAAAAAAAACAATCTACAAACCAATATCATAAAAAAAACAATCTACAAACCAATATTATATAAAAAAAAAATATCTACAAACCAATATCATAAAAAAAACAATCTACAAACCAATATCATAAAAAAAAACAATCTACAAACCAATATCATAAAAAAAAACAATCTACAAACCAATATCATATAAAAACAAAACAATCTACAAACCAATATTAACTCCTAAAGATATATTATATAAAAAAATAATAATCTACAAACCAATATTGACCCCTAAAGATATATTATATAAAAAAAAATCTACAAACCAATATTAACCCCATAAGATATATTATATAAAAAAAAAACAATCTACAAACCAATATTAACCCCATAAGATATATTATATAAAAAAAACAATCTACAAACCAATATTAACCCCATAAGATATATTATATAAAAAAAAACAATCTACAAACCAATATTAACCCCATAAGATATATTATATAAAAAAAACAATCTACAAACCAATATTATATATAAAAAAAAATCTACAAACCAATATCATAAAAAAAAACAATCTACAAACCAATATCATAAAAAAAAACAATCTACAAACCAATATCATATAAAAAAAAAACAATCTACAAACCAATATCATATAAAAAAAAACAATCTACAAACCAATATCATATAAAAAAAAACAATCTACAAACCAATATCATAAAAGAAAACAATCTACAAACCAATATCATATATAAAAAAAAACAATCTACAAACCAATATTAACTCCTAAAGATATATCATACAAAAAAAAACAATCTACAAACCAATATTAACCCCATAAGATATATTACATAAAAAAAAACAATCTACAAACCAATATTAACCCCTAAAGATATATTATTATAAACCAATTAAATAAAGAGTCAGAATACATTTGAAAATAAAATGCAAAAAAAAAAAAAAATCAGATTCTTATAAAATAAAGAAAAGACAATTTGTTTGGAAGTTTTACTTACATAAATGTAAGCTTTAAATGTTACAACAGATTAACCGTTATTACAGAAAAGCTTTTAAAACAAAAAAATTAAAATATTTCGTAAAGAGAAGAAAAAAAAAAGAATTGACTGATCAAAATCATTGCGTTACACTAAATTGATGATAATAGAATCCTGTTATTGTATTTCCCACCAAATAAGGCGGGTGTGTCTCTCCCCCCCCCCCCCCCAACTCTTAAATAAAAGAAGCGTCTGCATCTTATGACATGAGGATAGGTTTGCGCAGTGTTTTGGTGAAAAAGCAAAAGTCCGACGAATTCAACTCAACTTGTCCACATGCCGCACATAAACATCACTTTTTTGACGGTCAATCGAAGCTTATTCTCATGTGGCAATACGGTAGACAAATTTGGATACTTTCAGATTATTATCAACAAAAAGAGAGTACAAAGAAAGTAAAACGAATATAAATTGAAGCGGCAGATAAAAAGCTACATGGGTGATTTTTTTTTTTTTTAGATGCATCAACACTTTGATAGAAGATAACTTACTTTGTGAAACCACGCAAAGAGACATATCTAAATGAGGAATGAAATATAAATGCGATATAATTGTCAAGAGAATTTTAGATATTTAGATGATTTCTGATTGGAATTGGTGGACTTATTCTGGAAACCTTAATAGAATTTCTAGGAAATTAAGCAGTTCCTATTTTTGAGAAAAAAATTGAATAAGTTCAAATTATTTAAAGTAATCAAAAGTTTTGCTAAAGAGAAACAAAATTAAATTGTATTTTGAAGAATTTTTCTTACACGAAAACTAATTTTGTTTGAATACACATCTGAAGAAGGGAATTTTTCTTCCTGAAATATCATGGGTGCTTATGCTGATTAGCGGACCATTAAAAAATTTTTTTTAATTATTTTTTTATAAAAACAATATTATATACTTATTCAGTGTTATCTTCTTACTCACTGTGCAAAAAAGTACAAAAAATTATCTGCTAGAACTTTAATTACAAGTATTTTTCCATTCTGCATATCGTAACAGCGACTCGTTCACAGAGACGCCATGTTGTTTTTTATTATGATTTCGCAAGTTGATTATCTCCCCTGCGAAATCTTCTTTCTTTAGAAACAAACTGAAGTCTCTGTGAACGAATCGCTGTTACGATACGCAGAATGGAAAAATACTTTTAATTAAAGTTCTAGTGGATAATTTTTTCTACATTTTTGTACAGTGAGTAAGATTATAATGCTTAATAAGTATATATTATTTTTTTTTTATTTAAATAATTTTTTACTGTGGCCGCTCATCTGCATATAAGCACCATATCATGTAATACAGAACTTCCATCGAACCGCACTATCGCAAGTAAGATTGTAATATAAAAAAATATCGTACAAATAAAAAGGTGGAACCTACAAAGATCATTTCACCATTATTTGTCTTAATTGGCTTCAGTTCGTGTTTATCCGTTATGCCCCTGCATTGGATTGCCTTCTATAAATTACCTTTAAAGATTTAAAAATCAAAAGGCTAAAAAAAAAAGATACTAAAAGATAATACATGTTTCAGAGAATGTCTCGTTAGTACGTGTGAAAAAATACTAATTTTGTAATCTACTAATCATTTAAGAGAGAAAAAAAAGGAAAAGTAAAAAGTTAATTTCCGAAATATTAAAAAAAAATAACTGATAAAGATAAACAGATATAGACTGTGCAAAAGCAAAAGAAATCTTAAATAAAATTAAAAAGTCAGCGTAAAAATGGATGAAAGAACAATCGTCCTATTTAGTTGTGCATTTAATTCAGTTATTTAAATAGAAAATATTTCACTTTTCTTAAACTATTTAAACATGTGCAGAGGATATGTAATAGTACATGTGCACATATATATATACATATATATCTATATGTATATATATATGTGTGTATATCTTAAGCCAATATAAAAAGAAGAAAAAAAAACATCAAGAAAATAAATGGTTTAAATATTTTTGGTCTTTCAAAGATGTAAATAAAATCTCGTTTAAAAAGGTAAAAAAAAAAAGAGGATTTTTTTTTAATAGAAAAATAACCAAAAATCAGGTGTGACTATTTCAATTTAGGTTATTTTGTTATTTAAAAATGACAGGAGAAACTTAACTAAAATAAATTTAAAAAAAGTAAAATAAAACGAGTATATATATATATATATATATATATATTATATATATATATGTATATTATATATATTATATATGTATAAGCATAGTGAATACTTGTATCACGTGATGGTAGTATTCCATATATGTATATGGACATTGAAATTCTTAGAAGTACTTGAGCAAAATGTCTTCAAGCAACACAGAAAAGGAGGGAAAACAAAAGTGAAGGAAGAAAGAGAGTGAAAAAGAAAGAGAGAGGGGGAAAAACAACTTTGATAGGCAGAATAATAGGGTAGACTGGTCTGCCCAAAACACTGACTATAATACTAGGATCACTAACCTTTGCACTGAAAACTTGGAAGATCTTTTGTAAGACAAAAGTATAAATTTGGAAATGTATGTGTAAACGGTGTGTGTATTTAAATGTGTGTTGCACCTTTGTTCGACTTGGGAGCATCCATTAGTAAGCAGGCAGCACAGTTACATTGATGTGAGATAAGTCCAACATATGGCTGAAAAAAAAAAAAATTTTTTTTTAATAATTTAGATCCAAAATATTAACAAAAATACATGCTATTTGATCATTTTTTCCAGCATAAATAAACAAAAAATAAATAAAACGAGTATGGAAGAAAAAAGAAACACCTGGATCAGACAGCAAACTGGAGTAAATGACATCATCACCACCATACGAACGGCAAAACATAGATGGGCAGGTCACCTTTCGAGATGTACAGATAACAGGTAGACACTTAGAGCGACAGAATGAACTCCAAGGCAATGGAAACGACCTAGATGAAGGCCAAAAAACCGATGGAGAGACGACCTTGAAAGCTAACTAAGTCCTACTTGGCCACGCCTAGCCAGGGATAAAACAAGATGGAAAGAAACCAGGGAGGGGTTTCTTCACCAAGAGTGATAAAAAAAATTTAAAAAGATGATGATGATGATGATGATTCAATCATTTATTTTTTTCAAGATCACATTTTTAGAAAAGACTTATTCAAATGTAAGAACATAAAGACATAAGTGTAAGTATTGAAGTTACTGAAAGAAATATTGGCAATCTTAGAATTAAGGCGGCAATAATTATAACTAGACTCAACCCAAAAACTAACAACAGATTAGAACTCAACACTATTGCTCAAATTTGAAGAAATTATTTTTCATCAGTCTCACTATGACATTATGACAATAATATCTTCAACCAAGCTATATGCAACGTCTCTATTTTAAAAAAACCCAAAAAAACTGTTGCTTTGAAATAATGTATCGAAACCCCCCCCCCCTCCCCAAAAAAAACAGATATGCAAAAAAAAAAAAAAATGATCACAATTCTTAATTTTCCTGTGAAGAAGAGATTTATCCCAAAATGTTTGTCACGAGCTGCGGTTACCAGCTACTCAGCGTTGCTTGGGATGCAGTGAAGTCATTTTAGTTTCTCATTTTTATTTGTTTTTACATTTCTAAATTTAAAAAAGGTAGATAACTTCTATTATATTCTTCAATCTAAAATATGAGTTATACCCCTTGCTGACTTTTATTATTAGGTGTGTATTTAGAAATGTTTCATATTAGCAATCGTCTGGGCTGAACTATAATTTAAAAAAATAAATTGTAGCTAATACATTATTGTATTACCAATAACATGGTACAACAATAACAAATGAAAATTGGCTCGTCAAAAGCAAAGTTTTATTTGTCAGCTTAAATACTATTTGACGACGATAGGATTTTGCAAGGAGATGTCGACGTCCTCCTACATACGGCGCCTGGTATTCGCAAATGGTCACCCATCTGGTACTGACCAGACTCAATGTTGCTTAACTTCGGTGATCTAACGGGAACCGATGTGTGAACGTGATTATGCTGTCGTCATCTCCCCTAACTGGGAGAAACATGTGACTGGGGAACGCTTGTGAATTTGATACTCTATGAAACTTTCTCCTTCGGAGGAAGCCAGTTCAACGCGGCCAGGGTGAATGCTGTACCAGGTTCAGGTACAGGTTAAATACTACTTGGGTCTGACTCTGAAAACCCGACAAGATAAGTTTACATTTGCCATTTAAAAGATTTAAGAGAAAAAAGGAAATAAAGCAATTTACATCGATATTTAATGTATTGTTACAGCCTCGATAGCAGTTTTTTAAAAAATATTCTTATTTTACGTGCAAAATTATCAATAACCCTGACACACTCCGCTCTTGGCACTGCTGCGATTTTGGCTATGATAGCCCTCTTTAAGATTAGCGTGGGAATTATTATCTTTGAGATTATCCTACAGATAAAAATCTGAGGGATTGGGTGTGAAGCCCATTTAGAATCACACTTTTTACCGATGTGACGATTAACAAAGTGTCTCCGCAGCCATTCAAACGAGTCATTTGAAACCATCGTTCATCTCTTACGGCAACTCATCTTTGTCGGTACTTCTTCAGATTAGGACCTGAGCTAACTTTAACCCCAACCCTGATCCTAACTCTAAACCTAACCTTGACTCTAACGACGGGGTCAAAGTTAGTTCGGATCCTAATCTGGAGAAGCACATCTTCGTCTGCTCAAAACTTCTTAACAATCACTGGGAAACTCAGTATTGATCAACACAAAGGTGCACATTTGGGGCACATCATTGAATGGCGATAAAACAAAGACTGTTGGACATTCATGACTGAAACTTGGTGGACAAGACTGCAGTTTATTAACGATTTCATGAATGACATTTTTTTTGGGGGGGGGGGGGGGGGTTCACCCTGTAAATTACGGTAAAGGAGGAAGTAAAATTAAAAATGTCAAGTCACTCACCGATGAAATTTCTTGAAAAAATGTTGGGCCTCTTCTCCACTTCGGAATCGAATGAGTGCTTTACGTTGACTTTTCAAAAGCTGTAACGACTATTTGAAAGAGAAACAAATGTTACAAAAATTAATAACATTTCGTGATTAAATAAAAACCTTAAATAATGTGTTCAATTCAAAAATGCATTTGATAAAACAAAAACATTTTTCCAAATTACAATGAAATGTTTAAAAAAAAAATTTAAAAAATGTAAAAAAAAATGAATCATGTAAAAAGTATCGAATGACAATGACTTAAAGAGAGAGAAAAGTAAAAATATTTGTTCATATATATTAGCAGGCACACCCAACTTTGCATGAATAAGGACAACTGTGCTTTTTCTGCCAGCCCTGAACCCCATATTACCATTTTTATTTTCTATAATTTTCTATATATAAATTAAATGAGACGTTGGTAACAAAAAGAATCCGGATATGAGGAGTTAGTAAAAAAGAGTCCGGATATGAGGAGTTAGTAAAAAAAAGAGTCCGGATATGAGGAGTTAGTAAAAAAAAGAGTCCGGATATGAGGAGTTAGTAAAAAAAAGAGTCCGGATATGAGGAGTTAGTAAAAAAAAGAGTCCGGATATGAGGAGTTAGTAAAAAAAAGAGTCCGGATATGAGGAGTTAGTAAAAAAAAGAGTCCGGATATGAGGAGTTAGTAAAAAAAAGAGTCCGGATATGAGGAGTTAGTAAAAAAAAAGAGTCCGGATATGAGGAGTTAGTAAAAAAAAGAGTCCGGATATGAGGAGTTAGTAAAAAAAAGAGTTCGGATATGAGGAGTTAGTAAAAAAAAAGAGTCCGGATATGAGGAGTTAGTAAAAAAAGAGTCCGGATATGAGGAGTTAGTAAAAAAAAGAGTCCGGATATGAGGAGTTAGTAAAAAAAAGAGTTCGGATATGAGGAGTTAGTAAAAAAAAAGAGTCCGGATATGAGGAGTTAGTAAAAAAAGAGTCCGGATATGAGGAGTTAGTAAAAAAGAGTCCGGATATGAGGAGTTAGTAAAAAAAAGAGTCCGGATATGAGGAGTTATGTCAAATATTAGAATAACATCAAAAAGAAATATAAAATTTACTTCTTCATGTTTTCGCAGTAAACAAAACAAACACGATAACAGAATGTGACAAAAGAGCTTCATTTTAGCCACAATCAGATATTGCTAATAAAGAGTTTAATTCCTCCTCTTCTAGTGTGAGTTGGAGACAATTTTAAACAATGCATTCATTATTGCAATCATCAAATGTTGGTCTTTTTTTCCATAAAATTACTTTTTTGTAATAGCTTCTTCTATGTCAGTTCAGGTTTTCTCGCTATCTTCTGTTTCTTCAATGCCACTGAATTTTAAATAAACAAAAGGGACTTTCCAAATATGACAACAATCCACGTTCGGATCTAAAGAGTTTTAGTGTGCGGCAGAATAATATATCTTTTGCAACTATTTGTTCTGAGAAGATCATTATAATTTACGAGAGTGAGCCATTTATTAATGAACAAGATCCAATAATAATCAAATATTTTGCTAAGAAATAAAATCTATAATCTCAACTCACCTCCACTTGTCCACACGCCTTCGCCATTTGGCTAATTGTCCGTTCTGTTGTGGAAGAAGAAAGATTATCTACAGCAATCATTGTAGCCTTTTTCCCCAGGTTGCCATCACCATCAAGTAAAGTTCGCTGTCAAAAATAAATTAAAAATAGAATTTTTGTAAAATCCAATATACATATTATAGAGCCAGTCTCTTCTCCATTTCTTGTGGTTCGTAGACTAGCTAATACAATATCAATATTTAATTATGTTTCGACAAACATCTGCTTTTAAATGCAAGTATGTGCTTAAAATTTATATTTCCAACTGATTAATCCTACTGATATTTTATTTTGACTAGTGATATATAGATGAGGGAGGAGAAACTTTTCACTCAAAGAATATGTACTAATACCACAACTTATGAAGAACCGGGAACAAATTTAGTAAAAGACAGTTTTTGTGATTCACCTGTATTAATTCATGTTTCAAGCATTTTGATTGGCTAATCAAAATAGATTTGATCACTCGCTGCACGTGTTCCAAATTAAGAATTGGTAGTGACAGGAAAGAAACAGTAAAAGAATCATCACATTTTATTTAAAAGTCAATTTCTTGATTTTACTTAATGAAAACAAAAAAAAATGACAATAATAATAAGAACCACTTTTAAATTAAAATTTTTTTTTTTTGAACATTTTTGGCACCTAAAATAAACAACCTTCTTTATGTTTTCAGTGTCACAAATGACTTTTATAACAATTTGGTTAAATTAATAATTTAATAACCAAACGATATCATAATAATTAAATTTAATTTTCAAAATCATATTTTAAAAAAAAAAAAAAGGAAAGTAGAGACTCCTGGACAATGCCGATTAGGTACAACCAGTAACTAAAAAGTCTGAGGTTCATTTTAATAAATTCTCGCAAGATCTCAGAGTAAGAGACGAATTTACATGCAATTGAACATTCGAGCAAAACGATATATTCAATGAAAAGTTCGTAAAATATTCAAGACAATAAACAAATGTCTTCTAAAAAGAAGACATTTGTTTATTGTCAACAGAAAATGTAAATTGCCTCTAAAACTTTTAAATGGAATATTGATCGAGCATAACTCAAGATTTTAAAACAGTCACATGCGTAACGGACCAAACAAAATGATTGGAATACTTGGCCAACATTTGTTGCTGAATATAAAATCAAACATACAAAGTTATCTTGTCGAATTTTCAAAGTCAGACCCAAATAACACAAATCAAACATTTGCTTTTAACTAGCCAATTTTCATTTGTTATTGTTGTACCATGTTATTGGAATATACAATTTTTTTTTTTTAATTATTAAATCCAGTCCAGGCGACTGCTAATATGAAATATCTTTAAATAATCACCTAAAAATAAAAATCAGCAAGGGGATAACTGAAATTATAACGTAGGTCGCAAGTCACTGTTAACCTCCAAAGCAGCTCTTACTGCTCGACACGTGCACTCGCTTCGCACACTCCGTTTCTCTGAGACGGTACGAGACTCGCTTTTTATAATATCCAGTCACACCTAATTTCCATACGTGCAGCGAGACTTTGCGAGATTTTGCGTGAACTGTATGTAATAAACATTCAGGGACGCCATGTTGGATTTCTTTCCTTCTTTCTTTCTTTCACTCGCAGCGCACAGGACAAGCAAACCCGAGGACGTTTCGCAAGTAAGCCCTCTTCATGTTCATGTTCCCTACACTCCCCCCTGATCTCATGATCACAGAGATGGCAGGGAGGCCTAGATCGCCTTCGCCGGTTGCTTCTTCGGAGGGGGACAACGCAAGCCTCATCTTCGCTTGTGCTCTCGTCCGCGGTCTGAGGGTCGGGAAACATCGCGTCCGCTGGGATACTGCTGATATCCGAGTCACTGTCCGATGGGGCTGCTGCAAGCCAGAGCGATGCCTCACTGCTCTCTGACTCCGACTCGCTCTTGTCGTTCAGTGATGATTGCGTTGCTAACCGTAGGTCCCTAATGTGACGGGGCATACCGTCGACTCGCACCGCCTGTGGGCTGATTACCTCGGTGACGCGTCCAACTCCGTATTTCGTCGTACACTTGCCGCGCGGGTTCTTAGTCCAGACGACATCGCCTTTTTTCAGTTTCTCTTTGGTTACTTCCAGTTCGGGCAGCGGGTTAGTCTCTATGCCTTTCCCCCTGACGTGATACCTGTGCAAGGTGTCAGCCGGCGCTGTAGAGGGTGAAACATTATCCTTTGGGGTTACGTTATACAGGTAGACTGCCTCAAATACCGTGCAGCCCGTCCTGGCCGCAATGGTTTTGACGGTTCTGTGATTCCGCTTGATGACCCCATTTCCACTCGGTACGTGGGCGCATCGAAACCTCAGGTGTACTCCCCAGTCATCAGCAAACTTTCTGAACTGCTCACTAGTGAATGCAGCGCCATTGTCGGTTAATATCTCCGTTGGGGGGCCACGTTCAAGAAAAATATTGTTTAACTGACGGATGATGCTGGCTGCATCCTGCCGGCGCAGCATGCGCCATATCGCAAACCTGGATGGACCGCAATCAATGAGAGTCAAGAAATCCTCACCGTTGTGGTGAGTAATATCCATCGCCAGCCGGTTCCAATGGCTTTCCACTACCAGCTTTCCTTTCTCCCAGCGAACGGGTGCTGGATCAATGGATTGGCATGCTATACAATCTTTGACCACTTTCCTGACGTCTGCCTTTTGTACTCCTGGTTCAACCAACTTAGCGAAATATAGGGTCCGCTTGACCCCAGGGTGCCCGGTTTGTTGGTGGACTTCTTTGATGGTATTAGATCGAACGGGGCTCATGGAAGCGGCGCAGGCGGGCTGCATGGGTTCAATAGTCTTTCTTATGGCATCAAGCCATCTTTGAGGTACTCTCGTCAAACAATCTGCTTTGTTCAGGCTGGATTTGACCAGGGACACCTCTATTGACAGCGCATATTCGTTCACCAGCTTCATGATCGTGTCGAGCCGCCGTCGGATGAGCATTTCGCTCGTGGCTTTGGTTCGTATTCTGGCCCTCCCGGTGAGAGTATCTGAAATCCACTTATGGACGCAAGCAGAATCCGTGAATAGTCGCAGGGTGGTCGTCTTCCAAAGGATTGCCAAGTTTATCCCCTTGATAACCGCATCAAGTTCTGCCAGGTTTATGTGCTGGGAGTCCTTTTCTGGGCGTAACCAGCAAGCGTCTTCCACCACCATTCCATCATGGACCACCGATACACCAATGGCGAGAGAGCTTGCATCAACCCACACACTAAGGTTCTGGCTGTCGACGCACCATCTGCCTCGCGTTGGGTCTTCCTTGTGCACCCTGGTGAGGACTTCTTTGAGCATTGTATTGAGAGGGACGTCATGAGTTTCGTCATCCCATCCAGTGGTGACGTCGGAGGCTCTTCGCTTAATAAATGCCACCGCAACACGAAGCCAGCCGCCGACAGGAAGGTGTCCAACTAACTTTCCGCACAAGGAAAATACGTTTCGTCGTGTAACAATACAAGGCATGTCCGGGGTTTCATTTCCTCGTTTCCAGTACAGAACGTCATCTTCCTCCCAGACCTGCAAACCAAGTACCCGTGCGCCATCTCGTAGCCTTTCCGGTTCCTTGCTGAGAAGGCCAAAGTTGTAGAGATGCTCCCTCACGCGCGCCGCAGATACAATTTCCTCGTCCACGTACACGTCATCAATATATGCAGACGTTGCCCGCTGAATGCGCTCATCTTTAGTTAGAATGGTGTCAACAATCATTTGCATAATTGATGGCGCAACATTAAGTCCAAACCCCATGCGGGTTAGGCAATACCTTTTCCCCTTGATGAGCACCGTTTGATAGGGCCATAGTGATTTGTGTACACGCACTTGAAGGTATGCTTTGTGAAGATCCAGTACAGATACATTAGATCCCACTTGCCGCCATTCCCTCAACTTTTCAGTGCATACGTCCGCGCGAGCTGTAAAAGGGTCCACGTGCTCATTCAATTCTCGATAGTCGAGCACCGGCCTCACCTTCTGCTTATTCTGTTGGATAACCGCCATTAACGGGATCAGGCACTTTGGAGGACCCAATTCCTTCTCTGAATACGGAACTAGCCATCCATTACTAATCCAAGTTTGTAGTTCCTTGTCGTATTCTGCACGAGCTCCGGGGGGAATTTTGTATTCTGGCACCTTATTGCATAATTTCTCGGGTGGCTGCTCCTCCGACCACTTCCAGGAGGCTGTCCAGGATTTTGTGCGCTGGTCGAATTCCGCACAAAAATCAGGCTGTTCCAGCTTCATAGCTGCACTCAGAGCAAGGCCCGCTTTTGCAAAATGTGCCCTACCCTCACCATCAATGCGTACACCTCCCAATTCCTTGATGACGTCCATTCCCAGGAGTAGGTCGTAACCGAGCAGGTCACCGTTTATAACCAAGGCTCGTGCGGTTACTGTAGGCCCATCGCCGACACCTGCGCGAATGATGCTAACGCCACAAGAGGCAATCGAGCCACCGCCAACCGTCAATACCGGGATCCTTTCCTTCTCCCATGCGTCACAGCATGCTTTGCGCACGAGGGTCTGCGTGCACCCGGTGTCTACGAGCGCGAAGCGCTCACGCCCGTTTACGCGCACGCTCACTGTGGGTAGCGCCTTATTTGGCGACGATCTGGGGAGAAGACTGGCGCTATAGCTTACTCCCCTTGCCCGTTTCCCGGACAACCTCTTGCCACGTGACCCAGCTTGTTGCACCGGTAACAACGCACGCGTTTTAACGTTCCTCGATCGGGCGCGTCCTTTGCACCGCTTCGGCTACGGCAGTCTTTTGAAAAATGATTCGGCCCGCCACATTTGTAGCATCTCACGTCTTCTGTTGGTGGTGAAGACGCTTCCGCAGCTGCCGAAACTGGCTCTGTGTCCTCTTTCAAAATGTTTCGGGCTCTGGCCAACAACTCGTCAAGCCCAATCTCACTGAGTCTGGACGATGCTCGCAGCAGTCTGCTGGCGCCGTCTGGGAGTCCAGTCAGAAAAGCGCATCCCAGTATTCGCTCGCTTGTTCCACCAAACGGCGCGGCTAGCCTCCTCAAATCGGCCAGGTAGACGTCCACAGTCTCATCTAGCCCAAGCCGCCGTTCGGTGAACTGCCTCCAGGCGACGAAAGGGTCCACAGCAAAGGCTGCGTATAACGCCTGCCTAATTTCCTCCAGGCCTGGTTCGTCTCCGAGCTGCTGATACACCGAATATGCTCCTTTGGTCAGCCTCAGCGGGATGACCAGTGCAGGATCCTTTATATTGCAAAGTCTGCAGACGCGCTCGGCTTTCTCCCACCACTCGACTACAGAGGGTCCGGAGGGGGAGCCGTCGAACTCGGGTATCAACCTCAAGTCGAACTTGTCCATCGCCGAAATAGCTTGAAATTATAACGTAGGTCGCAAGTCACTGTTAACCTCCAAAGCAGCTCTTACTGCTCGACACGTGCACTCGCTTCGCACACTCCGTTTCTCTGAGACGGTACGAGACTCGCTTTTTATAATATCCAGTCACACCTAATTTCCATACGTGCAGCGAGACTTTGCGAGATTTTGCGTGAACTGTATGTAATAAACATTCAGGGACGCCATGTTGGATTTCTTTCCTTCTTTCTTTCTTTCACTCGCAGCGCACAGGACAAGCAAACCCGAGGACGTTTCGCAAGTAAGCCCTCTTCATGTTCATGTTCCCTACAATAACTTCTATTTTAGATTGAAAAAACTAATAGGAGTTGTCTACCTTATGTGTAAAAAAAACAAAAAAAAAAACTGACTTCATTGCATCTTGGTGTTAGGCGGGTAGATACAAATTAGTTTAGTAGTTCTAAGTTGAACAACCTTTTCGTAGTTGTGTTCGGAAGTTTTGAAAGTAGAGCATTGTTGTTTTCTTTTATATGGTTTAAGGGAGAGGGTAAAAAAATGCAGAAGGCTGCATTTTTATAGTGGTGCATATGAATGGCGGACGTTGCAAATGTTAGATGCTCATCAAGAGGAAAGAAGGGGTGGGGGAAGCACAAAAAAGTAAAAATGACGTCGGTTTTGTATTGGGACACCCCAGAAGTTTGTTTCCCTTTGAGATGAATTAAGTACCTCATAAAAACAGACAATGATGCTGAAACACAAAAGTAGTGTTCAGATTGTCTCCATGATAAAGCCGCTCTGGGTAGACTGTCTGACAAGTTATCTCAAGTTTAAATCTTAAGTGGCGAGAGCTTGAATGGTCCAGTACTGAACAGGGACTAAGAACCCCCAAGAGATGAGAGGGGTGAGACCTGGCTCACTGGGCATGACAGGAAGTTGGTGTTTATTAAGAAAGCTGGCAGTTTGAAGCTGGGTGCTGTCGAGTGAGAATGGGTCCATCGGGGTCTCTTAGCTAAAGGGTTATGCTGGACTTATCCTTTTCTGGTCGTGCAGGAAAATCTCGTTTTGCAAGTCTACCATTCAGCCTGGGGAACACGAGTATGATTTATGTCCAACAAATAAATTTGTTAATTGTTGATAAACTCGACTCATCGGCGTTACTTACTTGGCATGGGAATTTTTTGTTGCAGCACGGAGTGAGAACGCACAACGGAACGACGTGCAGAGACGATTACGGCCAGTGCAGTAAACGCACAGACAAACATACATACATATACACGTTCACATGGGGACATTTTGGGAGCTATTTAGGGTTCCTGATACAAGTGAGAAATGTGCTTTTGTTTTTAAAATAACCTATGATTTTTTAACAACATAGCTGTGTGATTATGTGTGGAAGTGAAACCTGGCCCATGAGGGCTAAGGATATGTGTTGCATGGAGAGAAATTATATGAGAATGATACGATGGATGTGTAATGTGAGTCTTGAAGACAAGCTTAGATCTGATGATCTCAGAGGTTTTGTCACATTGAAATAATAGATGACAGTTTTTGGGTTAGTAGATGTAGAACAATTGAGGCAGCAGGGTCAATTGACAGAGGAAGGCCAAAGAAAACATAGGATGTAAATGAAAAGGATGGATTTGAAAGTGAAGTGATCGTGTCGATTATTAAAATGATGCTGATTGGATGTAAAGTTAAATATGTGAATCTGACTTTATAAACAAAAATATGAGAAAGAATTTGAATGAGAAAACTTAGTATGGTCAAGAATTAATTATTTATTTACTTTTTACAATTGGAAGAAGAGGATTTACTAATTAATTCGAACAGTTGTAGTGGGAGCTGATACGACAACATCTTTCCAAAATGTCTGTCTCTGTTGGAAGCCAAGGGGACGTTACTCTGCAATTTTGCAAGGGAAGTAACTCTGACAAGTTATCTCCCTTTAATATGTCGATTATATGATGATAAGATTTTGTACATGGTATGATTTATTGCATTTTTTTTTTACATTGTGCATAGTTTATTATAATATGCTCGACTCTGAGCAGGTGATCACGAGAGGGGCATCACAACTTTAAAAAGTGATCAACTGAAATGCATTTAAAAATTCAAAAGAAAAGGAAAAAGAAAAGGAAACAATGATTTTAATAAAAAATAAATGAAGTTTATTTTTTATATTTCTTTTTTAAAGTTTAATTTCAAGTTAATGTAGTTGCATATAAAAAAAATCGTTTTTCAATTTTTTTTTACCCGACTTTATATTTGTAATTCTTTTACAGATTTTTTGTAAAATTAAGGTAAAAATGCATAATCCGAGTTTGAGAAGGAGCAAATTGTTGGAGTTCATATGGCAGGAGCCTAGATCCCCAAAAGAGTTAAAACTGCTTTTCCAGAGCTACTATGTGGAGGATCATGACTGAATTCAAGAAGCCGGGAAAAACCTCCAAGCAACTGGAGTAATTCTGGACAGATTTTTCATTTCAAACATAAATAAATAAAAGTTTTAAATTAATATTCTAAAAAGAAAATAGAGAAAAAAATTTAAAATATTTTTTCTTGAAATATATATTTTTAAATTTGCAAATATTTTTTATATACTTTTATAAATTTAGATGTTTAATCACATTTAAATTAATTTTACTGCTTTTTAAAAAAATTTGTTATTAAAGATCGTCAAATTCAAAGAAAATATTTCTTAACTGGTGACATTAAAATATCAGTTTTTTAAATGTTTCATTCAACCAAAAAGAGACAGCTACTTACCCTACCAACATTGGGTTGTTCTTTGCCGGCAGCTAAGTTTCCGGGTCCTTTCCTCGTATTGGCACCCATTCCCATGGGCCGAATAGGTTGTCCTCTCCCCATTGAAGGATTAGGGAATTTTCCCTGACGATCCTGGCATCCAGCTGCATTTGATCCCTGCATACGGATTTGACGATTAACCGAATGCTTTATTAGCTGCGGTTTTTTGTCTTGGTTACCAGGGTTCATCTGGGGATGGCCACCTGCCTGATTTGGATTTTTATGAACAAGCTTCTTTCCGCCAGCAGATTTATTTGGTGCGGCCTGTTGGGAATCCGGCCCTTTGATGATCTTCTTATAAACAAGTTTATTTTTCCTCAATATTTCAGGTTTTGGAGAAGATAGCGTCGGTTTAGTGTGCACTTGTGGCAAAGGTGGATGTGGCGCGTCACCTCCAGGTGACATCGGTAACAAATGGCCTCCCCTACCAGGCATTCCTCGTCCACGACCACGGATATTTATACCACGGACTCCCCCTCTTCCCTGCATCATGGGCCTTTGTTGGCCACCTGGAGGCATGAACCTGAGCTGACCCGGAGAATACGGAGGTCGCATTTGTTCCTGAGCATTACGGGGTTGTCGAGGAGGACCCAGCAAGTGTGGTTGTCCACGCATTGGTCGAGGGTGACCTTGAAATCCAGGATGCCGGAGTACCCCTGATGGAGGGTGTCGCATACCAGCAGGTGGTGGATGTCTTATATTTCCCGACGGCATAGGTCTTGGTCCTCCAAGGATATGATGGCGTGGTTGACCAGGTCTTAGTTGACCCTGCATGCCTACAGGCCGATGCTGGTTCATCCCAGGGGACATTGGCCTTTGTTGACCAAACATTTGACCTTGGTTGGGATTTGGCATTCGAATTTGTGATGATAAAGTACGTCCCTGGAAACCTCTTGATTTGCCCCCACGCAGGGGTCGGGACTGCTGTTGATGAAACGCATTTTTAGGGGTCGGTTGTTGCTGTTGTTGTTGCTGCTCTTTTGTCTTTGAGGCTGTTGATTGTCCAGGTATCTGCTTTGACTCTTCCTGTTTCTGTGATGAAGCCTGCGTCTTTTGCTCTGGATTCTTATTTGGCAAGACTCGCTTCACTTTCTTCGTAGTAGACACGGACTGAAACTGTTGGTGGGGAGGAATATACTGTTTCTGGTAGAAATTCTTTTGTTCTTCCGACAAGATCACATTGTTTGCTGCTCGTTTTTCTTCGACTTTAACCGGCTGGTCTTGTGGTTGGCCCGCCGTGCTTTTATCTTTCTCCTGACTCGGTTGTGAAACAACTTGACCCGGACCAACCTTCACCTGCTTCACGGGCCTTCCAGCCAACTGCTGAGGGGAACTACGCTTAACACCCGCAATGTAGGTCATGTTCTGACCTGGTGTTGGCTGTAGCGGCCTTTTACCTAAATTCGGTTTCGCTTGAGGCTGAAAGGTTTTGTTAACTGTTTTATAGGGTGTTTCTTCCATGAACGTAGCTTTCTGTTCTTCGGATATATCAGCTAGAGTTAAACCTTCAAAATAAAGAGAAGGATTATTTAACATTTAAAGAATAACTATATCAACAAATAAGAAATCTTAATGTCTCTTTACAATCACACTATCATGATAAAGCTTCTTTTTTTTAAATTTTTTTTTTAATTTTTTTTTTAATTTTAAATTTTTTTTTTTAATTTTTTTTTTTAATTTTAAATTTTTTTTTTTAATTTTAAATTTTTTTTTTTAATTTTAAATTTTTTTTTTTAAATAGGCCAATTTTGGGATTGAATTCTCTAATAATAAGAAATTCTTAGTCTAATAAAATAAGACGAGGAATAGAGGAAAGCATCTTGACTTTAAAAAAATGAATAAAAAGTTCAAAGATTTTTTTAAATGCAGTGGGTTGTAGAAATTGTAAAACGCAATTGTTTCCATGTGGATTCTTTCAGTATGATGTCAATCATCAGACAATGGGCAATGATAAAATGAATTAATGAAATGATTCTGAAAGTGGCTAAAATAATTGAAATTAGAAATATTGTATAGAGATTGGAAACAAAGGAACATTGGCATATGGCTGGCCTGTGTATTCTTTTCATATGCTGTCAATCATCAGACAATGGTCAATGATAAAACGAATTAATCAAATGATTCTGAAAGTGGGTCAAATAATTGAAATTAGAAATATTGTATAAAAATTGAAAACAAAGGAACACCGATGTCTGGCTGACATAGACATTTGTTTTATAAAGATGAACATAATAACAAAGGAGAGAAGCGAAAAAAAGATTAACATCTTTGCGACTGCTATATCACCAGTCCGAAAGACATCACTTTCCACTGAGCAACTGCATACGTGTCTATGAATGAGAGAACAGCTGTTTCTGTCATCGAAAAAGATAACAAGCAATCTGGTAAGGATAAAAGGATTCCCCGCGCAATGTTTCATTAGAACTTCAGTATACTTTTTAAACTTTTATTTTTTAATTTTAATTTTTTACGTTTTACTTTTTAATTTTAATTTTTTACTTTTTTTTTTACGTTTTACTTTTTAATTTTAATTTTTTACTTTTTTTTTTACGTTTTATTTTTTAATTTTAATTTTTTAATTTTTTTTTAACGTTTTATTTTTTAATTTTAATTTAATTTTTACTTTTTATTTTTTACTTTTTATTTTTTACTTTTTATTTTTTACTTTTGCTTATGACATGCTATTATTTTAGGTCTTTTTGTTTCCCCTTTTTGTTTTATTTATTTATTTATTTTTACTCTAATTTAGCTCAAACAAGGGGGCACATTGCCACCGAGACGTAAGGGTCTACTGTGGATTAGGGGCCAGATTTATAGGGGGCATCCTAAGTGAGAAGTTTAGCAGTGAGATGTTTGTTTACATTACATTTAAATTTCTGCATGTTGCTACAGTCAGGGAAACAGGGAGCAGGGAGGAAATTCCAAAGTCTAGCAATTTGAGAAAGGCGACTTTCACGGTGAATGGATAGGATTTAGCAGATTGTCGAGTTTGTCGGGTGTATTTACGTCAACTCGGGCACCAGAGCAGTAAGTTCGTCGGAGAACATTCCATGTAAGTACTATGGCATGCCCAAACCAGCGAAGACGGTTTGCCCTTATTAGGACATCAAGTTTTGGAATGGCCAATTTTTCAAGTAGTGTCCGACCTAATGTTCTGGATCTGTTCCGGCTTTACATTGCATATCCACCTAATCATTGCCCTGTCATTTCTCTGGAGTCTAGCAAGTGAGGCCTGTGTGAGGGCCCAACACTCACTGCGATATACTGTCAGAAATAAATTTCAGTGTTATATAATGTAGCATTTTTTTAAGCAGAATATTATTTTCTATCACTTGCCATGAAACATAAACAACTCAATGGCTGTTCAGTTTGTTATCTAAGTTTAACGTAAAATAACCCCTTCCTCCTTAAGTTGCTATTTTCTCTGAGGGCTTCTCTTCACTCTCTAAAAATGTTGTTGTTTAATTATTTTGAGAAAAATCGTTGGATTAATGGATCAACTAAATATGAAATCCTCCTACATTATTGAAAGAAAAATGCTGTTCAGCTTTTAGAGAGGGGTTTTACCTTGATATAAAATGATCTTCTCACTTTTACCCATAAAAATTACCTCAGTCTAAGAGGATGGATTAGGAACAGAAGCTTTATATTTAATTAATTCAAGGATATGTAAGTAGTTCAAGGATATTTAAGTAGTTTTTTGGGACAATGATTAATAATAATAATACCTGTGCTCTGTTAATTTTTATTTTTAGCAGTTAGAAATGGTCTTTATTTCCCCCTTCCCTAAAACACACATGTAGTAGCACCAGCCTCGGCTGGTACCACGCAAAATGGTTGTGAGGGGTCAAGGAGGATGGAAAGACCAAAGATGGAGAGCACCAAACAAAACTTCCCCGAGAAGGGTACGTAGAGTAATGGAACTTCAGGTAAGCTTGATGCCGCTCAAATTCCAGAGAAGACCAACGATCGGTGCCAGTGAGAAATCAATGGTAAACGGCTGTTGTGATAACACAAAATGATTTACAATTCCCTGGGGATCCATTCAAATCACCACATGTGGGTCCAAGCGACTCATTATATTAAAAACTTACCAACAGGGTTTAAAACAGAGATGCTAATCTAATAGATCCCTCACTATCCAACAAGCTACCAGCCATATCTCATCGCCGCAAAGTTGCATCCTTGTGGTTGTTTTACAAGTACTTCAATGGAATGTGCTCCGATAAATTTACTGATCTGGTGCCCCCTTGACGTAAATTCACTCAACCAACCCGACAATCAGCTAAATCCCATTCAGTGACTGTGGAAGTTCCCAGATACCAGAGAGCCTTCTACTCCAAGAGCTTCTTTCCTTGAGCTGCCGGCCTTTGGAACTCCCTCTCTGTTCCCTGTTTTACCGATTGTACCGACAATGCAGAAATTTAAAACTAATGTGAACAAGCATCTCGCTGCATAGCTCCCAATTCAGGATGCCCCCCGAAACTTTCACCCTAATTCTCAGTAGCCCCTTATGTCTACAGTGGCAACTTGCCTTGTTAGGGAATAAAAAAAAAAAACAACCCTAACCAGTGTCACATTTCACCCCAACAACCATATGTGCTCCCCTCTGTCACACATATCATTAGCATTGATTAAGACAAAACCTTGGCCATACCTTGTTCGGCTAATTTCTCTTGCAAATCTTTTCGTCTTTGCTCAGCATGCATCAAACGTCGCAACTCTTTGCGGCGAATTACTTCAGCGCGCATCCGTTTTTGCAGTTCTAATTTTTCTCGCATGGATTTTGATTCTTCGTCAAGAGAATCCTGGAAAAGAATTGTGCAATTAGTTTAAACCTGTGGGAAATTTCATGGTGAATGTAAAAATTATTAATGCGAAGTTACCATTTTCAAGATACATACCGTATTGTTTTGGCCATACGTTGAGCGGTTATTTTTAAGATTGGAAGGAATGATTCGGTGTAGGCTCGTTCATGAGTCGACCTATATTTTTGGTATGGAGCTACGTTTGACCAAGTCAAGAAACGCTTCATCAGAAATTCTACACCATCATTTTCTTGGTGAATATGCGAGCCCTCGCTGATGTACTGGTTTCCCCGTTAGTTTCCCCGTTTTTCAACATCATATCAGCTCAGCCAGAAACCCAGCCTTGTTTTGATAAGAAACAAGCCCACACTTTGAAAACAACTAAATGGTGCCGTCAAAATTTTGTATCTGAGATTGAGAGAACACAACCCACCATTTTACCAGGACTTGCACCTGATCATGTTGCAAATTTTCCATTTCTGGGAATTTCAATTGGATCCCCTGGAGGTATCATGCTATAGCGAAATATCTTCCAGATGTCATTCCTCCTTGTTGGAAACAAAAGGCCACATTATCCACTTTACGACTGTTATAATAGTAATTCGTCAGAATGGCAACTGGGAGGTGACGGTGGTTAAGTGGATAACGACACGGACTGAAAACCTTGGTGTTCCAAGTTCGAATCCAGTCGGTTCCACAGTACCACTTTCACTTAGGGATGTTGGCAACCTTCTCGTGGTCCTTCCCGTAAGTACCCGATGTCTTTTCAGAAAGATTTCTAACTCGGAAAACATCGGGGAAACTAATGCCAACACCAGAATCATCTGATTCACACGAAAGAAGAAGAAGAATGGCAACTTAATGACATTGTAAAAAAAATTAAAACTATTGTAGAGAAAGTACTGACACCTCTTCCTGATACAATGAACTATCCTGAGTAGCATATCAACGACGACAATGCTAGGCTTGAGGAGTATGACTAATACGAATATAACTGGGGCGTTCCCCGTATACATTACAAACCCGTTACCCAATTTGTAACTACCTATTGTGTTGTCCACTCAATAAATAATAGTAATAAACCCTTTTCTAACCTGTAACACAACGGATAAAAGTGCTAAGTTATAATCAGTTCCAAGTGACAGTCTTCTGGAGGTTGAAGGTTCAATCCTCAGTATGGGCGATACTACGACTTACTTAAAACTTTGTCCCGGTTATGGCTGGCTAAAAAGCTATTTCCGTGGATTAAATAAAGAGTTCTGTTCAAAATTTCGTACAGATTCCAGAGTTCGAGATATAAATTCTCGAGTTTGACGAGACACACCTAAAGAAGGTCGGAGGTTACATCGGCCGAAACGTTGTGAGAATAACATCTAAGATGAGAACAGTAGTTTGAATGATCCAAATTATATTTGTACGTTGACTGTTCAAGTTATTATTAAATATCGGATAACATTACTTTAAAAAAAAAAAAAAAAAAAACTTATTTTTGCACATCTCCGTTACGTTAAAACTGAATACTTTAAACGGAGATGTGCAAAAAAACAAAAAAAAACTTATTTTTGCACATCTCCGTTACGTTAAAACTGAATACTTTAAACGGAGACGTGCAAAAAAACAAAAAACAAAAAAACCTTATTTTTGCACATCTCCGTTACGTTAAAACTGAATACTTTAAACGGAGACGTGCAAAAAAACAAAAAACAAAAAAAACTTATTTTTGCACATCTCCGTTACGTTAAAACTGAATACTTTAAACGGAGACGTGCAAAAAAACAAAAAACAAAAAGAACTTATTTTTGCACATCTCCGTTACGTTAAAACTGAATACTTTAAACGGAGACGTGCAAAAAAACAAAAAACAAAAAAAACTTATTTTTGCACATCTCCGTTACGTTAAAACTGAATACTTTAAACGGAGACGTGCAAAAAAACAAAAAAAACTCATTTTTGCACATCTCCGTTACGTTAAAACTGAATACTTTAAACGGAGACGTGCAAAAAAACAAAAAAAACTTATTTTTGCACATCTCCGTTACGTTAAAACTGAATACTTTAAACGGAGACGTGCAAAAAAACAAAAAAAACTCATTTTTGCACATCTCCGTTACGTTAAAACTGAATACTTTAAACGGAGACGTGCAAAAAAACAAAAAACAAAAAAAACTTATTTTTGCACATCTCCGTTACGTTAAAACTGAATACTTTAAACGGAGACGTGCAAAAAAACAAAACAAAAAACAACAAAAACTTACGTCTGATCGTGTCAGTTGCTTGAGGTGAGTTGAAACTTTCGCTATTTTGTTGGGAGGTTCACTGACATCAGACATTAATTTTACTTGAGGTAGTGAAGTCAAAACCTTGATATTCTTATTCTGTTGTGTCTGAATCTCTTGTCGTTTACGTTTAGGTGACACCAAAAGGTTACCCCTGGAAAAAAAAAGAAGCAACAAATGTACTGTCAAAAATAAATGTCTACTTTTTCCAGTGCCTGACGAATAATTACACTGTTTATACACTTTTGATGTAGTCAACAGAGTTGATTTTAAATTGATTTTTCTTTTTAATGGAAAAAAATGTTTTTTGATGAAAATAAATACTGAAAGTTTTATTACAATATGGGAAGAGTAAGGGGAGAGAGAGACAGGGGGAGAAGGTAGGAAAGAGAGGAGGGAAAAAAGAGAGACAGACAGAGGAACAAGGGGAAGAGAGTGTGAGAGGGGGGAGAGAAGTGAGGAAAAGGGGGGGGGGGAGAAGGAGATAGATGGAATAGGGAGAAACAAAGAGATGGGGAGGAGGGAAAGAAAGAGATGGGGAGGAGGGAAAAGAAAGATATTGGGAGGGGGAAGAGAAAGATATTGGGAGGGGGAAGAGAAAGATATTGGGAGGGGGAAGAGAAAGATATTGGGAGGGGGAAGAGAAAGATATTGGGAGGGGGAAGAGAAAGATATTGGGAGGGGGAAGAGAAAGATATTGGGAGGGGGAAAAGAGAGATGGGGAGGGGGAAAAGAGAGATGGGGAGGGGAAAAGAAAGATGGGGAGGGGGAAAAGAAAGATGGGGGGGAGGAGGAAAAGAAAGACGGTGTGAGAAAGGCGAGATGAAAAAGAGGAGGGATAGGGGTGAGGTAATAGAGAGGGGGGGGGGTATATAATTACTTGAAAATGGATGATGTTATAAAGGTTGAATAAGAGTTTTGGTCAATTTTATAGATAGAACCCTAACCCAACATATCGCTAATTTTAGTTTCATATCGCTAATTTTAGTTTCATATCGCTAATTTTAGTTTCATATCGCTAATTTTAGTTTCATATTGCTAATTTTAGTTTCATATCGCTAATTTTAGTTTCATATCGCTAATTTTAGTTTCATATCGCTAATTTTAGTTTCATATCGCTACTTTTAGTTTCATATCGCTAATGAGAGAAACAGTTTGTCAATTGGGGTTATTTTCTTTAAAAATAAACTTATTTATCAACAAAAATTAAACGTGACGAATGAGGGAGAAAAATATACTAACCTTAGTCTCTGATATTTTCTGTGGACTTTGTTGTAAACATTGGGTCTCGAAACTGGATTGTTCACAAGATGAGTTCTCTGGTATTGACTCTGAGTCGGATGTATCTTCTGCGGCGTTCCAGATGAATGATGAAGCTGATGTTGGGGTAGGTGCATCTGATGAGATTGTGGCTGCTAAAAGAGAGAGTGAGAATGAGGAAGAGAGAGAGAGAGAGTGAGAGTGAGAGAGAGAATGAGTGTGAGTGTGAGAGAGAGTGAGAGTGAAAGTGAGAGAGAATGAGAGAGAGAGAGAGAGAGAGAGAGAGAGAATGAGAGAGAGAGAGAATGAGAATGAGAGAGAATGAGAATGAGAGAGAGAGAGCGTGAAAGTGAGAGAGAATGAGAGAGAGAGCAGGTGAATCGATTTAAAAAGTAGGTAATTATCAACTCTACAATCAGAAGATTCCAATTAACTGTGAAATCTATGAAGTAAATACGAGTTGTATAAAATATTTCTATAAAAGTGACTCGCAGTAACTCATTATCAATAAAGAGTTACTTCCCCTTGAACTGTTATGTAAAATCAAATATGGCGAATAAACAAATTTAATATTATTTATTTGACCAAATAAAGACCATTTCAACAATCATAAAAAAAATGAAATTCTAAAAATATTTAAAAAAACGAAAGCGAATTTTAAATAAATACAAACCGATTGAGTAGTTAACTTTGTAAATAATCTAGACGACAACTTCAGAATAGACGGAGACCATTGGAAAGCCGATTTGCAGGACAAAAATGGTAAATGGGGCAATCCAGGTTAGCAACCCAGAGTGTATGCTCTGCGAGAAGGAATCCATTTATAGCTACACATAACTCTAATATATTATATCCCACATGAGATCCCATACAAAAATCCACATGGTTTAAGAATCCACTAGATCCGGAATCGGCATATAGATGAGGGAAATTGGGGCCAAGCATACAGGGTGTTTTAGACAAATTTGACACTTTTTGGAAAGGAATGAAAAAAACCAAAAAAAAAACATGTCATATCTGGGCCAATAACTGACGTATTTTCAAAATTCAAAGTGCATCTCTTTTCGCATTTTTTTTTTTTTTTAACATAGTTCACCCCAAACAAGGCAGGCCACCACTGTAGCTGTAAGGGGCTACTGAGCAAAAAAGGGGGGGGGGCCTAAATTGGGATCTGCACAGCATGATGTCTGTTTACATTAGTTTTAAATTTCTGCATGCCAGTACTGTCGGGGAAACAGGAGGCAGGGAAGGAGTTAACAGACACTCCCCACTGTGGATTTGAATGGACCTGGGAGCAATGGTAAGTAATGGAATACTCTCTAAACCTCCCAAATTAGATAACACTTAAAGTCATCCCCAAGACTATCAAACAGAATGCATATACAATACGTTTTTTTTTGTTTTTTTTAATACAACATACTGCAGTTTCATTCTCATTTAAAAGAAGAACAAAAAAAAAAGAAAGAAAATAAAATAAAAAAAAGAACATATTCATGAATTACTCACCTGATTGGGATGTGGGGCTGATTGCACTTGGTATTGTTGTGGTCGAGACTGGAATGACTGGAGTGGTGGCGGTGCACCACTCGTATTATGATGGGGAGGTGGGATGGAAGTTTGAAGCGGTGGATGGATATGTGAAGGCGTGAAAGGGGGTTGGGGTGGTTGTTGGGGCGGGGATGACATGAAATGAGAAGGTGCGACCTGTGGAGCCGGTGGTAACTGTGGGGGGGGTTGGCGGAACATCATAGACTGGTCAGCTACTGACCGAGGAGGAACAGTTGATTGGTACTGCTGGCCTGCCGGCGGATACACCGCAGCTGGCTGCGGACTTGGCATCGGGGCTAAACTTTGAATTGGCTGAGGAGCACCTGAAATTAAAGAGTTTGAATATCATCATCATCATCACAATTGGTTTAACGTCCGTTTTACATGCTTTCAAACTAACTTATCTCTGACCAGGTCTTTATTTACCCCACTTCCCTTCAAGTCCATCTTTATCACTTCCTACCATGTTTTCCTTGGAATTTCTTCTGCTGCAAGCTGACCCTGCTACATCAACTGTTCAACATCTAACCCAAGAACTCTCATCTATTCTTTTAACATCGCATAATCATCAAAGTCTCCTGTTCTGATAGACTGTTCCCTTGGTCGACACTGGTAATGCTCTGCTGGTTAGTAATGACAGAAGTTCCCATAACTTACTCTATCCATTCCTAATTCTTGCAATCACACTAGCACCTGCTTCTCCTTGTGCTCCAATGGTATCACCAACGTAACAAAACTTCTGAACAACCTCAATAGCCTTGCCATTCAAATATATTTTCTCCACATCTGAGTTCTCATCCATCTCCATTATCTTACATTTCTTGCAAACACACTGCTTACCATCTGTCAACCTACCAGTCATTTTATTATATTCCTTGTGTACCCAATGTTTGCAAATACCACAAAAACTTGGGTACTCTTATAGAGAACGCACTGCGTTTCCGTGACTTCGCGTCGTCAACCTTCGGGCAGGTCTCAGAAGCGCCCGAGAGTTGACGAGGCGAAAACTGCCAAACAATAAATTGAAGACTGGCAGATGATAAATTGAAGACTGCCAAACGATAAATTGAAGACTGGCAGACGATAAATTGAAGACTGGCAGACGATAAATTGAAGACTGGCAGACGATAAATTGAAGACTGGCAGACGATAAATTGAAGACTGCCAAACAATAAATTGAAGACTGGCAGACGATAAATTCAGACAAAAAAAAAAATCAAAAGTAAAATACATATATAAAAATAAAGACCGAACAAACCATAGCTAAACAACTGTTATGAATTAGATGTTTATTTTTTTTTGTCAAAGGAACCATTGTTAATCAAATGTTTTTAAATAAAATGTTTTTTTTGTGCACCCAAAAGTTTCAAAAGATGATTTTTTAAATATATAATAAACAATGAAACCAGTTTTTAACAAATTTCTTGTTTGTTCTTTTTCTCATTTTTTTTTTCAATGTTTTTTTCTTTTTAACATTATTCTGGGTTAGGGTTAGGATTTAGGGTGAGTCTTTCCCTAGAAGTGACCGTTGCTGATAAAAGTGAATGAGTCCTTCGGAAGATTCAACACACTGACACAGATCGTAGAAATTCATTTTTTTTTTTTTTAAAACGCGCTGCAGATCGTAGAAATTAATTTCTTCCAAAAGTTATCATCTGCTTGCTGCAACCTGATTGGTTAATAGTTTCGTCAACTCGGGCGCTTCCGAAACCTGCCCAAACGTTGACAACACAAAGTCACGGAAATGTGATTTATTTTCTAGCTAATCTATTCCAATATTATTTATATACAGGTCCAAATGTAGATATTTTTATTATTTGAATTATTTATATTACTATTCTCATCTTGGTTGTTATATTCATGACGTTTTGACCAATGTGACCTTCGACATTCTTTAGATGCTTCTCGTCAAACTCAGGAAGCGGTACAGAATTTTGAACTGAACCAATTATTTAATCGATGTGAATAGATTGTACTCAAGTTTGACCAGAAAGTTTCCCAAGTTCAAAATGATGCACTTGAAGAAGGTCAGACTAAAAGTAGGGAAGGGGAAACGCAAACGGAGAGGAAAGAGTTCCGCGAGCTGATGCAGACCAACTTTTGTCCGTGATGGCGGTAGACCATTATTGAAGGACGACCCAAGAAGGAAAGGAACAAGCCGCACATGCGTGGTCCCCCTCTGTATGTGACTCGATGTGGCGAGTGTAAAATGCAATAAATTTGGGCAATTTGGGGCATTTTTGACCCCCCCCTTTGACCTCCTGGGGCGCGAACCAGAATTTTTCTGAGGTCAAGGATGCTCATTTTATATCCAAAACAATTGCCTCTACATTTTGGCCAAGTTTCAGGAAAATTGAATGGATGTATCAAACGTTATGGGAGAAAAGGGTCATTTTTTGCCATTATTGGGGCTTTTGACCCCCTGGGGGCACGAACCAGATTTTTTCCAAAGTCAGCGATACTTATTTTCTATTAGGAACAATTGCCTCCACATTTTGGCCAAGTTTCAGAGAAATTGAATGGATGGATGAAACGTTATGGGGCAAAAAATGTCATTTTTTGCCATTTCGGGGGCTTTTGAACCCCTGGGGGGCTAACCAGATTTATTTTCAAAAATCAGAGAATGTCACTTTCTAACCTGACCAAAGTTACAACTTCATGGAAAATTTCAGAGAAATTCAATGGATGGTTGCGGAGAAAAATCCAGACGGACGGACATGTTTCAAAACATAAGTCCCCCGATTTTATAAATCGAGGGACCAATTAACAATCAAAACATTGTAACTTGTATCTCATTGTTTTTATTTAACAAACAAAAACATCATTTGGATTATTCGGACTACTATTCTCATCTTGCTTGTTATTTTCACATTTCGGTCGATGTAACCTCCGCCCCTTTTCCCGTTAATCTTTTTGAACTTGGGAACCTTCTAGTCAAACTCGAGAACCTATACCCATAGTGCAACAGTTAAAGGCATTGATTAACAATCAGTCCCAAATGATAGTCTTCTGGGAATTGAAAATGACAACCATAGAACAGTAGTCGGAATAATCCAAATTATCAATCCTCACTTCAAAAAATTCTAAGAAAAAGAAAAAAATTATCAGTAACTTTTTGGATGAATAAATTACATTGCTCCAGCAATAAAATTCTGAATTTGATCTGTCATCACAAGCCAGTGTCTTTTTTATTTTTATGAAAATTGCTTCAGACAAGGCATGAAGCCACTTGATGTAAGGAGCTAAAAAAAAAAAAAAATACTACTTCAAGGTCAAAAACATCCAACAATAAGTGCTAGATGGATAGATTCAGACCCAGAAAACAGCAATTATTTCCCCTTTGTCAGAAACATTGCACATAGAATGTGAGGACTAAAGGACAAAATAAGGGAAGCGAGAGTTACGAGGCACAGATAATGAAGAACGGCTCTGGACTCTGTTATGTTTGTTGTATTTGCAGATTGATACCACTCCTCGACTGGCAAGACCACTCGGACCACATTTGACATACAACACTTGGTATTCCGAAATGGTCACCCATTGAAGTACATGCCAACAACATGAAAGCAATCCAGAATTAGTCGAAAAAGACAGCTTTCTTGTATTGCCCAATCGAGAACAAACCGGTCTACTTTTATACAGACCTCTAGACGTGGTAGCTATTGTTTTTGACTGTGCTGTAGTCATGGTAACAACATAAAAACAATCCAGGATTAGTGGAAAAAGACAGCTGACAGTATACCTTCTTTTGTTTCCCAGTTAAGAACTGATCCCGCTTATATTTTTTGTAACCCTCAAAACATATTCTTTATTCTTTCGGGGCGTGTTGTAGTTTTGCTAATGACGTAGCAATAAGATCAGAAGCAAAATAAGATTTACCTGAATACTGAGTCGGAATTGGACTAATTTGTGTGACTACTGAAGGTGCCGCTGGGATTTGTTGAACTTGCTGATGCGAGAGACTTGGATGCTGAAGAACTGATGCAGCTGTTGGAAGAAACAAAAGTTACATATTATTCGGAGGAGTCACATGCTTTAAGAGTATAGACATATTTTTCCTGGTTATTAGGCATCACTAACATGCTTTAGTCCCATGTACGGAAGCAGATGGATCTGAATGGTTATTTTAATCATGTGACATAGAAGGGACTTGAAGTGAGATATCAGTTGCAGTTTAAATGTTAACGAGGAAACATCATAATGTAAACTCGTGCTCTCTCTGGAGATAGGCAGAAGCAACTCTTAAACAAGGAAGTGGATATCCCAATAATTAAGTCAAATCTCTGTGTTAATAAAATTGTGTGACCAGCTCTTATGTGTATGTGTATTTCTCGTATCAAGGTAACTTTGATAGAATCTGTTTTTAGGTACTGTTAATCTATGATTTATCGAAATCAAAAATACAATGGCTTAAAATAAAATGAAATATTAAAAATACTATTAAAAAATAATTTATTTACAAAGTTAAATCCACAAGAATGCATTTCTATTTCTTCGTAAACAAGTCAGCCATTGCTGATATATTTTGCTAATAGTTAAAAAAAAAAAAAAAAAATGAATTTGTGACCCTTCGAAAATTTGAAAGCATTTAAACTGAATAGAAAGTTATTTCTTGCTTTAAAATCTTAGCAAATCCTCATGTTTTAAAAGATTGGAACTTCTAGAAGTTATTTCTTGCTTTAAAATCTAAACGATTCAAACGACCGTACCAAAATTAGTTTGAGTGATACAACAGTTAAATGAGATGAAAGTGACGATTTTCAAAAAATCCCTGAAAATATTTTGCATTAATATTCAAGTGATGATTATGTTAAACTGCACTAGCAAAATTAACATCTTCATCCTGCGGGGGTGCTGATAAAATATAGGACCCGGAGGTTTCTGAAGTATAGGAACCGGGGGCGGGGGGTGCTTCTGCAGTATATGCACTAGAGGTGGGGGGGGGGGGTGCTTCTACAGTATAGGACCCAAGGGCTTCTGCAGTATAGGGACCAGGGGTGCTTCTACAGTATAGCTACCGGGGCGCTTCTACAGTATAGGACCCAGCACCGGGGGTGCTTCTAAAATATAGGACCCGGATGCTTCTGCAGAATAGAGACCATGGGTGCTTATGCAGTATAGGGACCAGGGATGCTTCTACAGTATAGGGACCAGGGGTGTTTTTACAGTATAGGACCCAGCACCGGGGGTGCTTCTAAAATATAGGACCCGGATGCTTCTGCAGAATAGGGACCATAGGTGCTTCTGCAGAATAGGGACCATGGGTGCTTCTGCAGAATAGGGACCATGGGTGTTTCTACAGTATAGGGACCAGGGGTGCTTCTACAGTATAGGACCCAGCACCGGGGGTGCTTCTACAGTATAGGACCAGGAGGCTTCTGCAGTACAGAGACGGGGGTGCTTTTGCAGTATAGCCACCGGGGAGCTTCTTGAATATAGGACCCAGAGGCTGGGAGAAAAGTGCTAAATGTCCTAGATTGAGCCACTGTAGTGTTTCTCTTCGGACTATTGTGCAGATGAAAAGGAGGGGGGATCGGTAAGAGTGATTTTAGTAGTGCTCTGGAGGCTTTCATGATTTTCTAAATACTCGGCGTTGTCCGGGAGAAAAGTGCTCAATATCCTATTTTGATGGCGGAGAGGAGGAGGGAGAGCCCCGGGCAACGCCGGGTACCCCTGCTAGTAAGTACATATATCACAAACTAAAAATTAACATGATAATCTATGTTGAAACTATAAGATAACTTCAAAAAGGTTTGAAATAAAATATTTTTAAAAACTGTTTATCGAATTACATTTTTGGAAAAGATGTAGGTTTACTTCACACTACACACGTTTGACTTTTTTAAGATTTCAAGGGCAGATAATTCGAAATCTACTTAAAGAAGATGAAGGCTTAGTAAACGAATCGCTGTTATGATACGCAGAATGGAAAAATACTTGTAATTAAAGTTCTAGTGGATAATTTTTTCTACTTTTTTGTACAGTGAGTAAGAATATAACGCTGAATAAGTATATAATATTGTTTTTATAAAAAAATAATTTTTTTTTCATACGGCCGCTGAACAGCATAAGCACCTAATTAAAACTTCTACTTGGTCATGGCTGATGGAAGAAGAACAATCTACCTCCTGGATTCAATAAAAGATACAGTTCGAAATTCTGTATAGGTTCCTGTATTTTGACAAAGATTCCCAAGTCCGAAAAGATGAAAATTGGAGGTTACATCGGCCGAAACGTTGTGAAAACAACAACCAAGATAAGAATAGTAGTCCGAATAATCCAAATAATCCAATTTTTAAAAAATATTTCTCCTCAATCTGAAAGTTTATTGCTACAGCAATTATTTCAAAAACTAGATCTATTAACCAATTGATTTTTTTGCTGATAGAGTAATATATTTTCGGAACAAGTTGCAGATGAGATGAAAGATCAATAGTTTAAAACTTTTAAAGATGGAATTAAATTGACAAATAATGGTAAAAAAAAGAAGGTAATTAAAGGGGATTTTTGGGAACTATCAGATGAGATATTTAGAAGAATTTGCTCTGTACACTGATTAGTGTAAATTTGTGTAACAATTCTTTTTAAAGGTTTAATTGAGAAGATAGTTCAAATGGGAGATCCCCTAAGAGGCTTAACAAATAATAATAATAATAATAATAATAATATAAAGAGAAAATTTGTTTTACCTTGGTATGAATGGGAAACTGGATTATAATGTGTCTGTGAGTGTATTACTGGCGGGGTAGTTGCTTGATAAGAATGCTGTGGCTGAGCCGGAGTTGGCCAAACTTCAGCCGTATGTTGGACATAGGTAGTCTGAAAACAAAAAGAATATTAACTTCTTAAAAAAAAAAAAAAGACAGTGAAAAAATAAATTAAACAGAGTTCTCTCCCTTGGATTCGTATAAAACAAATCTTTTATTTTCATTTATCTCCCTCCCACAGCGGTAAGATGTGACACAAGGTCGGAAAGTGAGATTGAAAAGCCAGCGCCCTAAAGGAAGAGCACTCTGGCCTACAAAATATGCCTGGGTCGCCCCATCGGCATTCCCCGGTAGGTGCGCCTCAGACGATTAGCAATAAACAAACTCGTTCTCAAAGGGTGAGAAGGCAAAGCCTGGGAGGGTGGACCTCCTAGAACTGCACATGACAAAGTATCCATCGGAACAGATACTACACTCTTATCTTGGTCAAAAGGCCAAGAAGCAGAAATTTAAATGTAATGTGAACAAACACCTTGCTGCCCACCTTCCACGATGTTACCCTCTTATAAATCTGGCCCCTATCACAGTAGCCTCTTACATCTCAGTGGCAAATAAAATTTAAAATATTTTAAAATTTATATTGGATGGGTATAATTTTATTAAACTTGATTAAAAAAAAAAAAAATGAAAGTAAAAAGACTCCCAGGCAATGCCGGGTAGGTTGAGCTAGTTGAATGTAATAACGTTTTAGATTATTATTATTGTTGATGATGATGATGATGGTGTTATTGTTGTTGATGATGGTGTTATTGATGTTGATGATGGTGTTATTGATGTTGTTGTTGATGATGGTGTTGTTGTTGATGATGGTGATGTTATTGTTGATGATGATGTTATTGTTGATGATGATGTGATTGTTGTTGATGATGGTGTTGTTGATGTTATTGTTGATGATGGTGTTATTGTTGATGATGGTGTTATTGTTGATGATGTTATTGTTGATGATGATGTTATTGTTGATGATGATGTGATTGTTGATGATGATGTGATTGTTGTTGATGATGGTGTTGTTGATGTTATTGTTGATGATGATGTTATTGTTGATGATGGTGTTATTGTTGATGATGTTATTGTTGATGATGATGTTATTGTTGATGATGATGTGATTGTTGATGATGATGTTATTGTTGATGATGATGTTATTGTTGATGATGATGTGATTGTTGATGTTGATGTTATTGTTGATGATGATGTTATTGTTGATGATGATGTTATTGTTGATGATGATGTGATTGTTGTTGATGATGGTGTTGTTGATGTTATTGTTGATGATGATGTTATTGTTGATGATGGTGTTATTGTTGATGATGTTATTGTTGATGATGATGTTATTGTTGATGATGATGTGATTGTTGATGATGATGTGATTGTTGTTGATGATGGTGTTGTTGATGTTATTGTTGATGATGGTGTTATTGTTGATGATGTTATTGTTGATGATGATGTTATTGTTGATGATGATGTGATTGTTGATGATGATGTTATTGTTGATGATGATGTTATTGTTGATGATGATGTGATTGTTGATGTTGATGTTATTGTTGATGATGATGTTATTGTTGATGATGATGTTATTGTTGATGATGATGTGATTGTTGATGATGATGTGATTGTTGTTGATGATGGTGTTGTTGATGTTATTGTTGATGATGATGTTATTGTTGATGATGGTGTTATTGTTGATGATGTTATTGTTGATGATGATGTTATTGTTGATGATGATGTTATTGTTGATGATGATGTGATTGTTGATGATGATGTTATTGTTGATGATGATGTTATTGTTGATGATGATGTTATTGTTGATGATGATGTTATTGTTGATGATGATGTTATTGTTGATGATGATGTGATTGTTGTTGATGATGGTGTTGTTGATGTTATTGTTGATGATGATGTTATTGTTGATGATGGTGTTATTGTTGATGATGTTATTGTTGATGATGATGTTATTGTTGATGATGATGTGATTGTTGATGATGATGTGATTGTTGTTGATGATGGTGTTGTTGATGTTATTGTTGATGATGATGTTATTGTTGATGATGGTGTTATTGTTGATGATGTTATTGTTGATGATGATGTTATTGTTGATGATGATGTGATTGTTGATGATGATGTTATTGTTGATGATGATGTTATTGTTGATGATGATGTGATTGTTGATGTTGATGTTATTGTTGATGATGATGTTATTGTTGATGATGATGTGATTGTTGATGATGATGTTATTGTTGATGATGTTATTGTTGATGATGATGATATTGTTGTTGATGATGATATTGTTGTTGATGATGATGATGATGATGGTGTTATTGTTGTTGATGGTGTTGTTGATGATGATGGTGTTATTGATGATGTTATTGTTGATGATGATGTTATTGTTGATGATGGTGTTATTGATGGTGTTGTTGATGATGATGTTATTGTTGATGATGATGATATTGTTGATGATGATGTTATTATTGTTGATGATGATGTTGATGATGATGTTGATGATGATGATGATGATGTTGATGATGATGATGATGATGGCATTTTCATGTAAAACTTTATAATTAAAACTTGCTGAAAGAAAAAAGTTTTGTACTTTCATTTTAAATAATTTCTTTTAGAAAAATAAGCAATCAAATAGGTGGGTTACATTTTTAAAAAAATTACCAGAAAGTTTTGATTATAAAGTTTTACATGAAAAAGATTTTGACTTTTAAAAAATTATGACCGGAGAGACAGTCTATTGATTGTGGCTTGCTGTTGTGAATCTGGAATAGCGGCTCGATAACGCAAAGTCAAATGTTTTTTCTGGAGTGCCGAAGTTTATACTTTCAAAAGTCGGCAAAAATTACCATTATGACGTCAGCTATTTCTAAGTAAATACTTTCTTGGAAAAAAAAAAACATGATTTTCAACGAATGTCAAAGTTAGGAAATTATCTAACAAATACTGACCCAACGGGTCACGGGTGGTCTAATAGTAGATGAAGACTTACTTGTTGGGGTACAGGCTGATAATGTCGATGTTGTTGAGGCAACAAAGAAGCGGATGCCATTGCGGATGCAGAAGAGATGACAGGCGGAACCTGAGGGGGTGGAGCATCGAGTTTAGCACCTCGGAAATGAGGGTTGATTAGGATCTTTCGCCCCTGTTGATGCGAAGTCGTATTGTTGCCGTGGGTTAGCTGCACATTTGGTGTAGAAGCCGGGGGTGCTAGTTGGGGTGCTGGGTTAAGCGGGGCCGGTTGTGCATAGTGAGGCTGGATAGCAGCTTCGTGTTGGCTCACAACTGGCTGCTGCTGCTGCTGGTACACATGGCTTTGATGAGATACAGGTTGAGATGAATGGGATGCGGTAAGGGGTGGCTGTTGAATCGGGTGATGATAATGCTGCTGCTGATGTTGCTGCTGCTGTGGTTGGCTGCTCTCACGGGGTTGATTATGTGATGTATTATAGTTACTCTGACATGTGATAGGGATAGGATAGATTTCACTTTCTCTGTGGGTCATACTTGGGATAGGTTGTTGTTGTTGGTGGTGGTGGTGTTGTTGTTGTGGTGGTTGTTGATGTTGCTGGTGGTGTTGGTGTTGATAATGTGGAGTTTTCTTCTGTTCAGGAATTTGATGATGAACCGGTGGCTTTTGATTCACGTTGGATGTGGCTTGCCAAGCACCATAGACGGGTTGTCGGCCACCTCGCATACCACGATTTTGACCACCACGGTAGCCCCGTCGTCCTCCACGGCGGTTTCGTTCATTCAAAAACTGATCAATCTGAGCTTGCTGCTCTTCACTTATTTCTGGAAAAAAAATAAAAATCATAAAAATGAGTCATTACAAAAATCATTAAAATGAGTCATTAAAAAAATAAAAATAAGTCATTAAAAAAATAAAAATTATTAAAAGTCATAAAATAAAAATCATTAAAATGAGTCATAAAAATAAAAATCATTAAAATGAGTCATAAAAATAAAAATCATTAAAATGAGTCATAAAAATAAAAATCAGTAAAATGAGTCATAAAAATAAAAATCAGTAAAATGAGTCATAAAAATAAAAATCAGTAAAATGAGTCATAAAGAAATCAGTAAAATGAGTCATAAAGAAATCAGTAAAATGAGTCATAAAAAAAAGCAGTAAAATGAGTCATAAAAAAAATTAGTAAAATGAGTCATAAAAAAAATCAGTAAAATGAGTCATAAAAAAAAATCAGTAAAATGAGTCATAAAAAAAATCAGTAAAATGGGTCATAAAAAAATCAGTAAAATGAGTCATTAAATGAGTCATTAAATTTTTTTATTAAAATGAGTCATTAAAAAAATCATTACTTTGATTAAACATGGATTAATTTAATGAATATTATATCCTCATAATCATTTTCTTCCAAGTTTATCCTACACATGATTTGTTTGTTTGCAACAGTTTTACTCTGATCGATGAGTGTTGAGACTAAACATCAGCATCATCATCATCAATACACCAATGTTCTCAGGCACGCACGCACAAACCCAAAACACCCTCAACGTTTATTTTCCCTCTAAATAAAAATATTTGTTACATTTACAACTGCCGTTGATCGTATTTTATTTGTTTTTTTATTATTGTATTCTATTTGTAACTTTGTTGTCATGTATTTTCACAAGGACAACGATAAATCAAACCATTTGTTGCCATAGCCTTGGAAAGAAAAAAACAACACAGAAGCAAAGGTTTGAGGAAAACCATAATCTTTTTAATTTTTATTTTGGTGAACTCATGTGTACAACATGAAAGCTGTCAGGAATCAAGTAGCAAAAAAAAACAAAAAAAAAGCCCATAAAATTATACTTTTACTTATCTCGCTCGCCAAGAAAAAAACATGCCAATTTTTATGTAATGTCCATTCCTCAAATACAATATTATCCGAAATAAATTGATTTAGTTTCATAAAATATCATTTTGTCACTTTAATTCAGGTTTTTTTTATGTCATTTATGTTAATAATTTTATTTAAACTTTTAATGAAATAAAAAAAAAAAAAAATTAAAATACACAGAATATAATGATATTAGCAGTGTTTTCTACATCAATCTAAATAATTTAATGTTAATATTAATTATAAGTAAAAGTGTTTTCACGGTTTGAATGCATTTAGATATGAAATTTTAAAACGGTTAAGAGACCAGTCAAATGCAGATTTTTTTTTTTTTTAAATAAACATATTTGTTTAAAATTCGAATTTTCGATCCATATAAGAATCTTCATCAGGAAAATACAGACAATATTTTTTCCTTTTATTGTTCTTTTTATGCGGCATGTTGTCACTTAGCCATGGACTTCTGTTCTTGTCGAAGTTCGGGTTTGAAATGTCCGATTTCCGTGGTTTTGTGCCCTGGTCGGCACGTGTGAATTATAAGTAAAAATATTTCCACTGTTTGAATGCATTGAAATTGAAATATTTAAACGCTTAAGAGACCAGTCAAATGCAG
The DNA here is from genome assembly GCA_963556195.1 of Sepiola atlantica. Lineage (NCBI taxonomy): Eukaryota > Metazoa > Mollusca > Cephalopoda > Sepiida > Sepiolidae > Sepiola > Sepiola atlantica. The sequence goes on along the minus strand of OY744528.1, from coordinate 7,525,004 downwards.
ATTAAAAAAAAAAAAAAAGAAAAACATTATTTTATTTAAAATTCGAATTTTCGATCCATACAAAAATCTTCATCAGGAAAATAGAGACAAGATTTTTTTCTTAAGAAAAAAAAAGAAAGAAAAAATATTGATGTATGAATTGATGTATGAATCGAAAAAATATTAACTTTTATGGATAGAAAATTTGAATTTAAAATAAATAATATGCTTATTTAAAAAAAAAATATCTGCATTTGATTGGTCTCTTAACCGTGTTAAAATGTTACTATTAATATTTTTTTAAATAATAAATGTCTGTCAAGGTCAATACTATTGAGAAAAAAAATGACTTTCTTCTTCCGAAAAAATAATTGTCATTGTCAGCTTTAAATAAATAAAATGAATACGTCTCTTCTTTATTTATTTAACATTGGGAGGTGACGATGGCTAAGTGATTAACGACACAAACTGACAACCTGCATGTGCCATGTTTGAAACCAGTTCGTTCCACAGAAATACTTTCCCCTAGGATGTTTGCAACCTCCCTGTAAGTATCTGATGTCTTTCTAGAAAGAATTCTAACTAGAAAGATATATCGGGGAAACCAATGCCAACAATAGAATCATCTGATTCATACGAAATGAATGAATGTGAATTTCAAATTGTAGCAATTTAATTCTTTTTAAAACAATATATTTATTGTCTTCTAACCGTAAAAATAATTGTCAGCTAAATATTCTTCCAATCAATAAAACGAATGTAACTTTCTGGAATGTTTTTATTTAAAATTGTACCATTTTAGTCGATGAAACGGCATAATCTGATTACTTTGTAATTAAAAAGAAATCTTTTTAAATCAACAGATTGTTATGTACAGGGTGACCCCCCCCCCCCCCCCCCCAGAAATGGGCCCCAACTTTTTCAATGGGCCCCATTTCTTAATTTTCTACAAGAATTAAATGAAACTTTGGTGATAACAGATTTATCACGTTGAAAACATCATAAAAACCGCATAGCTTAGAAAACAAGAAAGTTGCAGGTGAATACATTGCCGGGCGACGCCGGGTAGTTCCAGCGAGCAATAAATTCTTCATAACATGAATGGATAAAATAAATTAAAATAATACTTAGAACTTTTTACTTTCAATGTTTATCCTTTCAAATGGTATTTTTCATGTGTGAAATTAAGTTTTTGTTATTTCTATCAAAATAAGGTCCGGGTTTACTGTGTCAAGAACATGTCATTAAATTTTAACATGTCATATGTCATTAAAATTTAATGACATATGACATGTTAAAATTTAATATGTCATATGCCATTAAATTTTAACATGTCATATGCCATCAAATTTTAACATGTCATATGCCATCAAGTTTTAACATGTCATATGCCATCAAGTTTTAACATGTCATATGCCATCAAATTTTAACATGTCATATGCCATCAAATTTTAACATGTCATATGCCATCAAATTTTAACATGTCATATGCCATCAAATTTTAACATGTCAGATGCCATCAAATTTTAACATGTCAGATGCCATCAAATTTTAACATGTCAGATGCCATCAAATTTTAACATGTCATATGCCATCAAATTTTAACATGTCATATGCCATCAAATTTTAACATGTCATATGCCATCAAATTTTAACATGTCATATGCCATCAAATTTTAACATGTCATATGCCATCAAATTTTAACATGTCATATGCCATCAAATTTTAACATGTCATATGCCATCAAATTTTAACATGTCATATGCCATCAAATTTTAACATGTCAGATGCCATCAAATTTTAACATGTCAGATGCCATCAAATTTTAACATGTCAGATGCCATCAAATTTTAACATGTCATATGCCATCAAATTTTAACATGTCATATGCCATCAAATTTTAACATGTCATATGCCATCAAATTTTAACATGTCATATGCCATCAAATTTTAACATGTCATATGCCATCAAATTTTAACATGTCATATGCCATCAAATTTTAACATGTCATATGCCATCAAATTTTAACATGTCATATGCCATCAAATTTTAACATGTCATATGCCATCAAATTTTAACATGTCATATGCCATCAAATTTTAACATGTCATATGCCATCAAATTTTAACATGTCAGATGCCATCAAATTTTAACATGTCAGATGCCATCAAATTTTAACATGTCATATGCCATCAAATTTTAACATGTCATATGCCATCAAATTTTAACATGTCATATGCCATCAAATTTTAACATGTCATATGCCATCAAATTTTAACATGTCATATGCCATCAAATTTTAACATGTCATATGCCATCAAATTTTAACATGTCATATGCCATCAAATTTTAACATGTCATATGCCATCAAATTTTAACATGTCATATGCCATCAAATTTTAACATGTCAGATGCCATCAAATTTTAACATGTCAGATGCCATCAAATTTTAACATGTCAGATGCCATCAAATTTTAACATGTCATATGCCATCAAATTTTAACATGTCATATGCCATCAAATTTTAACATGTCATATGCCATCAAATTTTAACATGTCATATGCCATCAAATTTTAACATGTCATATGCCATCAAATTTTAACATGTCATATGCCATCAAATTTTAACATGTCATATGCCATCAAATTTTAACATGTCATATGCCATCAAATTTTAACATGTCATATGCCATCAAATTTTAACATGTCATATGCCATCAAATTTTAACATGTCATATGCCATCAAATTTTAACATGTCATATGCCATCAAATTTTAACATGTCATATGCCATCAAATTTTAACATGTCATATGCCATCAAATTTTAACATGTCAGATGCCATCAAATTTTAACATGTCATATGCCATCAAATTTTAACATGTCATATGCCATCAAATTTTAACATGTCATATGCCATCAAATTTTAACATGTCATATGCCATCAAATTTTAACATGTCATATGCCATCAAATTTTAACATGTCATATGCCATCAAATTTTAACATGTCATATGCCATCAAATTTTAACATGTCATATGCCATCAAATTTTAACATGTCATATGCCATCAAATTTTAACATGTCATATGCCATCAAATTTTAACATGTCATATGCCATCAAATTTTAACATGTCAGATGCCATCAAATTTTAACATGTCAGATGCCATCAAATTTTAACATGTCAGATGCCATCAAATTTTAACATGTCATATGCCATCAAATTTTAACATGTCATATGCCATCAAATTTTAACATGTCATATGCCATCAAATTTTAACATGTCATATGCCATCAAATTTTAACATGTCATATGCCATCAAATTTTAACATGTCATATGCCATCAAATTTTAACATGTCAGATGCCATCAAATTTTAACATGTCATATGCCATCAAATTTTAACATGTCATATGCCATCAAATTTTAACATGTCATATGCCATCAAATTTTAACATGTCATATGCCATCAAATTTTAACATGTCATATGCCATCAAATTTTAACATGTCATATGCCATCAAATTTTAACATGTCATATGCCATCAAATTTTAACATGTCATATGCCATCAAATTTTAACATGTCATATGCCATCAAATTTTAACATGTCAGATGCCATCAAATTTTAACATGTCAGATGCCATCAAATTTTAACATGTCATATGCCATCAAATTTTAACATGTCAGATGCCATCAAATTTTAACATGTCATATGCCATCAAATTTTAACATGTCATATGCCATCAAATTTTAACATGTCATATGCCATCAAATTTTAACATGTCATATGCCATCAAATTTTAACATGTCATATGCCATCAAATTTTAACATGTCATATGCCATCAAATTTTAACATGTCATATGCCATCAAATTTTAACATGTCATATGCCATCAAATTTTAACATGTCAGATGCCATCAAATTTTAACATGTCAGATGCCATCAAATTTTAACATGTCAGATGCCATCAAATTTTAACATGTCATATGCCATCAAATTTTAACATGTCATATGCCATCAAATTTTAACATGTCAGATGCCATCAAATTTTAACATGTCAGATGCCATCAAATTTTAACATGTCATATGCCATCAAATTTTAACATGTCATATGCCATCAAATTTTAACATGTCATATGCCATCAAATTTTAACATGTCATATGCCATCAAATTTTAACATGTCATATGCCATCAAATTTTAACATGTCATATGCCATCAAATTTTAACATGTTATATGTCATTAAATTTTAACATGTTATATGCCATCAAATTTTAACATGTCATATGCCATCAAATTTTAACATGTCATATGCCATCAAATTTTAACATGTCATATGCCATCAAATTTTAACATGTCATATGCCATCAAATTTTAACATGTCATATGCCATCAAATTTTAACATGTCATATGCCATCAAATTTTAACATGTCATATGCCATCAAATTTTAACATGTCATATGCCATCAAATTTTAACATGTCATATGCCATCAAATTTTAACATGTCATATGCCATCAAATTTTAACATGTCATATGCCATCAAATTTTAACATGTCATATGCCATCAAATTTTAACATGTCAGATGCCATCAAATTTTAACATGTCATATGCCATCAAATTTTAACATGTCATATGCCATCAAATTTTAACATGTCATATGCCATCAAATTTTAACATGTCATATGCCATCAAATTTTAACATGTCATATGCCATCAAATTTTAACATGTTATATGTCATTAAATTTTAACATGTTATATGCCATCAAATTTTAACATGTCATATGCCATCAAATTTTAACATGTCATATGCCATCAAATTTTAACATGTCATATGCCATCAAATTTTAACATGTCATATGCCATCAAATTTTAACATGTCATATGCCATCAAATTTTAACATGTTATATGCCATCAAATTTTAACATGTCATATGCCATCAAATTTTAACATGTCATATGCCATCAAATTTTAACATGTCATATGCCATCAAATTTTAACATGTCATATGCCATCAAATTTTAACATGTCATATGCCATCAAATTTTAACATGTCATATGCCATCAAATTTTAACATGTCATATGCCATCAAATTTTAACATGTCATATGCCATCAAATTTTAACATGTCATATGCCATCAAATTTTAACATGTCAGATGCCATCAAATTTTAACATGTCAGATGCCATCAAATTTTAACATGTCATATGCCATCAAATTTTAACATGTCATATGCCATCAAATTTTAACATGTTATATGCCATCAAATTTTAACATGTCATATGCCATCAAATTTTAACATGTCATATGCCATCAAATTTTAACATGTTATATGCCATCAAAATTTAACATGTCATATGCCATCAAATTTTAACATGTCATATGCCATCAAATTTTAACATGTCATATGCCATCAAATTTTAACATGTTATATGCCATCAAAATTTAACATGTCATATGCCATCAAATTTTAACATGTCATATGCCATCAAATTTTAACATGTCATATGCCATCAAATTTTAACATGTCATATGCCATCAAATTTTAACATGTCATATGCCATCAAATTTTAACATGTCATATGCCATCAAATTTTAACATGTCATATGCCATCAAATTTTAACATGTCATATGCCATCAAATTTTAACATGTCATATGCCATCAAAATTTAACATGTCATATGCCATCAAAATTTAACATGTCATATGCCATCAAATTTTAACATGTCATATGCCATCAAATTTTAACATGTCATATGCCATCAAATTTTAACATGTCATATGCCATCAAATTTTAACATGTCATATGCCATCAAATTTTAACATGTCATATGCCATTAAATTTTAACATGTCATATGCCATCAAATTTTAACATGTCATATGTCATCAAATTTTAACATGTCATATGTCATCAAATTTTAACATGTCAGATGCCATCAAATTTTAACATGTCAGATGCCATCAAATTTTAACATGTCATATGCCATTAAATTTTAACATGTCATATGTCATCAAATTTTAACATGTCATATGCCATCAAATTTTAACATGTCATATGTCATCAAATTTTAACATGTCAGATGCCATCAAATTTTAACATGTCAGATGCCATCAAATTTTAACATGTCATATGCCATTAAATTTTAACATGTCATATGTCATCAAATTTTAACATGTCATATGCCATCAAATTTTAACATGTCATATGTCATCAAATTTTAACATGTCATATGCCATCAAATTTTAACATGTCAGATGCCATCAAATTTTAACATGTCATATGCCATCAAATTTTAACATGTCATATGTCATCAAATTTTAACATGTCATATGCCATCAAATTTTAACATGTCATATGCCATCAAATTTTAACATGTCATATGCCATCAAAATTTAACATGTCATATGCCATCAAAATTTAACATGTCATATGCCATCAAATTTTAACATGTCATATGCCATCAAATTTTAACATGTCATATGCCATCAAATTTTAACATGTCATATGCCATCAAATTTTAACATGTCATATGTCATCAAATTTGGACTACTATTCTGATCTTGGATGTTATTTTATTCTTGATTAGTATTTTTTTTTGCGCCGCATCAGCAAAATTATGTTGACTGCATCTCAGCAGAGGGGTGAGACACCCCCAACAGGGCCATCTATTGCCTGTGGTTGGTGACCCATGACGTCTAAGGACGGGATCCTGGTGGCTGAGCAATTTACACCCCGGTTGCCTTGCCTTAATGATAAAGAATATTATGAGAGGCTTGAAAATGATTAACAGACTGTTTTATTTCTTATGGGGACAGTTTATGACGAGTATTTGTCAAAGGACTTGAAACGGTTATGTTGTAATTTGCAGGGAAGCACTCCCGTTGTAATGTGTTCCACAGATGGGGAGTTCTTGGAAAGAAACTCTGTTCATGGAAATTCCACCTGACGCTAGGCACATGGAAGAAGAAAGGAAAGTATTTTTCAATTAAGGTAGGAAGTTCTTGCTGTGAATGTCTTACAAGGAGGAACAAGTTATCGGGGCTCAGTCGAGCAGCTTCCATGGAAATAACGATATTAATAATAATGCATTTTTATTGAATTACTTTTATTTTTGTTGTTTTATATTCGTTTTCTGTCGTTAGTTAACAACTTCCTGGGTGTTACGCCGATATACGAAGGCAGAATACAAAGCATCAAAAATTGCTTGGAAAAAATGAGAGGAGTTATGAAGTGGTTTGTGAGTGGTAAGAAACAAATATGAAGAAATAATTGGATGAAAACGATTCTAAATATTTAAAAGTATTATAGGTGGCTTATGGATCTACCTAACAAGATGGATAATCGATAAGAGTGGATTTTAAAAAATTGGTAGTAATGAAATATAATTATTAGAATGAAAACCAAAAACAGAAATTCTTTACCTAAAGTATCTGGAATGTCTGTTCTCGTCTTGGGTTTGGTAGTTGCAATAGAAATGATATTGGACCGTTCACTGATAAAACGGCCACGCCCTTTTTCTTCATCCTCACTGTCGCTGCTCTCATCAAAACCTTTAATGGTTTTATCCTAGAAAGAGAAAGAAAAAAAAAATACTGGGTTATGAAGAAAAAAACGAAAAGAAGAGACAGGCACTCAGAAACTGCAAACCATCTCCAAGATTCAACCGATATCCAATTAGCTAAAAAGAGCGAAAATAAAAATGGTATCATCATTCAAGTATTTTATTTAGTTAGTACTAGTTCAAAACCCGACATGGCTAGGTACATATAGTTAGATACGTAGGTAGTTGCAACAATATTAATGGGGAGAAGTGGGGGGGGGGAGTAGATTCAATAGTTCCTTTTTTTGTCAATTGCCCATCTTTAAGTCAGGGCAGGGGTCAGGAATTTTAGCAGGATTGGATTTTTTTTTAAAACAGACTCTAGAGTTAAATCTAGAGTCAGGAATTTTCAACTGACTCCCCATCTCTGGTATTAACACATAAAAAGTTTTTAAGTGACTGTATTTCAATATATAGATGAGAGGTGACGGTGGTGAAGTGGATAATAATGCGAACTGACTACCTGGGTGTACCAAGTTCGAATCCAGTCAGTTCCATAGCCCTACTTTTACTTATGAATATTGGAAACATTCACGTAGTTCCTTCTGTAAGTATCCGATTATAGAAAGAATCGGTGAAACCAATGCCACAACAGAATCAAGATGGTCAAAAAATGTTGTACCATGCCGATTTATACAAATTTACTTTAAAGATTCTATGAGAAGTATAATATTTGGTACTGATATCGAATATGTACCAGTTTCCGGGAACTTAGCGTCGGCAGCGTTCGGACATGTTACGTAAACACCCGGGAGATACCGAGGCGATTAACCAATCAGTTTGTAGACGATAAGGAAGGAATGCGGCGTTGGATCACAAAACACGCAGACCGATTGGAAGAATGTTTTGAGGGAGGTCTGCAAATACCATTTGTCACGAAATCCTCGTTAGATCAGAGGCCCAGGGCATACGGTTGAGATAGACGAGTCTTTGTTTAACCCTAACCTGACTGATTAAAAATGACAATGTCAAAAAAGCCCCCCAAAACACATACAAAAAAATTTCTTTTTCAGTTTTACGAAATACAAAAAAACTACTTTTAAACCAGTTGAGTGAATACAAAAAGAAATGCAAAAAAATAAAAATGTATTTATTAACAGTGATTTTGCTGTTTCATTTGTTTTTTGCTTTTTATTTGCTATCTTTCTTGAAAATAAAACTGGAAAAAAATACGACTCAGCAACGTATCGAAGTTATCATCTGTCTACATTCACCTAAGCATCTCGTGAGTGTTTACCTAAAATGCACGAATGCTGTCGATGCGACGTTCCCGGAAACTGGTACATGTTCAATATCAGCACCTAATATTTTAAATATAACTTTAGAAATAGACCAAATCTAATATCACTTTAGAAATAGACCAAATCTAATATCACTTTAGAAATAGACCAAATCTAATATCACTTTAGAAATAGACCAAATCTAATATCACTTTAGAAATAGACCAAATCTAATATCACTTTAGAAATAGACCAAATCTAATATCACTTTAGAAATAGACCAAATCTAATATCACTTTAGAAATAGACCAAATATAATATCACTTTAGAAATAGACCAAATATAATATCACTTTAGAAATAGACCAAATATAATATCACTTTAGAAATAGACCAAATATAATATCACTTTAGAAATAGACCAAATATAATATCACTTTAGAAATAGACCAAATATAATATCACTTTAGAAATAGACCAAATATAATATCACTTTAGAAATAGACCAAATATAATATCACTTTAGAAATAGACCAAATATAATATAACTTTAGAAATAGACCAAATATAATATAACTTTAGAAATAGACCAAATATAATATAACTTTAGAAATAGAAATGGTTTATTTCGACACGATCCAAACGAATCGCTATTTCGACACGATCCAAACGCATCGATATTTCGACACGATCCAAACGCATCGATATTTCGACACGATCCAAACGCATCGATATTTCGACACGATCCAAACGAATCGATATTTCGACAGGATCCAAACGAATCGATATTTCGACACGATCCAAACGAATCGATATTTCGACACGATCCAAACGAATCGATATTTCGACACGATCCAAACGAATCGATATTGCTTATTCATAGGATTATTCTTCTTCGGCTCAAACTTGAAACTAATAAAAGTGAAAGTAAAGAACAAGAATTTACTTCATAATCCTCTTCTTGATTTTGGAACGATGCGTAGTCATTCACAGAATGAGCGTATCTTTCATTGGTAATTCCTTCAAGAGGCTGTACAGTTAGGTCTCCAGCAGCAAAACTCTCAGATGTTACATCCTGAAAATAAAACAAAGTAAAAATTGAATTCAAATTCGAAAACAAAAAATTAATTTGTTTTTAATAAAATTAACTTCTTCAACTGGTTATGACAAACAGAAATCATTTTCAGCCAAGAACGCGAGTATAGCTATTGTATTCCATGTTTAAACAATCAAACCATTCTTCTGCATCCTCAGAAAGAGAGCAATGTAGTGTGTGTGTGTGTGTGGGGGGGGGGTTAGGGGGGAGGAGGAGGAGGGGGTCCAGCATCCACTATCACGTAACGTGATTACAATCATGGAATATAAATCTATAAACAAATACTGTATTTGTAATGTACTAATCTGAGACATTTAGAGATACCTATGGGAACGTGTGTTGGTGTGCGTTTATTGTACAGGCCGTGATCGTCCATTTGTTGTCTTCGTCCGAATTTGGTGCTTGATTTCGACACCAGTCGCAGTGTCAATCACATGGTCTCTGTAATTGATGTAACAAAAGAATTCTCCCTCCAAACAAAACCCATAACTTCAGTTTAAAACAAGTAACAATGTTTTATTTTGAGGAACGTAACAATGATATTTCTCCACCAAATGACAAGACTTGCCATAAAAACTTTGAGCCCGACTGAATCAAAACATAAGTTCAACCGAACAGAAACAGTGAATCAGCTTAGGGCCCGACGACCCATAGAAACCCAACTGATCTCCCTGTCCACTCTGTTGATATATATATATATATAAATACTGGTGTCATTTAGAGGAACCCACCTGAAAAGGCTAAGCTGCTTATCTATGGACATAAAAAACTTACTACCCACCATGCCCCCTATCTGGAGGGACATTAATTTTTCGATGACTCAAGTGGCTCACAATCACGGTATTGAACCTCGTTTCCAAGAAGGCATTACTATTTCAAAGACGCCTGCCATTTCTTGTTTCGTCTCTCTTCTCTTAGCTAAATATTTCTCCCATTGCAGGTCTGTCGTCCGCATGCATTACAACTGTGCACCCCACTGAACATGCAGCATTGCACATGTTTGCACAAAGATATAAAATACATTCGAGTTTGATAGTGTCCCTTGGCTATTATAAAAATAATTCAAACAATAGGAATGGTCGAAATAACAGCCGTTATCAAATGCAAAAGTATTTTATATCTAGCAAACAGATTATTTTTCTAATGCAATCAAATGTTTCTTTTAACAAATTACTCAATCAAGTTAAAAATAGCAATTGAATAGAAAATTTAAATAATACATTGGATGAATTCAGAAACAAAAACAAAAGTCAGTCATGAGATTGCATACCTCTGCCTGACAATGTAAGGATGGGCCAAAGTCTTATCTGGACTTTACTTCTCCATATTGGATAAAGTATTCCCAAAGTTATTCCATGAAAACGTTGATAACTCAAAAACTATTTATCTGATGAGGCTGAAATTTCTTTACTGTTGCCAAAGAGCATCAGATCTATACATGAAAGTTTTAAAAATCGGAAGTAGAAATTCTAACCATGACCAAACTTTTCATGGTCGAGATTATATAAGATGCGGGACTTCATTGGCTACAATATAGGCCAAGTAGTGAGTCTCTACGATGGACAAGGCCAAAGTTATTGACAAAAGTGTGACCGTGACCTTTGACCTAGATATCCAAAAATTAAATCAGTTCTAATTTAGGCCATGACCGATATTTGGACCAAGTTTGGTGACGATTGGTCAAGCGGTGTGAACGCTAGGCTATACACAAACAAACTTACAAACTCGGCCTTTCGGCAGCCTCGTAACTTTCGTTTTTCTTATTTTGTCCTTTAGTCCTCACATTCCATGAGCAATGTTTCTGACAAAGGGGGAAGAATTGCTGTTTTCTCGGTCGGAATCTATTCATATAACACTTATCGTTGCCTAGCTTTTGACCTTGAAGTTGTATATTTTTTTTAGCTCCTTACATCAAGTGGCTTTATGCCTTGTCTGGAGCGATTTCCATGAAAAAAAAATATATAACCTACGGCAGAGGTAATAATGGTAAATGAACAAATTTACAAGGACATTTTTGGGATCTGTCTGATGAAATATTTAAAAAAAAAGATTTAATTTGTATATCTCAGTTAAATGGGATGGTATGTTTCGTTTCAGTAAAAGTCGAACTAAGATTATTGATTAAAAGAAGAGACGGCGAAAGAGCAAAGTAATCGTTTAATTGTATGGCACCTAACGTATTCTTCAGCAAAATGCACAATCACTTCACTTACTTGATCTACTTCCACTAGATTTCCAGCACCATTCTCAAAACCATCAAGTTCAGAAGGATCTGGCACGTCAATGACATCTTCCCCTGCAAAGTCTGCATCTAAAGCACCTCTGAGGTTTCAAAAAAACAAAGACAAAAAAGTAGAGATTTAAGCCAAAAGATAAAAAACAATCAGGTTTCATTCAAATTCCATTTATTATCGTGATAACATTTCATAGTCATTTCATTTTTACAATTATAAACAAATACTTGCATAAAGAGCAGTGGAGGTTTGAATTAAATGTAGTAAATTATTAGTTTTATTTGTTGGTCGACAATTCTGTTGGGGAAATTGTTATTTACTAGGGTTAGCGCTCGAGGAATGGCCCACGATACGTTAGATGCCATACTCCCCCAATTAACACCAGAAAAGTGACGAATCGCTTGCCACGTCGAGAAATTAACAAGAAAGATAGCGAAGAGAGAAAACTCTGTGGTCTTCAACGACGCATGTATAATAAATGATTTGCTGCCGAAATATACATATATATATATATATATATATCTTATATTGTTCAAACATCTTTACGCTTACAAAGTATCCCAATACACTTATGTGTATACAATTCTGTTTAAACATTACTACTTCTCAATTTCATCATCATTTTAAAAAACATTGATATGCAGACACTGATGTTTACATAAGAACCAAATATTTAGTGCATTTATCTTATTATCATATTAAATATTGAACATAAAAAAAACACATTTTTGGAGGATTGAAAATTTGTATTATTAGGACTAAGATTTTCATCTCAACATATGGCGCAATGGTTAAAGCATTGCTTAACAATCAGTTCAAAGGTTGAAGGTTCAATCCTTCCTACGGGCGACAATAACTAAGAATAACATAATAATTAACATTTCTGCTCGATCATGGCTGACGGAACGATAACAATTCCGTACAGGTTCCAAAGTTCGACTAGAAGGTTCCCAAGTTCGAAAAGACGCACCTGAAGAAAGTCGTAGGTATATCTGCCAAAACGTTGCGAATATAACAACCAAGACGAGACTAACAGTCTGAATAATCCAACTATAGAAAAGATGAATATAAAATTCAACAATTGTCATCAGCTAAAACTGAAATAGTATAATAAGACCTTCCGCAAATAAGCGATGCTTACGCAACAGGTTCGTATACGTCCACATGTTCAACATGACTTTGGTATTGAGTTGCGATTGGAAGTGTTGCGTTAGAAGCCACTGCTTTCTCGACTTTTACAGGTAGCGGCTCTTTTTTCACAGGCGGGTCTTCATATTCATTGTCGCTACCAAGAAGAGCATCTTCATCAAGTTCTTCATCAGATTCTTCTTTTTCCTGAAGAGAAAAAACAAAATTACAAATAAAATACGACACCATACTATCAAAGATGACCAAATGCTACATATCACAAGCAGAATAACGGCTACTGAAAGAAAGATACTACAATAGACACATCTAGCTTCTAAATGAAGAAATGTGAAAAAAGAATTTTCATTGGTCACTTCTATATTACCATCAAAACGGGTTACTGTCATTTAAATCAATAAAAATACACCATAACATTTTGAAATACTGTATATATAGTAGAGACAAAAGACAGCTATTTGAATGCAAAATTGTTTTGTTTTTCATATATACTCCTATACTACCATCAAAACGGGTTACTGTTATTTAAATCAATAATACAACATACTATTTTCTAATACTGTATATATTGTAGAGACGAAAGGCTCAAAGAACTCTTTCCATACCTAATTTGCATAACTAGATGTTTCTGGTTGTTGTTGTTGTAAGAGATTTCACGAGTGTGACGAAAATATTGTAGTAGTGCTCTGGTTGTGAATTCGCGCTTGCATGGCAGGTAATAGTGTAAAAGTAATGGAGTCGACCATATAATGCTGAGTGTTTAGCAATCAAGCATCAAGTACCATTTTTTAAAAATTTTTGGTATGACTCGACCAAGGATTGAACCCGGGTCTCCATTAGTGAACGCTCTTACCATTATGCCAAATAGGCCGGTGAAAACAGGTATTATTTACCCCAATAAAGATTCTGGCTGAGATCAAGACTGTGCGAATCTGTTGGTGGGAAACATGTGTTTCTTTGATGTGGAGACAGTAACACGTCGGTTGGTTGCTGGCTACGGAAATTTTTCACATGGTGCTAGTATGACATTGAAGTAGAGATGTTCCAACAGAGGGCCTAGTTGAGATCAAGACTGTGTGTGATTCATTAGCGGGATTTTTTATGTTTAATTCCAGCGTGGAGACTGGTGCTCCTGTGGGCTGTACTTTTATTTCAACTTCAATTCACCCCCCCCCCCCCCATAAAAAAAAAAATGCACATTGCCTCTGAGAAATAAGAGGCTACTGTGAATTAGGGGCCAGATTTATTTATAGGGGCATCCCGAGTGGGGAGTTGTGCAGCGAGATGCTTGTACAATCGGGGAAACAAGGAATTCCAAAGGCAAGCGGTTTGAGGAAAGACGCTATTAGAGTAGAAAGCCTTCCGGCATCTGGGGACCTCTACAGTGAAGAGGTGGGATTTTGCTGCTTGTTGGGTTAGTCAGGGGTATTTATGTTGAGGGGGCACAAGTGCATCAAGTTCGTCGGAGCACATTCTGTTGAAGTACTTGTAAAACAAGCACAGGGATGCAAAATCGTGGTGATGGGACAGTGGCTGGAGCTTGGTAGACAGTATGGGGCCTATTAGGTTAGAGACTCTTTTTTAAACCCTGTGTAAGAGGGAGAGACAAGTGGTTGGTGCACCAGCCCATATGTGATAATAATACTCCACGCATGGGCGAATTGTGGCTTTATAGAGATATAGGATACTGACAGGTGTGAGAAGTTTTCTAGCGCGGTAAAGGGAGGCCACCTCCTTTGCAGCAGACTTGGCAGTATCTTCTATGTATTTATTCTATTTCATGTTATCTGTGAATGTTAGGCTGAGGAGCCTGAATGTTAGACTCTTACGAAGGGCGCTATCAGCCATGGCAATCGGTGGTTGGGAAGATTTCTTATAATTGTTAAAAGAAAGAGATTTGTCTTGGCAGCATTAAATGCAACCATCCATTTTTAGCCCATTCCACTAAAGCCTGGATGTCATTTTCAAAGGATGCCGCCGTTGTCTTGGATATGTGATTCAAGTGTTTGCATCTTTGGAGTAACCTAAGAAAATATTCTGGAATTTATACTTAAAGTGCTGCTAGTCTTTTCTTAATGTAGTGCTTGGAATCGGATTCTGAAAACAAACTTTCACCTCAATAATGTATAAAAATAATATTCATATTAGAAAGAATAAGTGTCTCTAACTGAAGAATTATTAGTACAATTGACTACGGTCATAAGTTCGGCTTTGTTAAACAAGAACGGATTTATAGAGATCAATTGAATGCCTGATTCCAATGGTCACATGACACAGGCAAAGTATGGCCCTTCCCCGACGCAAAAAAAAAGTCAGAGCGAATGTGGAGGTAAATAGGGTCAGACGCTTGTTGACTAGCGTCCGGTTAAGATGGATAATATCTTTAATATTCAGATAGATATACTCTACCAAAAAGGTAGATAGCTGCCACTATCGGTAGGTACGGACTGCGCTAATAAATGCTCTGTATAATGTTGCGTTCACATTTTGTATATTGTCAACTGTAATAAATGTGTAAATTGTATTGAAGTTTATTTGAACGAAATATGGTTGGATTGCAGAAAGAATTGTGAATGTTATTAACGATTCCATGGGTGGCATTTGGGGGAGTGGATGGGTGTCATCCAGTGTTCACGTTCCAGTCACTGTACTCAAAGGTTATCTTCAGGAATCTGTCAGACCCAAAATTTACATGCACACATATGTGTGCGTGTACATTTACAACATTTTAATTGTTTTCTCATTTTTGTACTTTTTTCTTCTAAATTTTTCTGTTTATTTATCTCAACTAAATTTATTTTATGAAAATTGTAAGTCTATATTTTAAGAATGTCTTTTTTTTTTTCTTTTTTTTTTTTTTTTTTACTAATGAGTCACCACATATCAAGGCTAAAAGCTACTCGAGGAAAAGGGTTAATGAGATGGATATGGATAGATTGTAAGTTGAATGATGGAAAATATTAAGGAAGAATTCTTTCTTCCTCCATGTACCTAACATCAAATGGCCTTCCTCTTTATATCTTAGTATTTCTAATATTTCTGCTTGGGAGCTCTATGAAATAGATACAGAGCTGTTAGCTTACACAACAGATCCATTCTTAGGATATGTCCTCGAAACCTGTATTTAGTAGTAATGCCAAACTGGCCTGTTTATGCTGCGAAAACGGGTAAAAAAAGTGAAATTTTCATTTGATTTAACTTACGATATTTTTCAGGTTATATCTAAGAAATTAGTATGAAAATTAAATTTAATCTTTTCTCTTTCTAATGATACCATTTTTTTTTTCTTGTACGATGATTAGTTTTTTTTTTGCAGTCTGATATGAATTATGTAACTATTTTAATGAGAAATGTGTTTAGTTCCACTTTTTAGTCCTGTTTTAATTAATCTACTTTGAAATTTTTTTCCATCTTATAAAAAAAGGTTATTCTTCAGTTTGGTGGGTTAAGTATAGAATTTTAAGTTAATTTTCATTAAAAATTTCCAAGTTGAAAACTTTAGTGAATAAAATTTTACAGAAATCTTTGCACGAGACACGTTTACAGTTTTTTTCCATAATCGAGTAAGTTATGAGTGAAAAGTATGCACATAAATAAACTTAATCACATCTAATATATAAAGTAAAGTCAGCCACCCCCTGCATTAGTGCTCGATAGCTTTTGTAATAAAACCATCTGTGAAAATAAATGTATATGTATGTAAATTCAACCCTTGTTATTATTCAAACCTAGTGTGTAATTAAGAAAACACAAAATGGCAATAACCTGTTTATAGAAGAAACCCAATCACATGGTCGCCTCAAAAACGTAAAATTGGAATATCCAATAATTTCTAATTCTTCATACTAATCACACACTCCCACTTTATGAAAGGAAAAAATATTATATCCCTGTTCAAAATCGAAAGAATAAAGTATATATTTTGGTTAAAATATCTCGGAATATTTACCTTTGAACTTTGAAATGCACTGATTCCAAGAATATCGTCTTGTAGAAGATCTTCATCGCTGAATTAAAAAAGAACAAAGAATTCTGTGATGCTTTACCAAAGAATAGAACCAAAACTTTGAATAGCTTTGATTGCAACAAAATCAATCGAAAGAAATGGAAACTAAGTAAATGACTGAACGTGCAAGAATAAGGGGGGAGGTGCGGCGATGTAGCTGAGAACTTCACAAGAATTCATGGCATTCCCCTCACGTCTACAGTGGCGGTCTGCCTTGTTTGGGATGAACTATGATAAAAAAATAAAAAATTTTAAAAAATATATAAAAAATATGAAAGAAAACTAATTGTAACGGCATTTACCCGGAGTGGGTTGAGCCGGATCCAAATGAGTTCACTATGTCAAGGCAATCCGATCCACTCACACTGACCGACAGCTGATTCCCAGATCCAGTGATGAATACAAAAAAAAAGGTGGGTGGCCAGCAATCAGTTCCATGTCTGTCTTTACCGTTTTAATCCATGTCTTCAGTTGGCCGCCTTTGCATTTCCTCCAGCCAGTGGGTGCGATTGGGGCTACCAGTTATTTATCTGCCTCCCACAAGGT
Organism: Sepiola atlantica; assembly: GCA_963556195.1. Classification (NCBI taxonomy): domain Eukaryota; kingdom Metazoa; phylum Mollusca; class Cephalopoda; order Sepiida; family Sepiolidae; genus Sepiola; species Sepiola atlantica. The sequence continues at coordinate 7,507,169 of OY744528.1, read as the reverse complement.
AAGACGTGACACAAGGTCGGGAAAGTGGGATTTGAAAAGCCAGCGCCCAAGAAGGTGAGCACTCTGGCCTACAAAAAATGCCTGGGTAGCCCCGTCGGCATTTCCCGGTAGGGCGCCTCAGGCGATTAGCAATAAACTAACCCCTTCTTAAAGGGTGAGAAGGTAAAGTCTGGGAGGGTGGACCTCCTAGAACGGCACAGGACAGTCCCATAGACCGGCGTAAATCAAACCCGAAGGCCAAGACAATACCAGTCTATGAGGTGCAGTATCCATGGGAACAGATACTACACTTTGATCCCAGCCAAAAGGCCGAGAAGGACTACCAACTTGCAGATCAATTCCTCCTCTATGAAAGTGGAGAACACACATTTTTTTTTTTTTAATCTCTCCTCGTATTGGAAATTTATTGGAAAGAAAGATTTCCAAAACTAAATCTTAAGTAGATTTTTTTCTAATCTCTATATTAATAAAATTATAACCTTGTGTGTCTGTGTGCTTCTCGCCTCTATGTTACTTACACATTTTTTTACAATTGATTATTGAAATTAAAAATGCAATAGCATAAAATAAAAAATTTTATTACGAAATTAAATTCAGCAGAATGCATTTCGGGTTCTTTGTAAACAAGTCAGCCATTCTTTTTTAATCTTTTGTTAATAATTGAAAAAAAAAGAGAAAGAAAAAGAATGTATTACTTTGCAACCCTTTGGAATTCGAAACGAAAGCATTTTAATTGTCGAATAGAAAGTCATTTAAACTGTCTTTAAAATTCATAGCAAATCCTCATGCATTGAAAGTTTTGGAAGATATTTACATCCAATAATTTCATAGAGATTAAAACATTACCATAACAAAATTAGTTATAGTTTTATAATAATAGGTTCAATTAATAAATTTGATGACAAAACTATATTGTAATTGTTAGGTAGAAAGCATTTCTACCTAAGAAAAGAAAATAAGACATATTAAAAGGGAGAAAACATGTCAGAGTTATTTCCCTTGCTATATTCGAGAGTTACGTCCCCTTGGGTTCGAACAGACAGACATTCTGTAACGACATTGTCGTTATCAGCTCTCACAATAACTGTTCAAATTATTTAGTAAATCCTCTTCTTCCAATTGTAAAAAGTAAATAAATAATTAATTTTTGACCATACTAAGTTTTCTTATTCAAATTCTTTCTCATATTTTTGTTTGTAAACTCACATTCACATATTCAAATTTACACCCACTCAGTTAACTGACATGGTTACTTCAGTAATAATTAAGTTTAACTGTCAAAATCCTTTATTTTAATTTATTATTGTAATTATTTGGTAAAAAAAGGAAAAAAAACTGGCATAATTAAAAAAACAAAGATAAAAGTAAAGAGATTACAGGGCCATCATCCGTCTATGCATGGAGTGTTGTCACATCTGGGCTGGTGCATCATCCACTAGTCTCTCCCTCTTAGACAAGGTCCAAAAAAAGAGTCGCCAACTTAATAGGTCCCTCACTATCCACCAAGCTCCAGCCCCTGTCTCATCGCCGCAATGTTGCATCCTTGTGCTTGTTTTACAAATACTTTAATGGATTGTGCTCCAATGAACTGGCTGCTCTGGTGCCCCCTTGACGTAAATACACTAGACCAACTCGACAATCAGCAAAATCCCATCCATTCACTGTGGAGGTTCCCAGATGCCGGAGATCCTTCTACTCCAATAGCTTCTTTTCTCGTGTTGCCGGCCTCTGGAACTCCCTCCCTATTCCCTATTTCCCCGACTGTACCGACATGCAGAAATTTAAAACTAATGTGAACAAACATCTTGCTTTACAGCTCCCAATTTAGGATGACACCCTAACTCTCAGTAGCCCCTTACGTTTACAGTGGCGGCCTGCCTTGTTTGGGGTTAATTATGAATTATGTAAAAAAAAAAAAGTAAGTATAACTTTCATTCAAGAGTTGTTGCATTCATTGATAATATCATTGTTACAGGTTCTACCACAAAATGAACTTTTACAGCGTTTCACTTCTACATTTCAGCAAATTCAGCCGTCTGCAAAGATGGGCCACTATTACGATTTCTCCATCAGATATTGTCAACTGATGCAATCGGACATGTAGAACATTTATCCAGGCTCATGGATAAGCAAAGCCAAAAAAAGAATTCAGTTATTTCATCACTACCTGTGGAACCAGAAATTATTTTAGTGCTCACATCAACTTCACAAATTACTTCACAAATGATCGGCAAGGCTACAGTTTCCGATCCCTTACTCAAGGCAGCGTTACACTTCCACCGTACAAAATCCCGAGGTATGCAAAGACAACAACCCTCAACCTTTTTTTTCAGCGTCAATAATCATCGTCTAAGGTTGATGGGTGCATTTCTTTTTGGAGAAAGTGTAATTGTTTGATTAAAATGATAAAATTGTGTATTAAAACAATTTCATTTTGGACATTAGGGTATTGGCCGGATGAAGGCATTAGCACATAGCTATGTCTACTGACCAAACATGGACAAGCAATTAGAAGATCTGAGCCATAACTGTACAAAATGTTAGTTTGCAACAAAAATATTCCCCCTGGTCATGTCTTCACATTGACTTTGCAGGATCCATTGATGGAAAATGTTTTCTACTAATAGTAGATGCTTACAGTAAATGGCCTGAAATATTTCCGATGTGCTGCATCACCCCTGAGGAAGCAATTTTAAAATTGCTACAGATTTTCATCCGTCGCAGAGTCCATGGTTTCTGACAATGGCACTGCTTTAACTCCGGTTAAATTTTCAGATTTCTAAAAGCAGAATAGCATCAACGACGTATGCACACTATTAAGTCTGCACCAATCTGCCGATCTGTTAAAGTCTCTTCTTTTTATAATCAACACAACAACAACAATTACAACAAAGGCGCCCTCTGGGCCAATCCAAAACTTCACCCAATGGCTGTAACTTGATACATTACACACACCACCATTTCATCCTCAAGCAAATGGACAGGTTGAGCGTTTTATGAATATATTTAAAAGAGCATTCTTAAAAGTCAACAACACCAGAAATCCAAGAGATATTCCTTGAAAGTTACAGAGCTACATCAGACCCAAATGCCCCTAATGGTAGTTTACCGGTTGAAACTATTGAACCGGAACGAGCAATTACCAATGGATGCCATTCATCCAGCTGCACTAACTTCCACAAGAGAATGATACAAATGGAACAGATGTTTAACCGCCATCATGATGCAGTAAATCGCACATTCAAACCAGGACAAAAGTCTGAACAAAAGATTATCAAAATGGCAAAGAGAAGAGAACACAAGGTTACATCTTGCGCAAATATTATTTATGACGTCAGTGGGCAGTCTTCTGTTTGGGTTCAACATGCAAATCAGTTACAACCCTCATATCTTACAGAAATCAACACGCAAAATGATACTGTCACACTGGAGATATTATTGGACACATTTGAGTTACCTCAACAAACCATTCCAGTCAGAAGGAAAAACATAGAACTCAACTGAAGATATTACCTAGGAGGTCAGTTAACATCCGAAACCATGCAAATCCAATGCAGGTCACAATAAAAACCTTAATAGCACCAAGCTCATAGGGGAAATATTAGGTGGCTACATACCACTTAATAATAATGATACTTTAAAATATTTTTCTAAATTAAAGAGAAGTAACTTTGTACCCAAAAGACAAAGTTATTTCCCTTGTTTCAAAGAGATTTGAAGCAGTGTTATCTACTCCCTAGATTTGGGACCAGCCGACAATGGGAAAACATTCAATGGACGTTCATTCAGCGACAGAAAATTAAATACGTTTTCATTTCAAAGTAATTTCTTTGCAATTGTATTTATATAATAATCATTATTGATCTACACAGAATCGTTTTCATCCAATTTATTTCTTCATATTTGTGTCTTACCACTCACAAAAGAACACTTTATTTCACAATCTATTAATAGAGTGAAAACCAGAGGTGATGAGTTCAGAGTCAACAATATTTGCAGAGTCAGACCAGTTTTTTTTGGGTTTTTTAACCAACTTTGGATTTGGCAGTTGTGACTTTTCAGTAGACACATCAAACTATGGTGAAATATTTTTGGTATTTTTTTTACTATCTTACCCAGTTCAAATTCTACTTTTTTGTGCAAATACATTTAAACAGCCTAAAAAAATATCCGCACTGGAATTTTTTAAAAAAATTAAATATTTAACATTTTAGATTGGGGGATCACTTTCCTTTATAAATTTAACGTAAAATGAACACCCATTTCCTGGCCACGAGATATGTAACCGATTTGAGTTTAATTTTGTGGGGGGATTTTTTTTTTTAAATAAAAACACGTAAAAATTTAGCCAATTAATTTTTTTTTGGGGGGGTAGGGTTTAGGGTTTATTAAATAAGTAACCCCCTAAATAATAAATTGGCTAAATTTCTACGTATTTTTATTAAGTAAAAAAAAAAATCCCCCTACAAAATCTAAATTGCCTAAATCTCTACATTTTAATGAAATAAATACCCCCATCCAAAAAACGAAATTGGCTAAATTTTTACGTGTTTTTATTAAAAAAGTCGGTTACATGTCTTGTTTTACACTAAGTGGCCAGGAAATGGGTGCTCATTTTACTTAAATTTATAAAGGAAAGTGATCCCCCACTCTAAAAAATATATATATATATTTTTTAATTCCTTCTTTGCGGATATTTTTTTAGGCTGTTTAAATGTATTTGCACAAAAGTAGAATTTGAATTTTTTTAGGGAGGTAAACTGCGCTGGGTAAGATAGTAAAAAAATACCAAATTTTTTTACTCTCTCAGACACGCTCACTCACTAGATATTTTAAAGGAGTAAAATAATCTATTACTTACCTATCCCATGATGCTGCAGTGGGCCTGTTTTTGCGAGACATGATTGTATGGATCAATATTAAGACATTAGTCAGTAGAAATTATTCTGGAATCTAAGACAAACCAAGAAAAGAAAAATAATTAGATAAATAAAAAAAAAGACATTCATAGATAAAAATTGAAACGTATAAATAAAATAGAAAATTATATCTATTATTTTTATAAAGCTATTTGCAGACCCCCCCACTATATTTTGTTAAACCTCCTTATACAAAATGAATTTCAGCATTGGATTTCTCCTAAAAAATTTTACTCAAGAAAAGTAGTTTTATCTTAATATAGGGCTTTGTTTTCAATTGCATCTTCCGACAGCAACATTATATATATATATATATATATATATATGATAATTTTATTTACACAGACATGTACAAAATCTGCGACACTGGCATGTCGATGTTATCGATCAACAGTTACTATAAACTGAGATCTCATCAGGCAGAGTTAGAATCCGATCTTAACCTCAGATCATATCTCTCCAAATATGATCTGAGGTTAAGATCAGATTCTAACTCTGCCTGATGAGATCTCAGTTTATAGTAACTGTTGATCGATAACATCGACATGCCAGTGTCGCAGATTTTGTACATGTCTGTGTAAATAAAATTATCATATATAAAGCTCTATTTTGGTATTGAGCACTTTTTATAAACCCGGTTAAAATTCTCTGGATTACCACCCTGTGGATATTTTTCACCTGGATTATTACCATTATTATATATATATATATATTTCATTTGACAACTCCCAAAAGTGCCCCCTCAATTTCTCCCTCCTACCACTTTCTCTGAATTTTTCCAACCTTACCTAAACTGATCCACGTTATCGCTGTTCCTAATCCGATCTGGCAACTTATTCCAAAAACATATTACTCTGTGAGCAAAAAAACTTAACTGGTTAACAGATCTAGTTTTTGAAAACTGCCTTGTGTTGAGAATAAATAAATGTATTGAAAGTATAATACAAGAAATGTTTTGCAAACTAAGTGTGTTTGCAGCTTATATATATTATGAAAGAAGATTCCTTTTACCATCTGGACAAGATGATTCAGTAAAATGCATCCTGTTCGCACCCCAACTATTTCAGAAAGAGGAAGAGAGGGCTTTTTCACCTAAATTAAGGGCTTAATGATTGGTCAAGGAAAATTGTCTTGCCCAATCAAATGGGGCTATTTTAGAAGACAAGGGAGGTAATTTATGAAAACAATGGAGGTAATCTATTAGCTCCTTTTTTTTATAGAAAGCTTGACGTTCACGGAAAACTCCCTTGCAGACGGTTAAACACATACAATGTAGATTAGCCTAGAGATGACGCACCTAGAACATGAGAAAATACTTTCACTGTTTTATGGTCAGAGGCGATCACATTGGGGGTATTTTGTTAGAAAAAAATACCCTTCCTACAATTAAGGATGGCGGTATGAACAGGATACTTTCAAGATGTTTTGCTGCTTATAGACGAGGAGAACCAGTAGATATAGAGGGTATTATGCATATAAGGGTTAGGGTTATTTGGGTATTAAAAATAATATAAAAAGTGCACGGAAGTTGTCTTTGACGCATCACAGAATGTTCCAACATGACAATGGCTGTAAACACACGACACAAAGTGTTACAAAATACTTAGATGATAGAAAAATTGTAGTATTGGCATTTCGTGCAGAAAGTCTTGACCTAAACACTTTTGAAAATTTATGGGCATATTTGAAGAAAAATGACAGAAAGGAGTTTTTCTAATTTAGAGGAACTAGTAGTTATTGCCAGCAAAAAATAGTGAAAGTGAGTAAGGGCCGAAAACGTAGAAGCAAAATATTCGCCTCTTACTTGCTTCTGCTTCGGTTATGTACTTAGTTCCTTTCGAGAATCAAAATGGTTGAACGTGGATTATTTTACTCATTGACTATTTACGGTAAAATAAATTGGCTTAAAACTTCTTTGAATATTAAAATTCTTTTAACGGTAAAATAGTTGGTTAACTTCCCTAAAAAGATTGAATATATATATGAAAAACTAGGTGATCAAAGCCTAAATTTACAATCGGTACTCATTATCAACATGTTGACAATGAGTACCGATTGTAAATTTAGGCTTTGATCGCCTAGTTTTTCATGTTTTTTTTTGCGTTTTTGCTTTGTTTTGTAAAATTAGCACTGAAGATAGCCACACCAAGAAATAAATGCACAGAAGTATTTTACAAATATCTTGGTGTTAGCCGAAACAATTGTATGTTGAATAAAAAATAAGTTTTATGAAATGACATGAATCTGTTCTTTATAACATTGAAATGGTATAAAACTACATAAATATTGAATATAGCAGAGCTCTGGCCTTAAACTATTGAGCTATTAGAATTACTTAATGTTATAAAATGTTATATTTGAATAGGAAAAATTCTAAATATAAATAATAAAGAAATATACACACATATCACACTACCAGCGGATCTAGTGTATTATTAGATATATAATGTCTTGCCTTTGACATTGGCTGATCAAACAAACATACACGTTTACAATTTTTGGCAACTACCATTCATCCATTTTCAAATAAATATACAGCATATATTTATTTATTAATAATAATTATTGGTGACACGCAAACAAGCTATTTATCTACCTCCCACAGCGGTAAGATGTGAGACAAGGTCGGGAAAGTAGGATTTGAAAAGCCAGCACCCGAGAAGGTGAGCACTCTGGCCTACAGTAAATGCCTGGGCAGCCCCGTCGGCATTCCCCGGTAGGGGCGCCTCAGGCAGTAAGCAATAAACTTACTCCTCCCCAAAGAGGGGAGGCGAAGCCTGAGAGGGTGGACCTCCTAAAACTGCACAGGACAAACCCATAGACCGGCGGAAATCAAGCCCCGAAGGCCAAGACAGTACCGGTCTATAGGGTATAGTATCCATCGGAACAGATACTACACTTTGATCTTGGCCAAAAGGCCATAGATAAGTAATGGTCATCAGCTACGACTCCAAACATACAAATATTTATGAAATTCTCTTGTGATGTCATTCATAATACATCTAGTTTATAATGATGTCATAAAGGATGAATGTTAACTTTTGGCAACATTTGAAAAAATAAAGCTCATTTTGTGAACACCTATTTTCAAGTAAGTATATATATTTCTTTCTTGATAATAATCATTCGTGTTTTTTCAACTCTTTTTTTTTATTATTATTATTATTATTATTTACATCACTCGCCTTCTCTCACCACTTCTTTTATCATTCTCCCACCATCTAAAACATTCATGTCCAGATCAAAAGGTGTGCACGGTGACAACCAACGTCTACTGGATCTCAGTAATAAGCGGATTTCCATCACATATTTTTTTTAATCAGATTTTTCATTCAACTTGTACGACATACCAAACCTTTGGGTTTTTTTTTTAAATTCCGAAACAGTATACAAGAAATTGAACTCAAGTTGCTATTTTATCCAGGTGTTAGGGGAAATTGTGGGTTTATACCTTTTGAAAAGGTATTCGTGCATAATTGAGTACCCTAGATCCGAGGTAGGATTTGAAATCGCCATAAAAGATTCCATAGGCTATAAGAACATCCATTACACTAATCATGCGCCTTCTTCATGTGCCGTAAAACATACAAAACAAAGGTACTTCGATGAAATTTCTCATCGGAATTGTACACAACCCACAAAAAAGAAAAGAACGTAAAACTTCCCTATTCTGATAAACTAGCTGTATTTACCGAGCGTTGCCCGGATCGAACTCATGAATCTTCGAGTTTGACATAACGATTCCCAAGTTTGACACGACGCACCTGAAGAAGGTTGGAAGTTCAATTGACCGAAACGTTGTGAGAATAACATTCAAGATGAGAACAGTAGTCAAAATAATACAAATTATCAATCCTCATCTAAAAAATTCTGAAAGAGTCATGTTTACAATTTTGTTTAATAGGATTTTTAAATTTGTTTTAGTGAAGCGTTCTTCAGCCTTCGTAGGCAATCACCGAGAGATGGTGTCTCGATAAAAGCACTGGTCCCCATCACCTCACTAGATAGGCACCAGGACGAGCATCCAGCCTATAAAAATCTTGCCTTAATTAAGGAAATGACTTTCAAAAAAAATCTGTCCATTTCAGGTTATGTAGTTTAAATAAAGATCTGGTCAGAAATAGGTTGGTTCGTAAGTCAATTTCTAAAAGCCGTCCAACACATGCCAGCAAGTAAAACGGATGAAAACCAAATATGATGGTGAGGATTTTCTCTTATTTGATTTTTGATTTCAATAAATATTTGATAAATAGTAAATAAAAATTTTTAAAAAAGTGTATTTATCAAAGTTATGGAGAGGCGAGAAACACACATACATGTGATCGTATCTGATACAGAGAGGTAAACTGAAAACCTGTTTAAAACTTGGAATCAGTTATTTCTTATGACTTAACATCTCTGAAAAGAATCCTTGTAACTTTGAAGCTAACTTCGTATTCAAAATATTCTTGGAGAGAAAAAGATTTTAAATATAATAACATATACAAAGAACTTATGTAAATATACACATTTTAAAATCAAGAATAAATTATATGGCAAAATTATTTTTAGAAAAAAAAAAAAAAATTAAAACAAATTTCATGAAAACTACTTGTTACCGAAAGAAATAAAAATCTTGAATCAAATTTATCCCTTTATCTTACAAAACATGGTTTGGTTTGATTTTTGTCCATTTTACCACATTATTTACTTGGGTTTGGTTTGATTTTGTCCGTTTTACTACATATATTATTAACCAGAGTTTGATTTGGTTTTGTCGGTTTACCGCATATATTATTAACCAGGGTTTTATTTGGTTTTGTCCGTTTTACCACATATATTATTAACCAGGGTTTTATTTGGTTTTGTCCGTTTACCGCATATATTATTAACCAGGGTTTTATTTGGTTTTGTCAGTTTTACAGCATATATTATTAACCAGGGTTTGATTTGGTTTTGTCCGTTTACCGCATGTATTATTAACCAGGGTTTGGTCTGATTTTTGTCCATTTTACCGCATATATTATTAACCAGGGTTTGATTTGGTTTTGTCCGTTTACCGCATATATTATTAACCAGGGTTTGATTTGGTTTTGTCCGTTTACCGCATATATTATTAACCAGGGTTTGGTTTGATTTTTGTCCGTTTTACAGCATATATTATTAACCAGGGTTTGATTTGGTTTTGTCAGTTATACAGCATGTATTATTAATCAGGGTTTGGTCTGATTTTTGTCCATTTTACCGCATATATTATTAACCAGGGTTTGATTTGGTTTTGTCCGTTTACCGCATGTATTATTAACCAGGGTTTGATTTGGTTTTGTCCGTTTACCACATATATTATTAACCAGGGTTTCATTTGGTTTTGTCAGTTTTACAGCATATATTATTAACCAGGGTTTGATTTGGTTTTGTCCGTTTACCGCATGTATTATTAACCAGGGTTTGGTCTGATTTTTGTCCGTTTTACCGCATATATTATTAACCAGGGTTTGATTTGGTTTTGTCCGTTTACCGCATATATTATTAACCAGGGTTTGATTTGGTTTTGTCCGTTTACCGCATATATTATTAACCAGGGTTTGGTTTGATTTTTGTCCGTTTTACAGCATATATTATTAACCAGGGTTTGATTTGGTTTTGTCCGTTTACCGCATATATTATTAACCAGGGTTTGGTCTGATTTTTGTCCGTTTTACCGCATATATTATTAACCAGGGTTTGATTTGGTTTTGTCCGTTTACCGCATATATTATTAACCAGGGTTTGGTCTGATTTTTGTCCGTTTTACCGCATATATTATTAACCAGGGTTTGATTTGGTTTTGTCCGTTTACCGCATATATTATTAACCAGGGTTTGATTTGGTTTTGTCCGTTTACCGCATATATTATTAACCAGGGTTTGGTTTGATTTTTGTCCGTTTTACAGCATATATTATTAACCAGGGTTTGATTTGGTTTTGTCCGTTTACCGCATATATTATTAACCAGGGTTTGGTCTGATTTTTGTCCGTTTTACCGCATATATTATTAACCAGGGTTTGATTTGGTTTTGTCCGTTTACCGCATATATTATTAACCAGGGTTTGATCTGATTTTTGTCCGTTTTACCGCATATATTATTAACCAGGGTTTGATTTGGTTTTGTCCGTTTACCGCATATATTATTAACCAGGGTTTGATTTGGTTTTGTCCGTTTACCGCATATATTATTAACCAGGGTTTGGTTTGATTTTTGTCCGTTTTACAGCATATCTTACAAAATTGATTTATGAATTAAAATCTTGAATTTAACTGCATTGATTCAACATTTTCTACATCTCATTTTTTTTAACTGAATAATTTATCAAAATAAAACTATTAATAAACAGTGCTGCATTGGTCACAAATCAAAAAAATGTAAATCTGAACTTTTAATATTAATTTAAAAAACATCAATTTTTGTCCAAATACAAGAAAATATGATTCAGCTCGGTTGTTCCAACGCATCTCCCTAGCTGTCGCTCATGGCAACGCAATGTCAATTACGGTGTCATCCCGGAATACAATTGGTGGGACTGTTAGAAAATATGAGTAGAATTCCCTATTTTAATAATTATTTGAGGAAAGTAACAATATTTCATTTTCCATATTGCCAAAACTATCATGTAAAAGTAAATTAATTTCTATATTAATGTTAAGATCTTCATTCAAACTTCATTGTTGAACTGAATGTTATCAATAAGTTCGTAAAAAAGCTGTTTGAGTGTTTAGCAGATGCCAGGTCAACTGCACCTACCATTTTTAACGATAATAATCGACAATTGCATTTAATAATCATTTATAGGCACGATGCATGAATCTGCATAGAAAATTAGATGTAAGGTCACGTTAATAATAATAATGAACAATTTTAAAATACAATGGACAATTTTTTTTTCCATTATTATAAAACAGGTTTACCCCATTTTATAGAGAAATCCATTTTTTTTCTAAACATTTGACCTATTTTATCTTCAAACTTTTCAGGAATTAGTTTTTAAAAAAGTAAACATCTTATTTTAACTTTTAGATGTGTGTGTGTGTGTGTGTGTGTGCGTGTGGTGGTATTTGTTTAAATTTAATGTAAATTGATCCTCCATAGAAAATTCTTAACAAGAATGACCCCACCCCCTTTTACGATGATCCCCATAATCAGATTTTTGCAAACCACAATCACGATCACCTCGGATAAATTTTTTAGTTAAAAAGAATAAATTAAAAAACATAAAATAATCGTTTGTAATAAACTGTAATTTAGATCTGTCATTAAACCCGACATTTTTAGGAACCAATAGTGACGCTCACTGGCCGACAAGTGGTTAGTCTTCGGCGGTGGAATCAGGAATGGCTAGCTATCTGATGCAACCTTGCCTAAGACTGCGGCATTTTGACTGCTATGGTTCGAGATGTGGTGCACACCAGAGAAGAAACTAGGATCTTTTTAAGAAGATCTCCGCCACTAGTGCTAAAGTTAGTCGGCCGCTAAGAATAACCCCCGCTGCCAAGGGAGATAACTTTTCGGCTTGCTAAATTCTTTACGCATTAGCCCTTTTCACACGTGTTTGAGTGCACCTTTTCTTATGAATTTTCTAAGACTCACAACCCTGGTCCACGACAAGGAGTCTGCTGTAGTTTTTTTGCAAAACCAAGGAGTACTACATCAGCAGCGTCTCTGCAACAATGGCCATCAAATGGTTTTATCGAGCAATTGGTCCAGATGGCGATGTAATTCACATCAATATAACATAAAACATTTTTATTTTGTTAATTTATGAAAAATTTAATTGCAAAAAAAATAAAATCCATTAATACTAAAATTGTATATAATAAGTTATACATTCTTATTTTGTTATTTTTTTTAAGCAAAAGTGGCTGAAAAGTTGTCTCCCTTGAATAGCGGGGCTTTATTTTTTGGTGGGGAGCTGCTTAAAAAGATCCAGAAACTGGCTCAACTCGACCACATTTCAGAAGAAAGAACATTAATTTTCCTCTCCCCAATTGACCTTAGTATGCTATATCTTTCTTGTTTCTTACTGGATTCCACGACAAGAATTCATCTAGTCTGGTGGAGTATCCAGCTAAGTGATGTTACTAGAGGCAGCATCACTTGAAGAAGGTGCACCATTCCTCATATGTGGGGAGCCATACCAAGCGTATATTATTTGAACTTCGAATACTATGTTATTTTGAATAGTTGGTCAGGGTTTGCTTGTAAGAGGAAGTATCCTCATGTCAAGTTGTCCTGACAAACCCCCTGTAACAGAGACCTTAGACACTCCTCGAGGAGTGTCTAGTAGGCATTTAAGTTCTCTTTTTACGCGTGTGGTTTCTGATGTTTTTTTACGCAAACTGTCATGTCAATTGGATTCTTATTTTTGCTATGACCGTATTTTAGTCTGTATTCTTTTTCAATTGTATTTTAGTCTACCATCTTGATTCTGTTTCGGAAACGTCAACCATGGATTTTACTGGCGTGACGTATGTACAAAGAATGCTACGAAATCGAGAAAGACGAAGCAAGTACGCCGTTCCGAATGTTACCGAAGCCCCCCCCCCCATCATGTTAAGAATGGATTCTAAAACTCTGCCACTAAAATCTATGGTTGACGCTTACGAAACAGTACCTATGTTTTTCATGGGTGCACAGATGAGGCTAAAGTTGTACTTTTCCTAAACCTAACCCAAAAGTTTGCGGGGGAAAAAAAGCTAATAAAGCAACAGTGTAGGGGGAAAAACACGCAAAAAAAACGTCTGTAACAGTTTGGGTATCTTTTACAATAATCAACAGAACGAGAACGGTGTCAACAAACAAATGTGCAGCAAATAAATGTTACCAAAGGCAACTTAAGTTACTTATCTACTAGAATTGGATAAGTTTATTTGTTGTTGTTTTTTTAAAACTTATTTTAAAGGAATGTTGTTTGGTTCAAAACAAGCCGTATCCACTCTTCCGTTTCCATGAGAGAGAAATACATGGCGGACACTGGGCCGGTCGATAGTGCACAAAAACTGAAACTTGGACAATACACTGATAGAAACGTATATAATAAATGTCAACAATACATTTTCGCACGATTGTTGACATTTATTGGATGTGTTTCTAACAGTATATTGTCCAGGTTTATAGTTTTTGTGCGCTATCGACCGGCCCAGTGTTCGCCATGTTTTTTACTCTCGTGGAAACGGAAGAGTGGATACGGCTTGTTTTGAACCAAAAAACAATCCTTTAAAATAAGTTTTAAAAAAAAACAAATAAACTTATCCAATTCTAGTAGATGAGTAACTTAAGTTGCCTCTGGTAACATTTATTCGTTGCACATTTGTTTGTCGACCCCGTTCTCGCTCTGTTGATGATTGTAAAAGATACCCCACAGTTTTGTGTAAAGAAATTGGATTAAAAAATCGATTTTTCTAATTGAATAAAAATGTCCAGTATGAACAAATTCAAAATGAAAAGTGTTAGAAGAATTACAGGCGAATGGGCATAACAGGGGCCTAAGCTGGCTTCCGGTGGAAAATGGTTGAAGAAAGTGTCTACGGATGCCTGAAAGTGATACAACAATTTTTTTTATTCATATTAATTTCAGACTTTTCTTTTTTTCACATTAATATCAGACTTTTCTAATAATTAACATAATACAGACTAATAATTTATTTGTTTTTATTCGATCGTTTTCAAAACTTTTTTTTAATAATAGTGAAAACCTTTTTTCTTGGAAATGGAATTAACTTCCGGCCCTATTTTCTTGGAAATACAATTAACTTCCGGACCTTTTACGATATTATTATAACGTTTAATAAAATATTTCCAAAACAACATTGAAAAAAAAAAATCACATTCCGTTGCTCAAATACATTGTCTTGAAAAAAAAAATTCTATATTATTTATAATCAAATAAATTATTTTTCAAATAGTCTGTATTATGTTAATTATTATAATATGAAAGAAAAGTCTGAAATTAATATGAAAAAAAAAATTGTTGTATCACTTTCAGGCATCCGTAGACACTTTCTTCAACCATTTTCCACCGGAAGCCAGCTTAGACCCCTGTTATGCCCATTCGCCGAATTACAGTTGGAAAATTATCAATTTATTAAAAAAAAAAAAAAAAAAAAACAATTAAAAAATAAACGCCTTTTAGATTTGTATTCGGCTTTCTCCGTTCGTAGTCGGAACTGACTATGTCCCGCATGCAAATCTCCAGATGTCTGTTGTGGGATTAGATAAGCCAGCGCTCGAGAGGTGAGCACTCTGGCCATTTAAAAAATTGCCTGGGAAGCCCCGTCGGCATTCCCCGGTAGTGGCGCCTCAGGCAGTAAGCAATAAACTTACTCCTCCCCAAAGAGGGGAGGCAAAGCCTGGGAGGGTGCACCTCCTAGAACTAAAGCACCCACGTTTTGGGTTTAGTTCTGTTTAAATACTGTAGAAGAACCAACAAAGATTAAGGCGATTAACAGCTAAAATGGTGGACAATGAATCGGCTGCCATTTTTCTGATTTTTTCAGACCTCACAAATAAATAAGCAAACCCAAATAAATTGTTTTGAACTAATTTCCCAGCTGTATTTCCTTTAAAATAATTTGAAATTAGTCCAAAACAATTTATTTGGGTTTACTCACTCATTTACGAGTTCGGAAAAAAAGCAGACGATTCATTGTCCGACATTTTGGTTGTGAATCAACTAAATCGCCACCATTGAATCATAGAAAATTCCATCATACACGTGACACGCCGAAATGAAAACTCGACCGGAAAAAATATAATCGCCATCTTTATAAACATGTCCAAGGAAAGATAACTCATATGTTTATAATTGGCCTTTTGGCTAGGAACAAAGTGTAGTATCTGTTCTGATGCTACACTTAGCCTCTTCTGTCTTCGGTCAGTGAAAGAGAAGTCCTTCTAGACCGAGGCAATTTAAATTTTTGTTCCAATCCAATGTGCCCCTTTTGGGGAGCTGGATTTTCCCAACATTAAAAACCGACCTTGTGTCTAACTTTTCCTTCGTGTGGAGGCAAGTAAATTGGATCCGAAGTTTATAGTTTTCTAGTTAAGGGACGGGGAAACGATTTTTTTAATTTTTTTTATAAGAGTATTATTTTTTATCATTTAACAAAAATAAAATAAAAATTCCCTGTCTTTAACTAGAAAATTGAGAATTTGTTTATAAAGATGGCGATTACTTTTTGCGGTGGAGTTTTCATTTCGGTGTTTCGCGTGTTCAATGAAACTCGCTATAACTTAGTGTGTTTAATGTTATTTCGGTGCTTCTCCAGATTAGGACCCGAGCTAAAATCGACTTGGTGCCGTTAGGGTCAGAGTTAGCTCGGGTCCTAATCAGAAGTACCGTTATTTTGGTTAATTCGTCGTTTCACAGCCAAAATGGCAGACAATGAATCGTCTGCATTTTTTCGACCTCAAACGAGTAAGTAAACCCAAATAAATTGTTTTGACTAATTTCAAATTTACCTTAAATTATCTTAAAGGAAATACGGTTCGGAAATTAGTCAAAAAAAATTATTTGGGCGTACTTACTCATTTGTGAGGTCGAAAGAAAATCAGAAAAATGCCGCCGATTCATTGTCCGCCATATAAAACGACAAATTAACCGTTATTTTTTTTTACTAAACCATGATTTAAATACGTAAAGATAAGTTGCTTGGGAGTAATGTCGAAAACCATTTCGCTGTAAATAATTTACGTGACTGAAATAAGAACTACCGACAAATATGCTTCTAAACAAGAGAAAAATATGAATCTTAACACGCGCCCCTATTGCATCAAAGAACGTGTTATTGGTTTAGACGTGTTGTTTCAGTATAAAAGCACCGAAATCAACAAACCTAATGATTAATTAGGAAAACGTTTAGATTGAAAACAGTTTAAATCGCAAAATAAAAACAAATCTCGCACAAACAAAACAATGTTTTCAGTAAGAAAATGTCGAGTAAGCAAAATTACATATTTAACATGGATTTTTCTCATGATTTCAAAACAAACCTTCCGGTTTTACTAATTCTTTATCAAACAAATTCATAAACAGGTTATAAAAGAATATCGCAAATCTAATGTTGACAACGATGATTTTAATTATTAAGACGAACATAACATTTTTTTTTTTTATAACGATAAAAAAAATATGGTTAACTGGACTCTGAACGATGTATTCTTTCAAATTTTAATAAACAATTCAACGACATTGAAAAAATATACAGCACGTTAACTTACCAGTATAAATCACAGATGTAGCATATTTTTTATAAAATAAAATGCAAATTTGCATCGCTAGTTTGTTGTTTTTTTGTTATTCTTTTCAGAAAGAAAAATATTCAAAGTTAAAATGGCGATGGTAGAAGCACTTGCCGGAAGTGACTACTAGTCTTCAAATATCATAAGTTCGCACTGAATAAATTTCAATTTCCACGTTAAAATATTCGCTTATTATTTTTGAAAAAAAAAAAGATTTAAATTTTTTTATTTATTAAAAAAAAATAAGTGCACTTTTTTATCAGACAAAATATCTAAGATTGTAATTAATTTATCCAACATTGATAATATTTAGTATAAAATGCGGAACTAAACATTTATTTCAAATTTGAAAATTAAATTACTAATCTCTTCTCCACCATTGAAAGGCAGATATTACTTTTCTGTATGGAGTTTATTTAAATTAAATGGCAATCTTTCGTTTTATGTACGTAAAATAAAACTTTGCGAATAAGTTTTGGCTTCCGTTACTTTAAATATTATGCAAGCACGTGGTAGACCGAGCCACGGCCATCTTAAAAGGAGGCCAGAGCGCTGGAAAATGACGTAATGCTCGAACAGTCAAATAGGCATTTTGGTACGTAATTACGAACCGGGTTGTAATAATAACATTATTTAGAAAGCCATTCTTAACATGGGAAGAGGGGAGCTTTGTTAACTATTCAGTACTTTCACCGTACAATTTAATAAACAAAGGATATTGTAAAAATTGAATTTAACTTGAAAATCTTATCTAAAAAATAAATAGCCCGGTTCGTAAACTGCACAAGTACCAAAAAGATAGGTACGTACAAAAATGACCGTCTCTTGTACGGACTATGTTTATTAAAAAGCGCTTATCATTAATTATTTAATTAGTTTCCGTGTAAACTTTGATTGTGTTTAAAAGTTAAAAGCCTAAACTTAATCTGTAAAAGGAAAAAAAACTGCATATTTACGTGTGATAAAGAAATTATAATGAAATATGTAATCACGACGGCTGAAAAACCTAAAAATTCAGTGAATTTTGAACTTTGAAAAAATTACTTGTAAAAATCCCTTGAAAGATAAATATAAGTTTTTGGGAACTATTTCAAAGATAATTATTAAATTAAAGTCATAAGATACAGAATTTTTTTTTAAATCCCACGTTTTACTAAAAATTAGCAAAATTATCCCCCCAAAAGTCATAGATTAGTAAAATCCGGCATCAGTTAAGCGGTAAAGGACTTTGTTTACCGATTGACTATCGTTATGCCAAATATATGGAAGACAAAAATGTCATAATTTATCATTTTTAACTTTATATATAAAATGGTTTTGTAATAGTTTATAGAAGTTGAAAAATTATTATCCATTAATTTCTTTATTCTTTTTAAAGTTGTAAAGAAATTTAAGTGCCCTTATTTTATTGTAATAAAAAAGGAAATGCTTAATTAATTAAAATATTTGTGAATGTACGCAATTAAGATCTTATTTATTTTATTTTTAACTAAAAAGGTTCATATTTAACTTGGTATTAGTTTTTAATTTAGTAATACTTTGAAATTATTGATGACTTCTGTTTACCAATGTTTTTCCTTAGAATTTGAAATAAAACTTATAAAATTATAAAATTATTTTTACGTTACGAACTGCATCAATTTTATCAATTTCTTTTTACATGATGATAAAAAAACTTTAGTTACTCGATTTATTCTTAACGTGTAACGATAAATTACATTGATTCTTTTTAAAATAAAGTGTATTTTTTATTTTAAGTGTGAAAAAGTAAATTAAAGTCAATGACCACACTGACAATTTATTCATTGAAAAAAAAAGTTAAAACAGTTATTTATTAATAAATAGAATTCAATTTTGAAAGAAAATGTCATGTTTGAATTCTCTTTATTTATTAATAAATAATTGTTTTTAACTTTTTAAATATTTATTAATGAAAAAAGACAAAACAAATAAAAATCTTTCCAAATAATTGATGATGAATTGTGAAACTAACGAAATTGTTTAATCTCTAAAAATAAAATTTTGAGGGCGATGTAAAAGTGAGTGGTTGTTGGAAGGCTAATCCCACATGTTTATTACAGAACGGGTCTACCATACCAATCAAAGTTCATCGTTAGTAGAAATTATTCAATTTTTTTAATTCTTTTTTTCGTTGAGTTCCTGGGTCTCAAATTTGTCAATTTTTGGTTTATTTTCAAGATTATAAAAAACATCTCTTGCGCTGATGATGCCACGTTCATGTATGAAAGGGAAATATAATTATGTCGCATTTTTTTTTATTTTCCCAGCAACTCTAATCATTAAAATCACATGAAATTTTTTTTGCAATTATATTATTTTTTTGATGAAAATATTGATTAAACAATGCTTTATTCAATAATAATATCGCTAATTCAAAAAATTAATTTTTTCTCGAGTTATAGTGATTTTGTTAACATGGTATTTAGGGGCCTTTTTCGTAATATATAAAAAAATTTAAAAAAATTTTTTTTTTTTAACTGTTAACATCTACAATGCTTTATTTTAATAAAAAACAAAAAAATAATGCATTTTTTTTTATTAATATATAAAAATATAACTTTAGTAAAGGTGTATTTTGTTTTAAGAAAATAATACATTTTCACTCAGGTTTTAAAAAAAAATAATGATTTCATTATATTCCTTGATTGTTGATTTATAAATATTGAAAATTTCATAAAAATTGATTGATTTCCTGAATTTTAGTGAATTTTTAAGTGAAGGGGGGATCAAAATGTATTTACATTTTGGGAATCGGCCATTGATTTTGCACGTACCTACAAAAAGATAATACAAGAAGTGTTCTTTGTTGGTGGAGAGGTAGCCCCGTATTTACAACTATATCACCGCAAGAACGGTTCTAAAATCTATTTTCAATCGATATTTATTCATAATTGCTAAATTTTCCTTCTTTGCCAAAATTGCCGAATTTTTTTTTTTTTTGCCAAATTTTTTTTTTTTTTGCCAAATTTTCCTAAATTTTGATCCTACTTTCACTTAAAAATTCACCAAAATTCAGGAAATCAACCAATTTTAATAACATTTTCAGTATTTATTAATTAACGATCACGGAAGATAACTAACTTGTTACTTTATTAGAAATCTTAGTGCAAAAGGTATTATTTCGTATAATTTGCGTAGGCTAGACAGCAAACATTAAATTAATACTTAATAATAAAATGGCCTCATTTATTATTATTAAATTCTTAAAAAGATGTTTTTAAAAAAATATGAACTCTCCCAATTTCATACACATGCATGCGCATCACTACATATTTTTTAAAAGTGAGAAAGCCATTAATAACAAAACCACGTCCATTTTCCATTCTGACGGACTACTACAAACACCAACGGAATTGTTAATCTCATACTCTAAAGAAGCTAGCGTTATGATTAGTCAAAGTAATCTGTGTCGGAATTTTCGTGACGTTAACGAAAAACCGCTCTAAACGAAGGTTATGTTATCTAGGACAATTATCATAAAAAAATTATAACAAGAGATAAGGAATGGGACAATACAAGATGTTCGTAAAAGTTAAAATATAGTTTTATTTACAAAAAAAGGTAGCCAGGACTGCTTTTTTTCCAAAGCTGGAATAAATAAATTATTCCTGGATAACATACAAAAAAAATAAAACTCAAAAAAATTACACATCAGTACTTCTGGACATTAAAGTTAGATACAACAAAAATTGACACAATCTAAGTTAAGGAATAAATCCTTTTAAAACATGAACTTACTATAAAGTCCGTATTCTTACAAATCAATCAAAAGTCTCTTTTTTTCTTTTCACCAAATTTACAATCAAAAGAAATAAAATTAACAAACCGTGCTGAAGTCCAACATAATTTCCACGATAAAATTAACTCTTTTTTTATTTTATCAAACGTCTGTCAGAAAGTTCTTTTCTTCTTCTTTTTCTTCAATATTTTCTTTTAGCAAATCCAACGCAATATGTATGGCACAAGAACAGTACACATTTCAAATAAACACAATACTCACTATTTTCCATCGTTCGTCTTGAATGGCAATCACGCGCGAATGTACTGATACAACTGGCACAGTTGTATATCTCAAATCGATCGGTGTTGCAAAGACGATCAATCTCTATGATTCTTAATCTCTGATTAGAATCTTCTCGACAGCAAAGTATTTCAATTCTCGGGAGCTAAGCTCTTCAACATAGGCAACTTCTTGCATGGAGTTCATCTTGTCTCGCTCACATTCTCCATCTCCTTATTTCAAGTATCTGGCTTGAAACAGCTTCCCAAGGATAATATTCTTGACCGAGGGGAAATATTTCATAAACAACAGGTAATTCTGCCAAGAGATATCATATCTCTTAAATTTCTTCAAGCAGAAATTCTTCATGAATTTAACGTCCCACACGTGGACGGAGAAACAGTTTGTAGGTCTTTCCTGCCCAACGTTCAAATCTGTTCTAACTAAATTTCGCGCCGATATTTCCAGACACAACAATGCATCATTGCTAAAAATAGAAATCACGTGACACACCATGGCCTTCACGGCATAACACCCACGCAATATCCATATGACCTTCGACCTGCACGTAGGGCCCCCCTGACCCTTCAACAAAGGGAAGTAACCGTTGACTTACTTAGAAAAACATCTAGAAATTTCCACACTCTCCCGACAAAGAAAAAAAATGTACAATGTTTATACATGTCTCATGTACACATCAATACCACAAATAATCATCATCCCGTTCACTCACCTTCTTGCGAGTTCGAATGGGTCCAGAATTGGAAGTCGAGGAATGATCTCCTCCAGCAACATCCGGCTGGACCACATCAGGAACCTCGGAACCACAAGGCTCTTCGGGAACCTCCGAGGCTTGATGGGAATGAGTAACCGACAACTCCATCGGAAAAAGGTGTCTCAAAGAATGTTCCTGAGAGGAACCATCTGCCTTCTTAATCAGGGCAGATCTAATATGAGAATCATCACCTGGAGTCAAACCTATCACTCTACCCAAGGACCAATATGGGCGAGCTTTGGCTGGGTTCTTAACAAGAACCACATCGCCTATCGCGATGACATCACCAAAATCAGATTGGTACAGATCACCACTCAGTTCTCTCAAGCCGAGCAGGTATTCTTCGTACCATAAAACCTTAAATTTCTTTAAGAGAAGATCCCTTTGTTTCAGCTTCTCCAAAAGGTCACTCCTAGAAGGAGGAGAATTCTCAAGAAAACATTCTTCAGAATTTATAAAAACAGCACTATTACAATACGGGCGAATAAACGCGTTTGGAGATATAATATCCAAACCATCATCTCCAGAACATCTATAAGTTAGAGGACGTGAGTTAATAGCATTCTGTATATCAGACAACACAGAAAGAAGTTCAAAATAACCCAACTTCTGCCGACTCACCAACTTATAAAGACAAACCTTCACCGTCTTAACAAGACGCTCCCAAACACTGCCGAACCAAGCAGAATATAAAGGTATCGTCTGGTGCTTGATGTCAAAGGTACTAAACTTCTCTTCGAACTCGTCAGACACCAGCACTTGCTTAATCAAACCGCATCCAGCAACGAATGATTTAGCATTGTCTGAGTATATATGGGAAGGTACCCCATAAATGTTAAAAAATCTCACCAATGATAATATCACTGAGTGGGTAGACATGTCACCCACTAACTCCAAATGAACCGCCCTCACATTGAAGCACGTAAAAAGCAATATATACATTTTTTGCGGTCCCCTTTCATCTTCAACCCACAAGTGACCAGTAAAGTCTATCCCGGTATGGTTGAAGGGCTTCACAAAATTAACTCTGTGCTTAGGTAAATTGGTTACCTTGGGGTATTTGAAAGATACGGCATTGTATCTTTTACACAGAGCACAGGCAGAGATAACCGACTTCACTGCCTGCCTGGATTTATGTATCCAGAAACCTGACAAACAGAGTTTGCTGAGGGTAGCTGCAATACCCAAATGCTTACATTTGAGATGACAGTCCATAACAATCAAATCAGTTATATGACTGCCTCGAGGTAACAAAATCGGATGTAAAATTTCCGGAGGGTAAAGGCTGGCTTTACCAATCCTTCCCCCAGACCTTATCAAACTTTTATCATCCAGGTAAAGATCCAACTTCGCCACCAACGGAGGAATCTCACGGTTGGTGGGGTTCAACAAAAAGGACTTTTCCCTGGGAAGAAGCAAGGACTGCTTCAACTTAATCAAATAAATTTTGGCCACTTGGCCTGGTTCTTTCATGGATTTCCGCAACTTCAATACAAACTTAAACACGTAGGACAAAACTCTCAGGAGTTTTCCCAAAGAAGAAAATCTCTTAAAATCCACTACCGGTGACAATTCCTGAATCACAGGAGCCACAGAGATGGCATTAGTCAGCACTAACCTCTGACTGTCAGAACTCAAACAGTTCAAATCATACACTGGCCAGGTAAAATTCTCACCGACCAGCCACTGCGGCCCCGATAACCAAAAGGGCAATAGAGATTTGAATCTCGCCAAAGAAATACCCCTGGTGATCAGGTCGGCAGGGTTGTCAGAAGTGTTCACATACTTGAACATCACTTCCAATCCCTGTTCACACAATTTATCCACTCCCACTCGAATATCTTTTAACCTATTTCGGACAAATATACTCTTTGTCACAACTGTCTCGGACAGAATCCAGGACAACACGACTTGTGCGTCCACCGCAACCACCATTTTCTTGACCACATCCTTTTGAAACACCTTCAAAAGATTAGGGATACATTTCATCGCCAAAAAGACGGACAACAACTCAAGTGACGGCAAAGTTCTCCTTGCCAAAGGAGCCACCTTAGCCTTGGAAAATATTAATTTAGCAGCCCCATACTGGAAAATGTAAGCCGCAAAACCAAAGGCTTGTGAAGCATCACAAAAGATTATTAACGTGGCAGGCGCAGAGGAATCAACAGCACATCTGGGGATCCTCACACTATGCAGATTCATCAACTCAGGAAACAACTTGTTCCAAGTGAGCTGCAAACTCTCCGGTATCTTCTGATCCCATGACACCTGAGTTTTCCATATCTCACTGAGTATTACCCTTCCCTTGATAGTCACAGGCAAAACAAGCCCCAAAGGGTCGAATATGGAAGAGTTCTGCGATAGGATGCCCCTTTTTGTATCAGCCGGCACATCCAAGGAACCGACCGCCACATGCAAATTATCCTGCACAGGATCATACTCATAACCCAACACCCTCTCCAGGGGAGAATCATGGGTGACAAAACTTTTGTCAGCTTTCATTCGAGTGGTCAAAACATCACTATTGGAATTACAGGACCTTAATGAAAAATTACCATCCTGCATGATACTCATTGCATTCAGGTATAGGTCCAACAAAGTTTTCTGTGAATTGTGAGTTTTTATAAGATTATCCACATAAAAATTTTCCATAAGCATATCCCTACATAAACTATGAGGGTATTTTTCAACATGATGTCTAATGACGAAGTTGAGAATAAATGGGCTGGCCACAAACCCAAAAATCAATGTTTTGTAACGATAACATACCAGTTTATCATTCAATTTCACAAAAAAGCAAAACCGATTCTTATCTCTTTCGGTTTCCAACCGAATCATGAGAAAGGCCTTACGGACGTCAGCCAACAGGACATAACGGTCCATACGAAACTTCAACAATAACTCTAGCATATCCGTGAAAAGGTTAATTCCCGGATAGACACAATCATTTAGAGAGGGATGTCCACCTGTTCGCAACGAACAGTTGAACACCGGCCTTATCTTTGTGGTACTCTGACCATTAGCCTTAATAACCGGATGGTGAGGAATCCAAGTATAATGAGTGAAATCCTCTGGATTCACTTCCACTCTCTCAATAATATCCTCCCTCTCCTGCTCTAAGAAAACCTGGCAGTAGTCCTCATATAGACCCTGCCTCGTCAAACGAGTGACAACCTTATCAAGCACGTTCAACGACACTTGATGGTTGGAAGGAACAGAAGGCAACTTTCCCTCGTCCCATGGCAAACTAACATAGTAGCAACTGTCTCGGTACGAGATCGAATTGCGAAAGGCATCAATTTTATTCTTGTCATAATCACTTACAGAGTTCTCAGTAACTCCTAGTGTTTCCAAACTAAAGAGCTTGTCCACGGCTCTTTCCACAGAAGAATCAACAAAACTATCGAAAGGGTCGAAATATTGAGACTTCGGCTCAAGCACAAAATAAACATGTGTCATAAGACACCGTGAGTGTTCGGACACAACTTGGCTGTAATTCGCGCCAACAACGGAGGCATCCGTTTTCTTCATAACAGGACTCACAAAATTGGACATATCTCCAAAAGGCACAATTCCTTGAGGAAACTCAAAAACAGACCCATTCATGAAGGGAGACAACTTCATGGGTCCCAAATACATCAGTAGGTCAACACCTACCAAACCATGTACAGTAATACGATCATTTTCAACATTCGAAAAGTCGGCAGCCAATTTCCCCCCACCCGCAATAATACTCTCAATAGCAGTAGACAGACCCCTGACGTGAAACTGAAGGTCCAAGCCTTCGTCCACCACACTCAGAGTTCGGCACTTTGACCCGCAACTCGAGTTCATTTAGGCTCCTTCTGGCCGTTCCGAGAAAAGTTTTAATAAAGAAGTCTTTTCTCTTTACAGGCATAGAGCGGCAATTCAAAAGGTCCAGAACTACATCAGACAAATAGGAGCGCTGGCTCCCTGAATCCAACAGACAATTGAAAGATTCCACAACTCCATTATTGACCACGTCAATTTTAATTATAGGCAGGAGAAGATTCACTTCTCCCACCTGAAGACAGGGGTTAGTATCCAGCCGAGACTTGTCAAAGTCAGGGCATAACGCACCTGCATGTTCGCAACTTTTACATTTCCAACAGGGGCGGAGGCGACCACTTTTACCGGGGCACGCCTCGGCGTTATGGAACGGGCTAGTACAACGGGTGCACAACTTAGCCAATTGGCATCGTTGTAACCGATCCCTTAGAGAGGGATACTTCCCGCAATAGTAAGCAATATGGCAGTCACTACTGCAAAGGAAGCACTTATGTCGACTGGGTTTGGTTTTTACAAAAAAGTTCTCCAAAGTGGAGGGCTTCTTAACAGCACTAGCGGGCCTGAATCTAAAGGAACCAGACGAACGCGGTTTGGTGACGGGCTTTACCGTTTTAACCATCCTGGGTTTGACGATGTCCAACGTGCGCAACACCTCAGAATAACTATCAAAGATATCTCCCAGAGATGGGTAATTACCATTGACGGTATGAATCAGTTCCCGTCTCACAGAAAGAGGAAGTTTTTCAAAAATAATGCTACTTAGCAACAGATTGCCGGGGGCCTCCTCCTCTAGAAAATCCATACCAAAGGAGTTTTTCAGCTCGTATATTTGAGCTTTCACCTTAGTTAGAAAGCTCTTCACCGAGTTAGTATCTGAATCCCCAAGAGGTTTAGCACTATGGAGATCTTTAAAAATAGAGTTTACAATAAACTTTTTATCTAAAAATTCTCTATCTAGGATCTCCATCGCTGCCTCAAAGTTGGCATCCGAAATGGAAAGATGTCCCACTATTCGGTGGGCATAGCCCCTGAGGTGATTTTTCAGAATAATCAACCTCGTGGACTCACTGGGTATATTTGACACGCAATTTTCGAACTCCTTCGAGAAGTTGAGATACGCCAATCTGTCGCGTTCCAAACTCATGGGGTCGAAAATAGGACAGACAAGTTTTGGTGTCACACTACAAAGGGACGCTTTAGACTTCTCCCCTTCTCTATTATGTGGGGAGCCCTCATCCTTCCACATGCTCTCCAATTCGCTGAAACGTCGATCCACATGGATACGATATAACGTTTCGCTCCGACAGTTCTCAGATATCTCTTCGCGAGACTCACTCTCAATATAGGCTCATTGAGCGAATCAATGGACGCAAAGAGTTCCTTAACCCTAACCTTCTGGGAAGAAACAAATTCCCGGTTCTCCCCCTCGCCACCCCCAAGAACATCAATAATAGTATCGACTTTAATTTTTACAATATCTCGCCTTTCTACAAGGAGATTAACAGTGGGGGTAGACGCCATTATGAACAAAATACAATATGGCGATCAGGTGTGGGATAACCTAAAATAGGCGCCAAACGTCTTCTCAATGGCGGGAAAATGACA
Source organism: Sepiola atlantica (assembly GCA_963556195.1). NCBI lineage: Eukaryota > Metazoa > Mollusca > Cephalopoda > Sepiida > Sepiolidae > Sepiola > Sepiola atlantica. Next base: position 7,479,785 of record OY744528.1, on the reverse strand, counting down.
ACGTAAAATTATCTAAGTAAGATTCCTACAAAAAAATGGAAAAAGGCTGTTCCATAGTTAACCAAATTCGTTCAAATGTAATTCTAACAATTCCACTTGTCAGTCAAAGCAAAATTCTCAAGGGAAAAATAATTACACAAAAATCATTCAATATCCAACATTCAACAGTTCACAAAAATGGCGACTTAGAATACGCGGGAAATTCACAAAAATGACTCCACGTGGCGAACAAAAATGGCGATCAAACTTTCAAAAATGCAATTTTCACATAAAATACATAAAAGAAAAAGAAAAAAAAGCAGTCAGCTTAAAACAGTATTAAAACCTGAACATCTCGCATTTGACTACGTTTTAATTGTAATGATGGGCTGCCGAATCCCGTGCAACACGTCTGTTACACGCAACTAGGCGCCAAAGGCAGAAAGGAGATTATCACTTGAAGTAAGTTCCTTCATTGACTCAGTAACAAAAAACAGCAATAGAAGAAACCTAATCCAAATCCAAACTAGTAGCACATTTTCGAGTATTTTTTCCAACACGCGAAATATGAAACAAGAAGTAGAATGCTTTTAATAGAAAGAAATAGATATTATTCCAGTATATCGTTTGAAGTTCGTCCGCCCAGACGAAAAAGGGAACATAAAAAAAGCAGAATGCTTTTAATAGAAAGAAAATTAATTAGATTATTCCCAGCACATCGCCTGGATACGTTCACCCAAACGAATCTAGGAAAAAAAGCAGAATGTCGGAATTTTCGTGACGTTAACGAAAAACCGCTCTAAACGAAGGTTATGTTATCTAGGACAATTATCATAAAAAAATTATAACAAGAGATAAGGAATGGGACAATACAAGATGTTCATAAAAGTTAAAATATAGTTTTATTTACAAAAAAAGGTAGCCAGGACTGCTTTTTTTCCAAAGCTGGAATAAATAAATTATTCCTGGATAACATACAAAAAAAATAAAACTCAAAAAAATTACACATCAGTACTTCTGGACATTAAAGTTAGATACAACAAAAATTGACACAATCTAAGTTAAGGAATAAATCCTTTTAAAACATGAACTTACTATAAAGTCCGTATTCTTACAAATCAATCAAAAGTCTCTTTTTTTCTTTTCACCAAATTTACAATCAAAAGAAATAAAATTAACAAACCGTGCTGAAGTCCAACATAATTTCCACGATAAAATTAACTCTTTTTTTATTTTATCAAACGTCTGTCAGAAAGTTCTTTTCTTCTTCTTTTTCTTCAATATTTTCTTTTAGCAAATCCAACGCAATATGTATGGCACAAGAACAGTACACATTTCAAATAAACACAATACTCACTATTTTCCATCGTTCGTCTTGAATGGCAATCACGCGCGAATGTACTGATACAACTGGCACAGTTGTATATCTCAAATCGATCGGTGTTGCAAAGACGATCAATCTCTATGATTCTTAATCTCTGATTAGAATCTTCTCGACAGCAAAGTATTTCAATTCTCGGGAGCTAAGCTCTTCAACATAGGCAACTTCTTGCATGGAGTTCATCTTGTCTCGCTCACATTCTCCATCTCCTTATTTCAAGTATCTGGCTTGAAACAGCTTCCCAAGGATAATATTCTTGACCGAGGGGAAATATTTCATAAACAACAGGTAATTCTGCCAAGAGATATCATATCTCTTAAATTTCTTCAAGCAGAAATTCTTCATGAATTTAACGTCCCACACGTGGACGGAGAAACAGTTTGTAGGTCTTTCCTGCCCAACGTTCAAATCTGTTCTAACTAAATTTCGCGCCGATATTTCCAGACACAACAATGCATCATTGCTAAAAATAGAAATCACGTGACACACCATGGCCTTCACGGCATAACACCCACGTAGGGCCCCCCTGACCCTTCAACAAAGGGAAGTAACCGTTGACTTACTTAGAAAAACATCTAGAAATTTCCACATCTGTTCTGATTTTATTTTTTATTAATAAATATCGCATCTTTTAGACTCATTTACTACGAAAAAAAAAGGTTAATACCTTTTATTTGTCTAAAGCTCTGACGAGGCTTGTATCAAGCGAAATTATTACATAAAAAAAGTCAAGATGAAAAAAACAAAATATTGTTTTGATTTTGATAAAAAATATCTGCATCTAACATGTTTTTTTTTTAGGTATTTTGCCTCTTTCTTGAAGTTTAAAATTTTGAAGATACTTAAAAAAATGAACTTTCCCAAATTTATACCTACCAGCGACCATGCGCGATTTAAGTTCAAATTTAAAAGAGACATTTGCATCGTTAGGTCCACACAACATCGAACGTCACTTCTAAAAGACCAGTATCAAGCGAAATTATTAGATAAAAAAAGTCAAGATGAAAAACAAAAAAAATTATTTTTGATTTTGATTTTAATAAAAATATCTGCATCTAACACATTGTTTTTTGAAGGCATTTTGCCTCTTTCTTGAAGTTATATATATATATATATATGTATATATATAACTTCATATATCCACATAAAATGTTATAAGGGGATATAATTTTTTATGTATCAATTTTCAGTATTTACTTCAACAGTGCGTGAGTAGAACTAGATAGTAAGTTACTAATATATATATATATATATATATGAGAAAGGAAGGATGAAGGTAATCCGACGTAATAAAAACCTACACACCAAAAACACACACAACCATCCACATTAACTTCATTCACCCCCCACCCCTCCACCTTTTCACTCACAGCTATCCACATTATTTTCATTCCATGCCGCCGACTTCCTTCAACCCAGACCTCGGTCTTGTGCCCCCAGTAGTGGCTACTACTTTTTCTCATTAACCCATCATGTCAACCCAATATATTTTGTAAAAATTATCAAAATTCTTTCTCCAAAAGACTATTTGATTTGGGTAAAATGTTGAATTTGCTTTCTGATTGTATTATGTCATTATATGACTCATGATTTTTGAAATATCAAAAATGTGTCTAATTCATGGTGAATAAAGTGATTTTTTTGTGAATTTAGTTTATAGAGGAAAAGCTGTATCAAAATAAATTGACAAAGACATTTTGTACAAATATAAGAAAATAAATTAAATAAATATAAGAAAATAAATTGACAAAGACATTTCGTACAAATATAAGAAAATAAATTAAATAAATATAAGAAAATAAATTGACAAAGACATTTTGTACAAATATAAGAAAATAAATTAAATAAATATAAGAAAATAAATTGACAAAGACATTTTGTACAAATATAAGAAAATAAATTAAATAAATATAAGAAAATAAATTAACAAAGACATTTCGTACAAATATAAAAAAATAAAGTAAATAAATATAAGAAAATAAATTGACAAAGACATTTCGTACAAATATAAGAAAAATCGAATCTTGTTCCCGAAACTCGGTTGATAAACTGAGTACGTTAGGTTCACAGAGTAAACGTATGTTTGATCCACCTTTACACGAAGGACAAAAAAGAAGTTTTTATAGTAGCAGTCGTCTTACTTACGTCACGAGGGCTCGGGCTCTCGCCTGTCGCTGCTGCTTCCACAAGTTTTTTTAGATTTTTGTACTTTTTACATTTGCTTTGATGGAAATAAAGAAATTATTGTAAGTTTCTTCCTAATAATATGTACAGTTGCTAATTACTGGACGTTACTAAGAAATCTTTTACTAAAACTTTCTTCACTAATTATTATTTAGTCTTTAAGTTTGGTCTTCACATGTCCGCCCCCAGTTGCATGTTTGCCAGGCCTGTATTATGGATCGCCTTGGTGTGGAGACTTGTTCTTAACTCTTTAAACAAAAAAGTAAAAAACAAAATAACCGAAACAAATGAAAGTAATTGCTGTTGAAACCCTGAAAATGGAAGTTCATGGGAAATACAAATTTAAATGTGGCCCCCAGTCAGCACATATATCCCGGTTAGGGGAAATGGCATACAGCGCCCAGTATTTCCAAATGGTCACCCATCCGATACTGACCAGACTCAACATTGCTTAACTCTGGTGATCGAACGAGAACCGGTGTGTCAACGTGATTATGCCGTATAACAGGGGCGGGCAACCTCCGGCCCGCGGGCCACATCTGGCCCGCGAAGGGTTAGCGTCCGGCCCGCCACCCTGCTATGCTTTATTATAGCAATCCGGCCCGTGGACCTCCCAGTAAAACTCATATCATTTTGTGACATAGACGTAAAAGTAGGTTTCAATTAAGATTTACAGTGGGATAAAAATGTATGAATATCAGCGAGCGATGATGCATGTATATTTCATTTTTCTTTAACTATTAATTTCAAATCCTTGGTCTGAGATAAAAATAGAAAAAGAGAAAGAGAGAAGCAAAGAGGAAACGAGAGACGAGGAAAGGGCATGAATCAGAGAACTTATGTGAGGTGTGTCAAAACGAATGCTGGATCAACTTGCTACTTCCCCCGTCATTATTTTTTATGATTCCAAAATGGCTCTTCGTCGGCACCTTTTATAACATCACATACAGAAGTCTCTTGAGAAAAAATATCAGATTTGTAGAGTGTTCAATGCAATTTTTGTACAATTTATTCATGTAAACAAAATATAGTAATTCTGAGATTTTGTTTTTCACTCCGGCCCGCGATCTCCTTCCAAAAGTCTCACCTGGCCCTCACTCTGAAAAGGTTGCCCGCCCCTGCCGTATAAGGAAGAAGCTGTGCTTAAATTTGCCTTGGGCGCCTTGAAATGTCTTAATAACCACGAGGTATCACACCTCACTTGACTATCTTTATGTTGAACTCGGGAATTTGTACGGAATTTTTAACGGAACCCTTCATTTAATCCACGGGGGTTGCTTGCTCCCATTCCATCAGCCATGACTGGGTAGAAGTCTTAAGTAATTCGTAATTGTATTCTTAGTATCGCCCGCACTGACGATTGAACCATCAACCTCCAGAACACTATCTCTTAGAACTGATTATTACTTAGTACTTTTATCCGTTGCGCCACTGGGCTCTTTACTAAACATTATATTGTTCCCCCCACAAGAAATCGTTTCTATGAGTTTTAATCTACAGGGTGTTTCAAAAGTCTTGGGAACATAACGATTTTTAATAACTCAAAAACTATTTGGAGTTGAAAAATGAAATTGGTACCGTTGGAAAGGTTAAAGTTTCAAGTTTTGTGGGGAATCTTCAAAGTTGCTCAATATGAGCACCATTCGTCACACGGCAGACATCTAGTCGATAGTCCATTTCCTGCCAAACGCGTTCCAGCATCTTGACGTCAATGGTTCCCACAACTGCCGTTACTCGAGCCTTTAGTTCATCAATATCTCTTGGAAGGGGCGGCACATAGACTTGTTGCTTGACAAAGCCCCAAAGGAAAAAGTCACACGGGGTAAGATCTGGAGACCTAGGAGGCCAGGGAATGAGAACGTCATCACCTCGCCCAGATCTCCCAATCCATCTACCAGGCAGCCTTGTGTTAAGAAACTGCCTTACTCTAAGACTCCAGTGTGGTGGTGCACCATCTTGTTGAAAAATGAAGTCATCAGATTCTGCTTGTTCCAACTGAGCCATTAACCAGTCTTCCAGCATGTTGAGATAGGATTCACCAGTGATAGTTGCCTCTTCAAAGAAGAACGGTCCATAGACACCTTTCTTGGAAATTGCACAAAACACGTTCACTTTTGGTGAATCTCGCTCGTGCTCAAGAAGTTCATGAGGATTCTCAGTACCCCATATGCGAGTGTTATGCTTGTTAACTTTGCCATTCAGATGGAAGGTCGCCTCATCGCTAAAAACAAGCCGGTCATCAAAGCCGTTATCTTCCAACTTCTCTTGCATTGCAATGCAAAAGTCACGGCGAAGTGGCTTATCAGTGTCCTTCAACTTTTGGACCAACTTGAGCTTGTAAGGTACCATTTGCAGTCGTTTCCTTAAGACACGCCAGACAGTTGCTGGAGCAAGCTGAAGTTCCCTGCTGGCTCTTCTCACTGATTTACGGGGGCTCCGCTGAAAGGCTGTCCGAACTTGCTCAACTGCATCTTCTGAAGTTGAAGGGCGACCGGTTCGCTTACTTGGGCACAAACACCCATCTTTCACAAATTTAGCATGCCATCTGACAATGGATTTCCTTTCAGGGGCTTCTTTTTTAAATTTCCTGCGAAATGCACGCTGAACACATGTCCACGATTCAGTCTTTGCAAATTGGAGGACGCAAAATGCCTTGTCTTGTTTAGAGAACGCCATTACTGCACCTGGAAAGATAACACGAAAATCATTAGTATGACCAAAAACTTGATTAAGCAAGCTTTAAAATGGCACCAGTTTCATTTTTCTACCTGGAATAGTTCATGAGATATACGCATTTGTAATGTTCCCAAGACTTTTGAAACACCCTGTATTAGCTTTAATTAGATAATTCATAGAGCCGGTTTGGTTTTATGAATTTAACTTTAAATCACATTGTTAAACCAACTGATCAGCTATCTATTTTTTATACTAGGTTCTAACTGACCATGATATTTTATTGTGTGACGTATCCCCTGGGCAAAGCCGTGTAATTTTGCTAGTGTATTATATAATAATAATAATATATTGATTCTTTGTCTTGTGTTAGTCAAGCAGAAACAAGTTATTTTTCCGATTTGTGAAGGGAAACACAATATCGATATCAACTTATAAGATTTATTAGATACCAGCAAGAAAACCCAGCATTGTCTGGGATTGAGTGAAAACCCTATGTCCTTTTGCATCCAGCCCATAACATCATATTACTTAAATTAATGTTCAATTTTTTTTGGGGGGGTGAAGCCGAAAGATGAACTCAGCATTGATAATGTAGAAGAAGGTGTAAGTAAAGCTGTTAAATATTGGTAGGACGTATTTTAACTAGTATGAATATTAATAAATATTAGTTAAAATATTAATAAATATTAGTTAAAATATTAATAGATATTAGTTAAAATATTAGTTAAAATATTAATAAATATTAGTTAAAATATTAATAAATATTAGTTAAAATATATTTGTTCTGGTGGATCTGGCCTTGTGTTGTAAACAGAATGTATTTAAGACGACCGTACAAAATATTATAGAAGTTGGTTTTACAGTCAATGCTAAGATTAGCTCGTATACTTATCTTAAATTTGTCCAACTGTAATAAGATTGGATGGAAGGGGGGGGGGGGTTAAAAATATACTAAAAACGGTATTTTTCACATAAGGTTAGAATAAGCATAAAAGTTGAAAAATTCCATTAGAAGTTAAAAGATTCAAACTAAGGTTGCAGGAAGTCCGTAGTGACATGTAGAGATGAAGGTAGCAAAATCTTTGGTACGGATATCGAATATGAACCAGTTTCCGGTAGTGTTTGGCATGTTACGTAAACACCCAAGAGTTGCCGAGGCGATTAACCAATCAGCTATCAGCTGGCAGACGACATGGAAGGAATGCGGTGTTGGATCACCGAAAACACAAACCGATTGGAAAATCTTTTGAGGGAGGTCTGCAAAGACAATGGTTATGAAATCCTCATAAGATCGGAGGCGCAGGGCATATGGTTGAGATAGACGAGTCTTTGTTTAACCCTAACCCGACTGATTAAAAAAGACAATGTCAAAAAAGCCCCCAAAAACACACACAAAAATTATTTTTCAGTTTTAAGATAAAACTACTTTTTAACCAGTTAACTGAATACAAAAAGAAATGAAAAAAAAATAATAAAAATGTATTTATTAACAGTTGTTTAGTATTATTTTGTTACAAATAAAAATTATTTATTAACAACATGCTCTTTGATATATTTTTTACTCCTCGCTCATTCCCCAATGGAGCCAACGAAGATAAAACTTTGAAAAAAAGGCATCCAAACCTAGTCAGTTCACTGGTCAAAGAGAAAAAAAATTTCTTTCTTCTTCACCACGTCTCATTTCGGACTTCTTGTCTGTGACGTCATATCCTGACATGTAGTCCTACTTCTAGCTTTTAACTTCAAATGGAATTTTCCACTCCTCTGTTTTATTTAACCATATGTGAAAAATACCGTTTTTAACACAGTTTTTACACACCCAAGTCCAATATCGCTACACACAAAGTTCTGAGCATTTCTGAAGGACAAAAATAAACGAAATGTGTTTTCATTACAATAAGTTTCGTTAATTGTTCATAAGCCAAATTTTTGCGAAAATTCCAACATTTCTGCAAGCTCATAACTTTGGGATTGGCTTCAATGTTTACCAACAAAATCTTCTAAGTAGAAATTTCCATTTTAAGGAACCGATTCTCAACGTGCACTGGTGCGGTTTCATTGCTGGGTTGTTCCCCTTGGTTTTACACAAAAAGGAGTAGAGAATAACAAAGAATTCATCATATTGCACGTGTCCCACCGACGTTCTATAGAATGAAGGCTATCTGGTTTGTATCGATAACCTTACCCTTCCTTGTAAGATAAAGAACTACCGTTACTCGTTAGTAGAAACTAATATACCTCAATTTTTGTAGTATGTTACGTTTATGTTTTTTGTCTGTTGTCAATTGAAAATAAATGTGTGAATTGTCTATGGTTTTAGTTTCATCTATTATTCGTTCTGATGATAGATATGTTTAGGATATATGCTTAATCCAGAAACGTGTTATAAAATAATCTTATATCCCATCACCATGTTTGAATGTTTGTAGAACATCTTTGAACTGTTGATTGTATCTACAGCACCGTCACCATACACACTACAAACGGTTTTATACAGGTCTGCAAACTTTTTCACCCTCTTGGTAGAAAAAAAATGACAAATTTATGAAAAAAGTAAAAAAATAAAATCTTTCAGAAATAGCCATTAACCGTTTGGCCTGACAAGACGAGTTAACTTGTCTTCACTCAATGTGGCGTTTTTAGTCTTCTGTTTGCGAACACGTGTTTGATTGTAAAATTGACGTCGTCGCCAAATCACTGCCCCCCCCCCTCCTCCTCACCCTCTCTTTCTCTCTCTCTCTTCTCTCGTCTGTCTATGGCAACTCTCACCTTTTTTAGTAAGAATAGATGAAACAAAAACGTTACAGAAGAGACGTTAGTCTCTATCGCTCCAAACATTTTCTCACACCTGAGGCTATTCTCCATCTCTACAAATCGACAATCAGACCATGTATGGAGTACTGTTGTCATATTTGGGCTGGTGAATCTCTGTCCCATTTGAGGGTTCTTGATAAGGTGCAGAAACGTATTTGTAATTTGATAAACCACACCCTTTCATCTTCTCTGCACCCTCTCTCTCACAGACATGATTTTACTAGTCTCAGTCTTTTCTATAAATACTATTATGGCATGTGTTCTTCAGAATTATGTGATCTATTCCCTGCTTCTTTTGTTCCAGCTCGTTTGACTCGTTGGTCTAGTGGTCTCCATCAATTCGCTGTTTGTATACTTCATTGTAATATAACGTTCTGTTCCAGTAGTTTCTTTCCAAGAACTGCAGGCTTGTGGAACTCTCTTCCTGCTGACTGTTTTACTCCTACCTTGGTCTTTTCAAGACTAAGGCCAATAGGCATCTCCTGTCTTTGTGATAATCATATTTCGTTCTTGTGAGCTCCTCACATCAAGTGGCTTCATGCCTTGTCTGGAGCTATTTTCATAAAAAAAAAAAAAAATTGGAGTTGGTCTTAACACTGATAAGAACCAGCTTTTATATACTTGGTAATTCAGACATTTTGTAACTGTGTCTCTTCTGCATCAAAAAGCGTCAATACATCAATTTGAGGCGCACACTGCCATCCATTTTTATTTGTCTGAAAATAAAATGTTTTCTAAGAAAAAATAAAAAGGCACCAGGGAAGAGGTTAAAGAAGATTTAACAACTGGAATATTTTTTTTATTTTCAATATTAATATATATATACTAGCCCGGTTGTGAACCACTGGTGGGCTGTGCAAAACTTTTAATGGTCCGCAGATACAGTAACAAATATCACAGTAAAAAAGTTTCATACTTGAATAAACTTCAAATTTTCAATTTATTTTATTCAGCTTAAATTCAATTCATTCTTTCCGAATCTTCTCTATCGGTGGCCTGAGGAAGCTAAGACTTCAAAAAAAAATCATAGCTGAAACATGTATGCACATATGTAGCCAAAAAAAATGTTTATGGAAATAAAAATTTATTTATACTTAAATACAGCTCTACTTGTTATTGAAGGCTATTTTATAAACATTGTATCTTCATGAGATTAACACCTATGAACTAACAACCCTACAAACACATACATATATATTTACAAGGTTTGTCTAAAACGTATCCGACCTTGGACCAGAAAAAAAATTTCAAATACGTGACGGGGTTGGGACCCTAATCCACTTCAAAGTAGGCCCCTTGTGCTTGCACACACTTAGCCCACCGATCCATCCACTGCCGGAAACACCTCTGAAAGTCTTCTTTTGGAATAGTGTTCATCTCTGCCGTCGCGTTCCGCATTATCTCTTTTTTCGCACCCTCTCAACAACAACTGCACTCCGAACAGTTTGGGGCCTGTCAGTACGCTGGTCACTCTCCGTTGATGTGCGCCCATTTTTGAATCGGTTGAACCACTCCTTACTTTGTGTTACACCCATCGCATCTTCTCCAAACATCTGCTGAATCTAACGCGATGGCATGTGCAAGCACAAGGGGCCTACTTTGAAGGGGATTAGGGTCCAAACCCTGTCGCGTATTTGAAATATATTTTCTGGCATAAGGTCAGATACTTTTTAGACGGGCCGTGTATATATATATATATATATATATATATATATAGTGTGTATTTAGGCAGCATTTTCTCATTTATGCAAACATTGTTAAAAATAACAGAATTCGTCTGTTAAATTATACCTTTTTTTATTTTTTCAATTTTTCTAATGGTCTTTTTTTTGTATTAAAATAAAAAATAAAAAAATAAATGTTCTATAGGTTTCACATGTTTCACGAACGTTTTCGATTCTTTGTCGAATCATCTTCAGGTGTCAAAATCAATATATATATATATATATATATATATATAAGTATGTGAATGTATATAAAAAAATAATGTGAAAAAAAGTTTATATTGTGTTATAACTTTTTATTTTTTATTTATTTATTTTTTTTTTTTTTTTATATATATATTTTGACGAGTAGGAATATGAATTGTTCTTTCTGTAAAGAAAAATAGGTTTTTCTTGTTGATGATAGGGAGAACAAAATTTTCGACTGATGCCTTCAGTCTTCGTCAGTGTTTGGGGTTTGCGTGTGTACGGTGGGAGGTTTCCCCAGGCAATGAGGGAGAAAGAGTAGAAAAATCATAAATTAAATATATGTATAAATGCGCACACGCACATATACGCGTCCACACACACGTAATGGGACGTGTACATGTACATTGATATATACAAACACACACACACACCGACACGTGCCCATGCGCGCAAGCACACACACATATATACACACACACATTCACAAACAACCCTACTTCATCACCAAGCGTAAAAGCCAACATAATTTTTTAACGCTTACTGCTGATCTGGGCTCGCGTGCAATCTGACCACTGTTCGAACAATTTACTTGCTTTTTTCTTTCTCTCCCCTCTTCTCTCCCACCGTCCGACACACACACACACACATACAAACACACACACATTTTTAACGCCCACTGCTGATCTGGGCACGCGCACAATCTGACTGCTGTTTGAATAATCCACCCGCTTTTTTCTCTCTCTCTTTCTCTCTCTCTTACTGCTCGACACACACACACACACACACACACAAACACACCCGCCCGTGCCCATGCGAGCAAGCATACACATAGATGTATGCATACATACATACACAGATAACTCCATTTCATCTCTTAGCGTTGTAGTCGACTTAATTGTTTAAAATTACTGCTACTGCGTTCAACTTAACTGCTAATTGAATTATTAAATTGCTTATTTCTTTCACTCTTTCTCTCTTTCTCACTTCGTATCAGCGGTCATTTATTTTAAATTTTTATTTTCTAAAAAAAATTAACCTTTCATTCCTTCACCTCATTGCACGTGACATATTTATTAAAATTTGCGTCTAATAATAATAAAAAATATATATATATATATATAAAACAATATATATAAAAAAATATATACAAAAAATATATATATATATATATATATAAAAAAAATATATGAAAAATCAAATAAATAAATAAATATAATACTAATGAAAATAATAAATTAATATAAATAAATAAGTCAGTAGATAAATGATAAATACATAAATATATAAATAAATTAATATAAATATCGATATAAAGATAAATTTAGATAATAAAACCTACATACATACAACGAAATAAATAGATGTAATAATAAATGTTAAAAATTAGAAGTTAGAATCCCACCGTGACACACGCAAGACTTCGCCCGTTGGAAAATGACATAGGTCAGTTACCTTCTTTGTGGAAAGTGTAGTTATTGAGTAGTCCCAGGTCCAAGTTTAGTCCAGCATTGTGCGTGTTTAGTTTAAAGATGAGTTTAGTTTCATATTTTCGTCTGTGTTGTTGTGATCTAAATTTGGAGGCTATGAGGATGCATTTCATGTCATCTGTGGAATGGCTTGGTAGGTTGAAGTGCTCGGCCACTGGGAATCGTGTGGATTTGTCTCTAATAGTTTGTTTATGATTATTGAAGCGTTTGCGGAACTCCAGGCTTGTTTCCCCGACATAGTTACCTTTCGTGCATCTGGTACAGTATAATAAGTAAACTACGTCGGGGCTGTCGCAGGTAAGAGGGGGGGGATTAAGTTGGATGTTGGTGCCTGGAAGTGTGAATGTGTGGTTGGTGTTAATGCATTGACATATTTGGCATCTGGGTTTGTTACATGTTTTGTTTTCTTGTGGTGCGGGAATGTTGCGTGTTTTGGTCGATGTCAGCAAAGAGTGTAGGTTTGGAGGCTGTCGTCTGGCGCAGATGGGTGGTTTGTTGTATATAGTGTTGATGGGTGTTGTAATTGTTTGAATATGTTTTTGAGAGGGTCTTCTAGTTTGTTGGTGTTAGGGTTGAAGTCAAATACCATTGGTATTTGTGAGGATATAGTTTTGTTTTTGTTGTTTGTCAGAATATATATTACTATTTCATGTATCCACATAAAATTTTATATGTTTATTAATATACATATACGAAGATATATATATATATATATATTATAATATAAAATGAAGTAATAAAATAAGGTGTCAATCAAATTTTATTAGAATTCAAAGTTCATGCAAAGCATCCTTAAGTCCTTAGCTCATGAGTTTTCAAAGATAATTCTTCTCTTCAGAGGACCATTACCGCAGTTATACTACTACAGGCAATAAAATTACGCTTTGAAAATATATAAAATTATATACACAAATATATAAAAATACATAACATCAAACATATCAATCCAAAAACATACTTTTGTTGAATCCATACAGTCCATCCAGGTCATATAAGTTGAGAAGCATAATCAGGAAGGACATCACTCCAAGACACAAACAGCAGTCCAAATATGTGAAATTGAAGGGGCCGGCAAGGTTATCCAGTCGCGAAATGTGTCCATGACTTGACCTAATTTTCCTAACCCCCTTTTAGTTTTCTTTTAACTTCTTAGCTCCTTTCCCTTTTGACATGGAATAAGCTTACTGACCCAGACAGTGAAAACCTAATTTGGGTGGGATGGATGGCGGGGTTGTATGTTTGCTGTCTTCTTGAACCTGTCAAGCAGGAAGTAGGACAGACATAATCTTGAACCCGTTGAAGTCATTCTGAGATGTAGACAATTTGATATCGCCTTCTGTTCGTTAGGGATTTGTCATGTCTGGTGAGAAGATCACTTATATATTTTTCGCTCTTCTGGCTAGATGTGATGGGAGTCCGTCTTGTTTTGCTCAATTCGGATTTAGCTGGTTTTCTAATTAAACAACGAATTTGGATTTGATTAGAGTTGCACATGTTGGGATCTCGGAACTTTGATTGGACTTTTTGTATTGTTTTGATTGATTTATTTATCATTAACATTAAATATGGACACATTTCGCGACTGGATAACCTTGCCGGCCCCTTCAATTTCACATATTTGGACTGCTGTTTGTGTCTTGGAGTGATGTCCTTCCTGATTATGCTTCTCAACTTATATGACCTGGATGGACTGTATGGATTCAACAAAAGTATGTTTTTGGATTGATATGTTTGATGTTATGTATTTTTATATATTTGTGTATATAATTTTATATATTTTCAAAGCGTAATTTTATTGCCTGTAGTAGTATAACTGCGGTAATGGTCCTCTGAAGAGAAGAATTATCTTTGAAAACTCATGAGCTAAGGACTTAAGGATGCTTTGCATGAACTTTGAATTCTAATAAAATTTGATTGACACCTTATTTTATTACTTCATTTTATATTATAATATTAATGCTCTATCCAGTATATTGAGCTTCAGTTTTTTTATCCGGATGTTTCACTAATTATAAGATATTAGTTGACGCTTATATCTTTTGTTGGATTGCTTCATATATATATATATATATATATATATATTACTATTTCATGTATCCACATAAAATTTTATAAGGAGATATAATTTTTTATGTATCAATTTTCAGTATGTACTTCAACAGTACTCGATACATAAGTAGAGCTAGGTAGTAAGCTATGAAAATATATTTATGGCAATTAAGCTACACAGAGGCTCCCGCGTTTCATCCCCGGGGGGGGGGGGAGAATCTTTAGGCTAAAATTTTAGCCTGAAGATTCCCCCGGGGATGAAACGAGTGAGCCTCTGTGTAGCTTAATTGCCATAAATATATTTTCATAGTTTACTATATATATATATATACATATATATATATATATATATATATATATATATATACAGGGTACCTAAGATATTTGAGGACATAGGTTTCACATGTTTCACGAACGTTTTCGATTCTTCGTCGAATCATCCTCAGGTGTCAAAATCAAAAAAAAAAAATATATATATATATATATATATATATATATATATATATATATATATATATATATATATATAGGGTACCTAAGATATTTGAGGGCATATGTTAATTTTACTATAGCAGCATATTTACCAACTTAATATTTTTTATATTTCAGAATCATTAACGGCAGACTTTATGATGACACAAGAAATGAAGACATTCACACAATCATCTGGTCTGCAAAAGCTGAACATAGCGACTTAGGTATCTACTTTCTTTGTCTACAAGATTCGCAACGAGTTAGAGACTAAAGATAGAAATATTTTGCCAATGGCAAAACGTAAGAA
This sequence comes from Sepiola atlantica, assembly GCA_963556195.1. Lineage (NCBI taxonomy): Eukaryota > Metazoa > Mollusca > Cephalopoda > Sepiida > Sepiolidae > Sepiola > Sepiola atlantica. Next base: position 7,464,521 of record OY744528.1, on the reverse strand, counting down.
ACATTGTAGACACGTTGACACTATTAGGACACCAGAATTCCATTAACACGTAAAGCAGACTATTGATGAGAATCACAGAAATTTACCATACTGATCCTATTTTGTTACACATTATCCGCTTATCGTGCTCCATTATGACAATAGAGTTTAATGAATATTTGAAAATTTGAAAAGGTATTCATAAATATTTGGAAATTGATAAAAAGCTTTCAGAAATATTTAATAATCTACTTAACAAATACTGATTTAACTGGTATTAAGAAGCAAGGTTGAAATTCCATATACACACGCATATATATAAATATATAGTCGTCCATAGACAGACTAGTTCGCTGTATCACAGCTTTCAGCGTGGAAAAACACGCAAGAGCTTCACGTTGAAATTGAAACGCGGTGGTTTTTAGACAGTCCCAGCTTATATTTACTGAGTAAAGCGGAGAATGTAACTCTTATTGTTTATATTAACAATATAAGCAGCCGAAGAGTGCCTTATTCGAAGAATCTGCATAATTACTAATTACAGCTAATTGTTTCACTTCCCACGGTGCTCAATCGACGAAGGAATGCGTGGCATGTATCTATAATCATCTACAGACAGAATGTCAAAAGAACACAATGTGTCAGAAGGAACAATCTGAAATGTTTTTAATCTTATGCAATGAAAACAGTTCATTTCATGTCAGAAACTAAAAAAAAAATTTTTTTAATCGCCAAATCAGATCTGAAAGACTCCTGAGCAAACCTAAAACCCCAGCAGAGAAAAATATCATTTGGTTCTTCTCAGACGAGAAAAACTTTCATCAAGATCAGAAAGTAAACAAAAGAAATGAGAGATGGGTGAGGGTTAGGGTCATGTTCAAAGTTAGCGCGGATCCTAATGTGTAACTATATACCAACAAAAGAAATGAGAAATGGGCATGTGATTGTGCAGACTGCTCAGAAGTTCTAAGGGTTCTTTGTTACATTAAGGCCCGAGCTAATTTTTACCCCATCGTTAGGGTTAGGATTAGGGTAAAAGTAGGGGTTAGGATTAGGGTTAGAGGTAGAGTTTAGGGTCATGGTCAAAGTTAGCACCGGTCCTAATTTAACAAAGTACCAACAAAAGAAATGAGAAATGGGCATGTGATTGTGCAGACTGCTCAGAAGTTCTAAGGGTAATGCATACGAAGTTCCCTGCAACTGTTGTGGTTTTAGGAGTTGTCAGCAATGAAGGATGCCTCCTCACTTTTTTTCACAAAATATTTGAATCAACTTTGCTGCTCACATAAAGGTTCTGAACACAGTTGTTGAGCCATGGATTGATAACGGAATATCTTATGTTTCAACAAGACTTGACACCATCACCAATGTAGGATTGGATGGCAGATCATTTTCATGACCACATAAGCCTTAACAGCTCCCCAGATCTTGATCCATTGGACAAATATATATATGGAGCATCGGTGAAAAAGAGATTAATAAGCTCCCTCATGACACCAAAAAATACCTAAATGCCGCCGCATACACCACCACCACCACCAGTTTGATTAAATACTATGTTTTTTTTTCATATTTTATTAATTTTGAGTTTTCGAGTATTGGGTGAGAGGGGAGGATTCAAATCCCTATACCAACTACCCCATACCCCTGATACTCTGATGATCTGTGAAAAGTCGAGAAAAGAATTTTAAAAATATGAAAGAAAGAAAAGTCCATACTCTGTCGTTTTTAATCAAACTTGCTTGGATATATATATATATATATATATATATATATATAGAGAGAGAGAGAGAGTTATACAGTTCATCCAAGTCATAAAGTTTAAAACAATTTCAATGACTTGGATGAACTGTATAAGTTTAACAAAAAAAGTGTGCTTTGGCCAATATATTTGATGTTTTAAATACTTTTATGTATTTTTATGTATTTTTATATATTTTTAAAGCTTAATTTTATTACCTGCAGTAATGTCATTGCGGTAATGGTCCTCTGAGGAGAAGATTTTCTTTGAAAACTCATGAGTTAAGGACACAATATCACTCCTTGTTTTTGAACTTTAATAAAATCTGATTAATTTCTCATTTCATTATGTCATTCAATTAATATTATATATATATATATATATATATATATATATATATATAATAATCCCGGTAAAGTAAACATCCACAGGATAAAAATCCACAGAATTTCAACCGGGTTTATAAAATAGTGCTCAATAGTAAATAGAGCTATTTATATAATTATTTTTATTTATACAGACATGTACAAAAGCCGCTACACTGGCATGTCGATGTTATCGATCAATAGTTATGAGAAACTAAGATCTAATCAGGCGGAAAAAAAGTCTGATCTTTCACTCGGATGTTCATATTGGGAAAGAACCTAGTTTCTAATAACTACTGATCGATAACATCGACATGTCAGTGTAGCGGCTTTTTTTATATATATATAACACTTTATTGCAGTTTTACAGTATAATCAATCATCAAAAGTGTAGCTGACTGGGATCAATTGAAAAAATTGATTGAAGTCGTCGATAATACTTCTGATGATCGGTAATACCATGAAACTGCAATAAAATAGTAAAGCCAAGTGCATTTTATTATGATTTATTATTGATATAGCTCTATCCAATAGGATATTGAGTCCTTTATTTGTACAAGACGTGCTGTCTTAATTTGGTTCTGTTCTGATTTGGGGGGGCTTTGTTTTTTTTGTTTTTTTTCTATATATGTAAATAAATAATATAAACTCTCTTTCTATATATTTATATGTATATTTATATGAGTTGCAAAAATATATATGTAAATTCCTCGAGGAATAAGTATTAATAAAATAAAATATATAATGATTTAAAAATAAAATTGTTTTTGAGGGTAGGATATTTCTGGAGTTTTCTCCCCTTTAAATGCATTAACGCCTATCATAGTATACTAGTCTTCTAAAGGAAAATCAATGTTCATCGCTTTGTAGGTTGCTGGAAATTTTGATCTTTTCACTTTCACAAACTCGTAAATGTCCTCAAAGTGTTTCGGCAGAAGCTCACAGCCACAAATCGTGGCCAGTTCATTATTATAGCTCCACTGTTTATCTCCGAGCACGTGTGCATAATGCTGAGCCATCCCATTTTTCAGTCGCTCATCAAAATCCTCTCGTTCATCCTTCCGCATCTCATCGGCTGTCGGAAGAGAAATCTTTCCCATGAGCACAGCTTTTACAAATAACGCCTGGATATGAAAGAGCGGCAACGGCGTGACGTTCATGCATAAACCCATGAATGCCATATTTGGAAAGTCGATATGGATGAGGTGCTTGTAGAGGGGTGTCACTCGATTATGCTTGGTCTGCACGCCAATGTTCTCGTGAAGGAACGGGAAATCGATTTTATAACCTGTACACAAAATGAGCGTGTCAATTTGGTGAAAATCTCCATCCTCAAACACAACGCCGTCAGAAGTCAATTCTCGGATGCCAGGCTTGTCGAACAGGTTTTCTGGAAATTCACATTGAAATGGCTGCCCTCGATGACTCAAGAAAACCTATTAATAAAAACAAAATGTAAATAAAAATCATCATCATCATCACAGCATTAGTATCAAGAGTAGTTCCGAGACAATACAAGTTGCATTTATTTTACATATCCCATACATTCTCTTTGTGTTTAACCCTGGCAATACATGCATTTCGATTGTGTTTGTGACATTTATGTAGAATTATGTTCACCCCATTTCATGGATCATGGTTTATTATGTCCCTGTTACGTTTGTTTTTGACAAACCGTCTCTGTGAAAAATAAATGTATGCATATGTAGCAGTCATGTGGTTGACCAGAAGTGCACTCTTCGATGCACGAGATTCACACGAGAGGTCGTAGTTTGACGCAAAACCCAAGTTACGTGATCGGCGTGGTTAACCAGTTCGTGACTTACAGCCAGCAAGTAAAGATGTGATACTGCGGTCTCTGCCAGACCAATGGCAGAGAATCTTAGAACTCCAGGAAAAGGTTATTTCGCCTTGTAAATATATATTCAACCCCATGTATAAAAGATGTTCTGTTCCGTTGTTCCTGTGAATAAACCTACATATATATATATATATATATTTGTCGCTCCTCGTAAAACAAGTAGAGCACTCTAAATGGTAGTACAAACACAGCATGACGTCACTTGCTTTATATGCATCATTCCTTCTTTAATAGAAGTAGAATGCCTCGACATCAAGCTGCTTTTATATGTGTTAAATTATCATTGTTTATCGGCTGTTCAAATAGTGGGCGCGCGGTTAACGACGTTGGATATAAGTTGAAAAATACTTGTAATCCAGGGTTTCGAATCGTACGACCGGTAGTGAATAGTCATATCTCTATGCTGATGAGTCCTGATTGAAAAGGGACGAAACGTATACGTACATAGATTATAAACAACAACAAATATTTTATATATATATATATATATATATATATATATATATATATATTACTATTTCATGTATCCACATAAAATTTTATAAGGATAAATAATTTTTTATGTATCAATTTTCAGTATTTACTTCAACAGTGCTCAATACGTAAGTATATATATATATATATATATATATATATATATATAATTATTTTTAATATTTAAAAAAATATTTTTACCTACGTACGTACGGCTTTCATCTACACAGGGAAATAACAATCTCAGACGGTCATAGGGCGCGAATCCCGTTAACAGATACATCTTGAATCTGTAGGCGTTCACCTAGTCCCATTACGCCACGAGAGATCGTCAAAAATAACGAGGGATTGTCATGTAATAACAGAGAAATAAAGTGGTTTACATTGAAAGCAGCGAGTGTTGACACCTAAACATTTGATAGCACTCGACGACAGGATCGGAGCATTGCACTGAAGCTTTTAGGTGAATGTTAATTTATTTAATCTTTCCAACAGAGCTCAACTTTCAATGTTACTTGGAAGGGGCTTATAATAATATCAAATTATTTTTAATACTTAAAAAAATTTTTTAAATATAATATATATATATATATATGTGATTTTATGAAGGCTTACCAAAGCATTCCTTTCAGGACACCAATGATCACCATTAAAGATATTTTTTCTTACAAATACTATTTATTCAAATTAAATGTTTTTTCCTACACGTGTTTCACTACCAAGCAGTTACTTGCTTGGCAGATCATCAGGGAAATTAAATGTCTGGAATACTGGTTTCAACTGCCGACAATACACAATGTGGCGTTGCAATAGTTGAGGTTACTTAAGAAGAGAAGAGGAAAAAAATAAAAATAAAAGTCAAAATTAAAAAGCAAGGAAGAACAACGATAAAAAAAGAAAGTCCTAGAAAAGTCTTAGAAAAGTAGCTCGTGCAATTATTTCTTCCACCAAGCCAACAAGCAAATAATCGGTCCCAAATACATTCAACAAAACCAAAAAACCGGAACAATGTGCGATAATACACTTTCACGTCGGCCGGCACAATGATGAATAAATCCCCCCCCCCCACAAAAAAACAAAAGAACTAAATCATTCAAGATACCGCTCACAAGTTACCATTTCAATCCAATGATAGTATGGGAATTCTAAATCCAACTTCTCACAAAGAAAAGTCAACACAAATGTTCGTCCGAGTTCAAAGAGTCTTATTTCAATGGTTGATTTATTACCCTTCGAAACAAACACACGACGAGTTGAATGTCAATCCCGCAGAAAACTCCCTTACATTAAGAAAAAATCTTAATTAGTAGATAGAAACTATTTATTCAAAATACTGTTTCTAAAAATATTTATTATTAAACCTATTCCTTATAGAAATTAATTATCTAGTGTCTGGGACGTCATTTTACATTTTGGGAAAATATCCTTCATTTAATTAACTGCCGAATTATTATCGTTTTGTTGTTTAACGAAGCGAAAAAAGCCTATCCCGCAGAATTTGTTTTTAAAAGATTATTCATATATCAAAAATAAAATGTTATTATAAAAAAGCCTTCTACAAAAATCTAGTTATTATTTTAAATCATTTAAAATATTTCCTTAACGGCTGTGTCTGTTTGCAACTCTCTGTGGAGAATATTATTCTATATTCCATAAATAAATGTTACTACAGAATATCGTTATCAGAAATCTATTTTCTATTTTGAAAAAAACTTTTCTTAATGGACCGGTTTATTTTTTTGTCAACTTTACGGGAAAATATCACTCTAACTCGTTAAATGACAGGAGACTTTATTATTACTAATTTAAAATCCCGTACAAAATACTTTTTATAAAAGTCCAATTGTTTCTATTTTTAGAAATTAAGTCCGTGTCGGCATGCATGTTTTTAAAATTATTTTTTCCTTAATTATTTTTCCCCATTCCTGCCACCCATTGTTTTATTTATTTTAATCTAATTAAAAACTAATTTGATTTAACCTAATTTAATTAAATAGTGATAGCATCCAGGTTGCTATTTCTTATTTTTCACTTAAAATTACTTGAAATTCCCAGTGCATTTCGTATAATATCTATTTCTGAGAATAAATTGTGATTTATTATTTATTATTCCACTATCTTTTTATATGTAACAAAATTTCCCCCCTCTATTCCGCTGAATAAGTATTTACTATAGTTGACTATCACTGGGCCTTATTCCGATAGAATATTCCTACCTTATCACCCCCAACCTAAGTCTCGAGTATCCGCTAATAATTGAATCAAGACATATCTTAGCATAAGTACGTGTTACTAATTCTCATCCTCCATATTATACACTAATTATTGCCCCAGATTGCCTCAGGAAGTGTCCATCCTGCCTATCTCTGCTGTAAGTTTATACTTCCCCCAATTCCCCTCCTATCCAGGTTTTAGGCTTGATAACAGGTAACGGTTTCTATGCAGACAGCATTGTAGTATTTCCTGCCTAGCGTTCAGTAAATTATCTCTAGATGTCATGATGTGGTACGACTCCAATGCACATAGGTTGCATCTCTTCTTTTTGTTCGGTTTATATTTGTTAGCCCTCCCTAAAATTGACCATTTCAGTTCGAAAGGGTCTTGCCTAGCAATGAGGTTTCTCACAAAACGGCCAACAGAAGTGTTAGGCCTATCTATGTCTTCCCTTTGGCCTCCCCTGAAGGAACTCATGTGGTTTCTGAATCTATCTTTGAACTCACCCCCGGTTGAACCGATATATGATTTCCTACTACTCTCTGTTATCACATCGCATTTGTAGACAATGCTTGAAACTCTACAGTTCCCCCCCAGTGGACAGATGTTAGAAGCTCTGCAGTTACAGTTGTGTGCTGGGCCGTTGCTGGATGTTCTACTACTATGGATATTTATAATGGAGGTTCTCATTGAACTGGTGTTACTGGGATCAACACCAGAAGAGAACATGGCTTCCCTTGTTTTAGTTATCTTAGAATTATTATATCCTATGATGGATGTGGCTATATTTCTACAGGTTGAATAAGACAGTTTTACAGTATTTTTGTTAATGATTCCCCCCAATCTGCTATCCCTTGGAAAGTTTTTTTCCACTATGCTATAAAAAATCTTTGGGATATTAGTCTTAATATGCTGGCTATAGGGGGGGTTGAACCATGTAGTGGTCCTTCTCCTATTTTTCTTCCTACCTTCCCCCCCGGTTTGGGTAGCATGTGAGTTCAATTCGTTACTTCCAACTTCACGAATATTATCATCAACCGGTTCCCTCCCTACCTGGTTTACATTACCGTGGGATACACTAGGTCTCCTATATCTAGCCTTGCCCATTGCCCTATTATATGAAACCATTGATCGAGAGGCAATCGGTCTCCCGTTTAGTCTCCCATTCCCAACCGAAGGATGCACAATGTAATTAATTTTTTCCTTGTATCCTGATCTGTTTAAAGCTTCATTGTAAAATTGCTTACTGCTGTCGAATATTTGTTGATTCTTGGACAGCTTAGATATCCTACTCGATATTGCAGGAATAATGGCTCTTTTCACCATCGGTGGGTGATTCGATTTAGCGTCGATATAGTAGAGTGTGTGGTTGGGCTTGTGATAAGGTTCATATGTGTTGTTGCATAGATCAAGCGTAATATCCAAAAAATTGACCCTCCGGTAGTTTATATCTATAGTTATGCTAAGTTGTATTGAGCTGAAGAATATATTGAGTTTTTTCTTCTTAGTTTCAAGATTCCTTATACTTGTGTTGACAAAGAATAAAGCGTCGTCCCTATATAGACCGCCCGCCAGTTCAGGTATTTTCATACAAATTTCTCTGAGGATATATATCCCTACCAGGTCAGTAACCTGCGCTGAGTCCGGTGCCCCCATAGTAATATCGAAATTGTTTTCCCTATCCTTTCTAGTCCATAACTTATCATTGTAGGATATTAGTGTCCTTCTTGCTAGTCTAATTATATCCATCTCTAAGTTTGTAATGTTGGATTCGTTTCTAGCCATGGTAAGCGCCTTTTCAAGTAAAGTAGAGGATATGGAGGGGTAGTATGAATCTATATCAAACATGATAAATTTACTTTGATTAGTAATGTGTAATTCTTTATACCAACTTAGCACTTCTTCTGATGAGGTCCACAGATTCAATTGAGTTCTGCGTTTAATTCCTGGCAATATTCTGTCTAGTATTTTTTTGCTGATTACACCCATGTCTGAAATACACGGCGAGATCAGTCTAATGGATGGGTTATTACTAAAATCTGGCTTATGATCTTTAAGAGTGAAACGAGGACATTTAGGGGTATAGATCTCAACATTACCTTCTATACCAATCTCAGAGCAGATCTTAAGAGCGGCCAAGTTAATATCCTGTAACACCCCGTTCCCTACGGTCTTGTAGTTTTTATTCAGTTCCTTCAGGATTAGGTTGTTGTATGTTTCCATATTCATGGAGTATGTGTTTAAAGTTTTATCCGCCGGAACTGTGATGTTAGAGTTATTCCTAATCCGTGTTTGTGTCCTATGGATATGTTCAATGGTAGGATTCCAATATTGTGATCTGTTTTTGGTTTTGATGTTTTTAACCATATTATGCATATCCGCTTCGAAGCTTTCTAATGCAGGGATGTGAGGTGGGTTCTTGTGAGTTCCTATTTTATAGAATTTTCTATATGAGGCTGTTGGTAAATTATCCTCAGTGTCAGATGCATACTCAGGGGGTTCAGAGACGCCAGAAGGTGGATTCACGTTGCTCAACTCCCTAGTCGATCCCAGGTTGTGGTGAATTACCCGCCATCGGACTCTCTTCAAGAATGCATGGACCGCCTGGACCATGTCCATTATGTATGCTTTGTGGTTTGGTATGGAAATGTTTTTGGGTGAGAAAGTTATCTCCTCTTTGGCAAACATCCTGGTCACTCCGGTATTAAATAGCAGCTCACTTTGGGGAGCAGAATATAGATTTAGATTTTTCACTTATAAAATAGATCATTCAGTGAAGACCGGGGTTGTTCCCATAAAAAAACAAGCTCGATGATACTTGTTTTTTCCTACACGTGTTTCACTACCAAGCAGTTACTTGCTTGGCAGATCATCAGGGAAATTAAATGTCTGGAATACTGGTTTCAACTGCCGACAATACACAATGTGGCCAGCATATTAAGACTAATATCCCAAAGATTTTTTATAGCATAGTGGAAAAAAACTTTCCAAGGGATAGCAGATTGGGGGGAATCATTAACAAAAATACTGTAAAACTGTCTTATTCAACCTGTAGAAATATAGCCACATCCATCATAGGATATAATAATTCTAAGATAACTAAAACAAGGGAAGCCATGTTCTCTTCTGGTGTTGATCCCAGTAACACCAGTTCAATGAGAACCTCCATTATAAATATCCATAGTAGTAGAACATCCAGCAACGGCCCAGCACACAACTGTAACTGCAGAGCTTCTAACATCTGTCCACTGGGGGGGAACTGTAGAGTTTCAAGCATTGTCTACAAATGCGATGTGATAACAGAGAGTAGTAGGAAATCATATATCGGTTCAACCGGGGGTGAGTTCAAAGATAGATTCAGAAACCACATGAGTTCCTTCAGGGGAGGCCAAAGGGAAGACATAGATAGGCCTAACACTTCTGTTGGCCGTTTTGTGAGAAACCTCATTGCTAGGCAAGACCCTTTCGAACTGAAATGGTCAATTTTAGGGAGGGCTAACAAATATAAACCGAACAAAAAGAAGAGATGCAACCTATGTGCATTGGAGTCGTACCACATCATGACATCTAGAGATAATTTACTGAACGCTAGGCAGGAAATACTACAATGCTGTCTGCATAGAAACCGTTACCTGTTATCAAGCCTAAAACCTGGATAGGAGGGGAATTGGGGGAAGTATAAACTTACAGCAGAGATAGGCAGGATGGACACTTCCTGAGGCAATCTGGGGCAATAATTAGTGTATAATATGGAGGATGAGAATTAGTAACACGTACTTATGCTAAGATATGTCTTGATTCAATTATTAGCGGATACTCGAGACTTAGGTTGGGGGTGATAAGGTAGGAATATTCTATCGGAATAAGGCCCAGTGATAGTCAACTATAGTAAATACTTATTCAGCGGAATAGAGGGGGGAAATTTTGTTACATATAAAAAGATAGTGGAATAATAAATAATAAATCACAATTTATTCTCAGAAATAGATATTATACGAAATGCACTGGGAATTTCAAGTAATTTTAAGTGAAAAATAAGAAATAGCAACCTGGATGCTATCACTATTTAATTAAATTAGGTTAAATCAAATTAGTTTTTAATTAGATTAAAATAAATAAAACAATGGGTGGCAGGAATGGGGAAAAATAATTAAGGAAAAAATAATTTTAAAAACATGCATGCCGACACGGACTTAATTTCTAAAAATAGAAACAATTGGACTTTTATAAAAAGTATTTTGTACGGGATTTTAAATTAGTAATAATAAAGTCTCCTGTCATTTAACGAGTTAGAGTGATATTTTCCCGTAAAGTTGACAAAAAAATAAACCGGTCCATTAAGAAAAGTTTTTTTCAAAATAGAAAATAGATTTCTGATAACGATATTCTGTAGTAACATTTATTTATGGAATATAGAATAATATTCTCCACAGAGAGTTGCAAACAGACACAGCCGTTAAGGAAATATTTTAAATGATTTAAAATAATAACTAGATTTTTGTAGAAGGCTTTTTTATAATAACATTTTATTTTTGATATATGAATAATCTTTTAAAAACAAATTCTGCAGGATAGGCTTTTTTCGCTTCGTTAAACAACAAAACGATAATAATTCGGCAGTTAATTAAATGAAGGATATTTTCCCAAAATGTAAAATGACGTCCCAGACACTAGATAATTAATTTCTATAAGGAATAGGTTTAATAATAAATATTTTTAGAAACAGTATTTTGAATAAATAGTTTCTATCTACTAATTAAGATTTTTTCTTAATGTAAGGGAGTTTTCTGCGGGATTGACATTCAACTCGTCGTGTGTTTGTTTCGAAGGGTAATAAATCAACCATTGAAATAAGACTCTTTGAACTCGGACGAACATTTGTGTTGACTTTTCTTTGTGAGAAGTTGGATTTAGAATTCCCATACTATCATTGGATTGAAATGGTAACTTGTGAGCGGTATCTTGAATGATTTAGTTCTTTTGTTTTTTTGTGGGGGGGGGGGGGGATTTATTCATCATTGTGCCGGCCGACGTGAAAGTGTATTATCGCACATTGTTCCGGTTTTTTGGTTTTGTTGAATGTATTTGGGACCGATTATTTGCTTGTTGGCTTGGTGGAAGAAATAATTGCACGAGCTACTTTTCTAAGACTTTTCTAGGACTTTCTTTTTTTATCGTTGTTCTTCCTTGCTTTTTAATTTTGACTTTTATTTTTATTTTTTTCCTCTTCTCTTCTTAAGTAACCTCAACTATTGCAACGCCACATTGTGTATTGTCGGCAGTTGAAACCAGTATTCCAGACATTTAATTTCCCTGATGATCTGCCAAGCAAGTAACTGCTTGGTAGTGAAACACGTGTAGGAAAAAACATTTAATTTGAATAAATAGTATTTGTAAGAAAAAATATCTTTAATGGTGATCATTGGTGTCCTGAAAGGAATGCTTTGGTAAGCCTTCATAAAATCACATATAAATGCTCTGTACTCTGTAATCGAGTATCATCGAGCTTGTTTTTTATTGGAACAACCCCGGTCTTCACTGAATGATCTATTTTATAAGTGAAAAATCTAAATCTATATATATATATATATATATCCCTTTAGTTAATATGTCTCACTTAATTTGTCAACATTCACACAGCTAAAGTTGGCGACACTCAGCTAAACATAAATATGTAAATTCAACTTTCTCTTTCTTTTCATCATATCTTCACCATCGTCTTTTTTCTCTTTTCTACGCTAGCCTCAACATGTTTAATATGGCGACCACATGTTGGAGTAGGTGCTCCAACATGTGCATTGCTATAAAACATGTAAAATAAAATCATCATCATCATCATCATCATCTTTGGTTTAACGTTCATTTTACATCTGGTGATACCAGATCAGGCTGCCCTGTGGCTCCCTGAGACGAAATTCACCTACATTGACGTTTTTTGTTTTGTTTTTTTGTTTTTTTGTTTTTTTGTAAAACTTAATTATGTTCTACAAAACCAAAACCTTTTTTATTTTATTTTTAGAACTTGAAGCATAAAAACTTTTACTATAATGACCAGATTCGACATTGAATAACCCAAAAAGGGTTGATATGCCGTAAAACAAAACTACCAAACCAAAAACGATGATTAAACATTTGAAGATATAAAGAACTTGAAGCATAAAAACTTTTACTATAATGACCAGATTCGGCATTAAATAACCCAAAAAGGGTTGATATGCCGTAAAACAAAACTACCAAACCAAAAACGATGATTAAACATTTGAAGATATAAAGAACTTGAAGCATAAAAACTTTTACTATAATGACCAGATTCGACATTAAATAACCCAAAAAGGGTTGATATGCCTTAAAACAAAACTACTAAACCAAAAACGATGATTAAACATTTGAAGATATAAAGAACTTGAAGCATAAAAACTTTTACTATAATGACCGGATTCGGCATTAAATAACCCAAAAAGGGTTGATATGCCGTAAAACAAAACTACCAAACCATACCATACCTCATTTTACATGCTGGCATGTGTTGGACGGCTTTTAAAAATTGACTTCCAAACTAACCTATCTCTGGCTAGGTTTTTATTGATCCCTCTTTCTCTCAAGTACATTCTTATCACTTCCTCCAAAGTTGTCCTTAGCTTTCCCCTGCCAACTGACCCTGTCACCTCAACTGTTCTACATCTACTAAACTGAGAACTCTCATCCATTTTTTCAACATGACGATGCGAACAAAGGAAAGAATAAAAAGATTAGAATATCACCACAACCCATAGCTGTAGAAGGAAAGAGAAACGAAGTGAGTATTGATTTACTCCTCTTCAGGAGTTAGGCACAACGCCAGTTTTTATCTTACTCCCACAAGTAAGATGTGACTCAAGGTCGGGTCGGGAAAGTGGGGTTTAAAAATTGCGTGGGCAGCCCCGTCGGCATTCCCCAGTAGGGGCGCCTCAGACAGTAAGCAATAAACTTACTCCTCCCCAAAGAGGGGAGGCGAAGCCTGGGAGGGTGGACCTCCTAGAACTGCACAGGACAGACCCATAGACTGGCGTAAATCAAGACCCGAAGGCCAAGACAATACCAGTCTATGGGGTACAGTATCCATCGGAACAGATACTACACTTTGATCTTAGCCAAAAGGCCAAGAAAATTTTGGATTTTGTCTTTATATTTTTTTATATTTCACTGGCTTTGCAAACTCACTTTTTTCTGATTCAAACAATCTAATTTGAGCCCAATGGATGACCTGACAGATCACAATTTTTATTAAGTGTATTGATCAGTTGCTTCGTACGCTACATTCTTTTGCTGCTGCTGTTGGATAATGGCCCTGTGGGAACGGACGCATCTTGAGGTGGGCGTATCTGTTGGAAATCGTTTGGTTTGGCTTGCGCGATTTAGTGTGGGTGGACCCGTACAGTCGAGTGCAGAATAGGGCTGTTCTCACGGTTGGAGCTCATAGACGTGACAGGCCACCATTTTGATGAGACCTTTTAGGTTGGGAGTTCAAAGGAGTCAGGCTGTGACGAATGCACCTGCGCATGGGGGTTCTGTGACATCACGGGCTTTTGCGTGGGAAGCAGAGTTTTTGCTAGTCTGGGTTTTGGAGGCGAGCCGAACGGATGTGTTTCACGATGTAGTCTGCAACATGATTAGTGGAATTAAATTCCCTAGGAAAATACAGGCATGAGATTTCTTTCCCCCCCTCCACGAATGGCTAAGGACTTAATTGAGAAGTAATTACGATAAAGCAGTAATTTGGTCTCTCTCTCGACGTTAGTGGATATCTCCAAGCCGACGGATAACTAACGCCTGAAATAAAACAGAGCTTAAAAGTTTAAAAGATTGTTTGTCTCCTGAGGAAGGTCATGAAGCTTTTTGTTGCAGCGGCATGGTTCACGGCAGAAAGAAAGAAGAAAGAATTCAACCACTGGATGACGCACCCCCTCCACGCGACGAGGAAAGAAGAAGAAGGTGCGAGAAATTTAAAGGTATGCAACACATATGATTTTTGGTGTTAAAAATGACGAGTATGCAACAGGACGGTATGCAACACTGCTGCTACTTGTTGATTTTGTTCCTGGTTAGTTGTTTTCACAAGACACAAAAAGAAAACATGTACAATTATTATCTCTTTGGTTCTAAAGGTTTTCTTTTGTTTATTACGAATTCGCACACAATCACAGAATTCTCATTGTCCAAGACTGCTATTCAAATCTCTGTGTTTATATTAACATGCATGTGTGCGTCTGTGTCTTCTGTCACCAGTGAACTATGACAGGTGTGTGTGCCTGGCTTAACATAAATTCGTTCCTCTATCTATACTGTCTTCTCTCTATCTATACTGATTCCTTTTGCTTATGTAAAAATTGACGTAAATAAACCTTCTTTGCATTTCCAATTTCCAACAAAGGATATTTCCCAGACAGATTTTTTTCTTTGTTCACCAAATCCTAATAAACTATCCTGTTCATTGTGCATTGACTGACATCATAAAACAAATCCTAACACAAATTGCCTTTTCGAAATTCATAAACCATTTGTGTTTCAATAAATTTTTAACAAAAAGATTCATCTTTCTATTTTTATAGTTTTGAGTTATTTATCCGTTGAAGGTTTTAATCATAAACTAACAACATTTTTGAACTGTCCGTTTATCACGATTCAATACCTAAATATTAAAACAACAACAGAAGAATAAAATTGTTAGAAGAACTGACCTTATTGGCATGAGATGTCAGTTCGATGCTAATATCAACACCAGAACTCTTTGCTCCTAAACAGACAACAGTTTTATCTGCAAACATTTCTGGTTCCCGATAATCATGGCTGTGAATCACAATTCCTTGGAAGAGTTCTTTCCCTTTGATTTCAGGAATGAAGGGAACAGAATAATGTCTAAAACGTTAAACAAAAATAAATTCAATGTAATCATATCAAAATCTTATTCAGAATGTAATGTTCAGTGTTTTTGTAGTTAACAATTCGTGCTAAGTTCTGCAAATTTGGGTCTAATTTTCTGTTATGCAGACTTTTTATTGTGTAGAAAAGTAATAAAGTATTTTTTAAAAAAGATTTTAAAGTTTTCTTACAAGAAAATCTGGAAAAAATGACGATGCAAAATTTTCACTATTTTTTCACATTTTCTTTAGCCATTCACATCGGCAAATTTTACTCTTAATGAAAGACCATATTGTTCGATTTCACAATATACTTTCTTTCATCGAGTTCAGATGAAAAGTTTCCTTGACATTTTGTCCAGATGATAAAAAACTCAGTCATTTTTCAATATTTTACCAATGTTTTACATATAAAATAAATATCAAAATATGAAAATCCATTTTTCATGAAAAAATCTGTTGTGACGAAATTATTTTGGCTATTTTTTGTGATGATTTTTACTGAGGACATAAATTTTTTTTAACATAGCAAACCCAAATTCACTTTATTTAAGCTTTGTGGGGGGCGGGGGTATAGGCACCCTTAGACAACTGTGGTCGAACAACACCAAAATAGTTAGCAGATAGACAGACAAGCTATGTCTTTATATAAAGATATCTTTATCTGAAGGATGCATGTATTTGTCACTAATAATAAAAGCAGTCTGAAAACTCTTGAATTTCATCTAATTTTAAGTTCAAAATCTCATAAAACTTCAGCAAAAAGAAAAAAAATGCTTTTTTACAATCTTGTTCTTGACTGTTTCCTATACATTTTTTATGGGTTTAAAATCTCGACTCTTTTCAGGCCAATCGACTGATATTAATTTAATTTTGGACAAAAGTTTCTGCACAACATTCAAGGTGAGCATTGAACATTGGATATCTTGCCGTTTCCTAGCAAAGAACGAGAACATGTTTTTAGAGTCTCGCCTCCACAGCATCAGTTCAGGAAGTGGATTATATTTTCACGCTAATGAGATGGGCATAAACGGAAAGCTGCGCACACGCAGAAGTGTTCAAATTGCATCCTGTATTTCTATGCAAGTTTTCACATGCCTGTTTTCTGCCAACCGAACTACAACTAAAATCATTACAAGAGACTGCATGCAAACACAAAAGAAAGTCATGTAACTGCTACTGATGAAGATGCATTTCAAGTTCCACATATTTAGAACCAGTTTAGTTTTCAGAGTCTGTAAATAATCTAGATGACAAATAAAAACAATTAAACACGTATGCTACTCCTTACAAAAAAGGGGAGCTGAGAGATACCAGAAGAACTGATTGGTAGGTTACATATTAGTTTCAAATATGGGTGCAACACTGATTTTTCCGGCACTCTTGGTTCCAGAATCTTTTTGCCGGATTAACGATTTTACCGATTTCAACTTAAGAACAATTCATCAATGCCCCCCTGACCCTAACCCCTGACCCACGAATTATACATCTATCATGTCTCTAAGTGATCAGGGATTGCTAGAAACATAAACAAGAATTAAATATAAGTGAATAAATGAATTTTGATGACGTTTACGTTTAACACCATGTAAAAAAATTTTTTTTCCCCCACCCCCCAAAAAATGTTTTACACTCCCCCCCCCCCAAGATTTTTTCACCCAACCCCCAAAAAGTTTTTACACTCCACCCCCACCAAATTTTTTTTACTCTCCCCCTACCCTGAGAAATATTTTATATATATATATATATAGTCTCGGAAGTTTCTCAACCATTAAAAATATATAAAAAAAAAAATTTAAAAAATATATAAAAAAAAACAAAAAAACTTATAGTCTCAAGTCTTCCAGTGGAAAATCACTCATGTAAGTCAATTTATTTTTTACAGTTATTATATTAGTTAGTTTCTAACACTATTTTAAGGGATCATCAGTTGTTTACCATGAAAAACTGTTTCGGGATGTCCCATCACACTAAAGTTAGTAAAAATAAACTGTCTGACAAATAAGGGAAGTTAGACCTACCCCCACCTTCACTATTTCCAAAAGACATTTTCTTTCTTTCCCCCTCTCCGTTCAATTTTCTATACAGATTTATACGTTTTTCTTCCCATGTTCCTTTTTTTTTAATATCTTCTTATCTTCCACAAACGTCTTTGATATTTAACATCAGGCGTCATTTTTCTAATGTTTAGCCGTCAATTTGAAATTGCATGTGAAGCCATAACTAGGGGTAATTGTAAGCAAAATAAGATATAATCTCAAAATAAAGTGAGGCTATCACCAGCAGGTGCAGTGTGACCAAACAAATTTATTTAGCCCTACATACAGAGCCATCTGTTGGTCACCCAGTAAATCAGTCTCGCAACAGCGGGATTATCAAGTTCCCTCTTGTGAATTTGTCCAGATTAAAACAACTACCATAAAAATAATGCTTTCATGACGAAGCATTTTTAAACGAATGAAAAAAAAAAAAAAAACCTGATTTTATCTATTATTGTATTATTTTTTAATAGGAGTGAGTAATGTAGTGTCGGTTCTGTCGTCATAAGCTCATCTTCCCAGGGATTACTTCCTCCGTTTTTATGGGGGTGGGGTTAATCCTCCCAGGTATTACATCCTCTTTTGAGGGGATGAGATAACGTAATATCTGTTCTGTTGTCATGAGACCATACTCACAGGCATTACCTTCTCCTTTTAAGGCGAAATCATACCAGGTATTACCTCCTCTATTTTTGGGGTGGGGTGGGTGGTCGTGTACTATCTATTCCGTTGTCATGATATCATTCTTTCAGTCATTACCTCCTCCTTTTGGGATCAGTGTAGTACATATTCATTCACAATGATATTATTCTTCAAGGCTAGTAAAAATATACAACCGGAGGGGGGAGCATATATTTGTTAGTATACCATACATTGGTTAGTATACCATATATTTGTTAGTATACCATATGACTCAGTAAGAAAAAAAGTTGTCAGTTGCTGGAAAATCGGTGTGGTATTTAAGTAATAGTTGCTGTTTGGCAGTGGTGGCATACAGAGGCATGGTTAACCTAGATCCTAGATGAGAAATGTTTACAGAAAGTTCCTCGAAGTCTGTTCTGTGACTAATAACCGGAGATGTTATGGTCTTCAGAATATTCCATGTTCTTCTATCAGTCTCGAGTCGTCATCTAGCAAAGAGAAATGAATCTCGATACGGGATTGTAGTTCACACGTGGGGGTCAGATAAAGACCACTAGACATTCATGAATGAATAAACTCAAAATAAGTTATTTTTATAAACTAAATAACACAGAAACAGTCGCCACAACAAATGCTTTGCTTAAAAGAATGGCAATCAATATTTATGTATAAAAATATAAAAGTATATTTTTATTTGGATTATTTCGATTAATCAGACCACTGTTGTCATGTTGAGTGTTTTTCTCACAGTGTTTCGGATGATGCAATCGCCGACTTTCTTCAGGTGTATCTTGTCGAAATTGGAAATCTTTCTGTCGAACTCGGGAATCTGTACAGAATTTCAAACGGAACCCTTTATTTAATCCACGGGGTAGCATACTCTTATTCCGTCAGCCATGACCGGGTAGAAGTCTTAAGTAATTCGTAATTGTATTCTTAGTATCGCCCACACTTAGGATTGAACCTTCAACCTCCAGAAGACTGTCACTTAGAACTGATTATTACTTAGTACCTAATCCGTTACGCCACAGGTCCTTGCGGTCCTTGAGAACATGCTACCTCGTGGATTAAATAAAGGGTTCTGTTCAATATTCCGTATAGATTCCCGAGTTCGACAGAAAGATCTATGAATTCGACAAGATGTACCTGAGGAAGGTCGGAGGTTACATCGGCTGAAACGTTGTGGAATAACACTCAAGATGAGAACAGTAGTCCGATTAATCCAAATAATCCAAATTATCAATCCTCATCTCAAAAATTAAGAAATATATTTTTATTGTTCGGTTGCAATGAACAAGTAGAGTCAGTGAGAGTCGTGATTGATGAAGAGTGCATGGAAGTTGACGAAACTTTTGTATTTATCTTCCTCCCACAGTGGTAAGATGTGACACAAGGTCGGGAAAGTGGGATTTGAAAAGCCAGCGCCCGAGAAGGTGAGCACTCTGGCCTACAAAAAATGCCTGGGCAGCCCTGTCGGCATTACCCCGGTAGGGGCGGCTCAGGCAGTAAGCGATAAACTTACTCCACCCCAAAGAGGGGAGGCAAAGCCTGGGAGGGTGGACCTCCTAGAACTGTACAGGACAAACCCACAGACGGGCGGAATCAAGACCCGAAGGCCAAGACGATACCGGTCTATAGGGTGTAGTATCCATCAGAACAGATACTACACTTTGATCTTCGCCAAAAGGCCAAACTTAATCTATTTCCAATTCTACTAATAACAGACCATAAAATTGAAAAAACAAAAAACAAAAACAGGACTTACCCATTACAAATGATTACGGCATCGAACATATCAGAAATCACATTTTCTTCATCACTTTTAATGGCTAAGTTACTGTTTGGCTTTTTAGAGAGATTTTGGTAAGTCACTTTCCATTTTACAGAATTATTCTGCAAACAATCAGATGAAGGAACTGCTTCTACAGCCTCTACTTTCGTCTCAAGCTATAAAAATAAGAAGAAAACAAACACGCATGTCATGACCAATAATTGATCAAAACTTATTGGATATCTCAATTTATAAAATTATCCGGTCGGAAATTGTGCGTGAGGGTGTATAAATACAAATAATTGTGATTTGTAAAATGTAAAAAATAAAAATCGATTAATTAATAATTTATTCATTTAAAATAGTTAATTAAAAAGAAAAATGCAATAAACATTGTTCCTTCCCCAGTGCTCTCTCATCTGAACGACCCGACAATGAGGAACAGATGAACAAATGAAAATAAAATGCAATGGTTGTAGGAAGCTAAGATTACAGCTATATAATCCCAAGATATAACATTAGATGATAACAATATTCGTTTATCTCTCTTTCGCCAATAGCTCACACAGCACACCTTGTCCCATTACTTTTGACAGCTGTCTTGTATATTTATTTATATGCAATAAGCAGACATAGACAGTTAGTTTTATCATACATACAGGGTTACCCACCCCTAAATTCTATGCATAGAATCGTTAATAAAATTCACAAACCATTCTGAAATCCAACCATAGTTGGTACAAATAAATTTCAGTCTATGCCTAACCTGTCAATCAAGTTTCAGTCATGAATGTCGAACAGTTTTTGTTTTATCACCATTCAATAATAAACACACGCGAATATGACATGCAAAACTGTCAATAACTCTGACGCACACCTCTCTTGGTACCACCCTGATTTTGGCTGTGAATGCCCTCTTCAGTTCAGGAATAGTGTAGCCTCTAGACCAGGGTTGGGCAACCTCTGGCCCACGGGCCACAGCCGGCCCGCGAAGGCTTAGTGTCCGGCCCGCCACCCTACTTGGCTTTATTATTGCAATCTGGCCCGCGGACCTCATTTTGTGACATAGACGTAAAAGTAGGTTTCAATTAAGATTTACAGTGGGATAAAAATGTATGAATATCAGTCATCTGTTGTCTCCCTCAACCATCGAGCCAGACATGGAAATACTTCTTCATGGCAAACAGCAGTCCCATTGATTTGTAGAGTGTTCGATGCAATTTTTGTACAATTTATTCATGTAAACAAAATATAATAATTCTGAGATTTCGTTTTTCACTCCGGCCCGCGATCTCCTTCCAAAAGTCTCATCTGGCCCTCACTCTGAAAAGGTTGCCCGCCCCTGCTCTAGACTATTCCTGACAATCCCTAGACTCTAGGAATTGTTTTGATAGAGAGTATCTTTGAGATAACCCCACAGATATAAATCTGGGGGATTAAGGTTTGGTGAGTGTGAAGCCCTTTGAGAATCACACCACCTACTGATGCGACGATCAGAAAAATGTCCTCCGCATATCACTGAACGACGATAAAATGAAAGACTATTGGACATTTATAACTGAATGTTGGTGGACAAGTCAGTCATACACTAAAGTTTATTTCTACCAAATATGGTCGGATTGCAGAAAGGATTGTGAATTTTATTAACGGTTCGATCGGTGGCATTTTTGGAGGGTCACTCTGAATTAATTCTTAACATGATTTTAAGAAAAAGAAAGAAAGAGGTGTTTACCTTGATATGTTCGTGCAAGTTAAAGTGTTGTGCATAGTCTTTGAGATAAGTACAAACATCAGAATGGTGCAAGAATGACGGAAGTTCTGGTTTGTAAAGGAAATCAGGGAAACACATAACATCTTTGGGCAAATTAGTTCTGAAGAGAACAAAAAACAAACAAAAATATATTATAATAAGAATAATAATAATAAATAATAATAATAATAATAATAATAATAATAATAATAATAATAATAATAATAAAAAGAATAGGAATAAAAAGAATAAGAATAAGAATAATAATTATAAGAATAATAATAATAAGAAGAAGAAGAAGAAGAAGAAGAAAAATAAGAATAAGAATAAGAATAAGAATAAGAATAAGAATTATAAGAATAAAAAGAATAAGAATAATAATAATAAGAAGAAGAAAAATAAGAATAAGAATAAGAATTATAAGAATAATAATAAGAAGAATAAGAATAAGAATAATAAGAATAATAAGAATAAGAATAAGAACAAAAACATCCAAGAGGAAAATGAGCGAGACAATAAGCAGAAGTCATCTTTAATTAATTAATCTTTTCAAGTCAGCGTTCATAATATTTGTATACCTTTAGAATTAGGAAACTATTAATCAATTAATTTACATTAGATAACATTACATAACATTAGATAACATATAAACAAAGAAGAACGAAATTTCAAGACGAGGCTGCGATTAGAACGGAAAACGTGTCAAGAATCTTACCTAAATTCGTATATTTCAACAGCCTTATATACCGTTATTAAAAGTCATTCAGACACTAGACGGGTATCGTCATTTACATAATACATTCCTTTAAACCTTCAATTAAATTCATATTTACAAATATACACTTATAACTGCTATTATCAAGTTTACATATGTATTTACAATATTTTTTCGATAAGGTGATATTAATAAAAATTATTCATACAACTAATTAAAGCCATTTTCTTCATGAACCAGCGTGTTTTCTCAACCATACTTTCAATGGCGCTTACTGTTAAAATTGCAAAGTCATCCTTAAAGGAATAAAAACAATAAGAATTATAAGAATAAGAATAAGAATAAGAATAATAAGAATAAGAATAATAATTATAAGAATAAGAATAAGAATAAGAATAAGAACAAAAACATCTAAGAGGAAAATGAGCGAGACAATAAGCAAAAGTCATCTCCGCTCTTCTGGCTCTAACGTCACCCCAACTAACCCTAACCATGACACGATCAAGGGAGGAGCAGATAACTTGTCCTCCCCCTTAATTGCAGTATCCAATAAAAAATGGCCGACCTGTGTTTACTATCGACACTCTTTTATTCAAACCTAATTTTTAAGTTTTTAAAACTGCTTAATAGATAGAGTAAATGAATTTAAGTTTAAAGGCAGAAGTCAAAGTCCAAATAAAAGAGTCGCCAACTTAATAGGTCCCTCACTATCGACCAAGCTCCAGACCCTGTCCCATTGCCGCAATGTTGCATCCTTGTGCCCGTTTTACATGTACTTCAATGGATTGTGCTCCAACGAACTTGCTGCTCTGGTGGCCCCCTCAATGTAAATACACTCAACCAACCAGACAATCAGCTAAATCCTATCCATTCACTGTGAAGCTCCCCAGATGCTACAGAGTCGTCTGCTCCAATAGCTTCTTTTCTCGTGCTGCCGGCCTTTGGAAATATCTCTCTGCTCCCTGTTTCCTCGACTGTACCAACATTCAGAAGTTTAAAACCAGTGTGAACAAACATCTCGCTGCATAGCTCCCAATTTAAATTTATGATTTTTTGTGGAGGGCTTTTATTTTGTTGTCATTTGTGGTCATCCATGTTCTCTGTTAAAAGGATGATATTATCATTTTTTCATTTCATTGTGACACCATAAAAGATCCTCTCGGTGTCTTCAAACGGTTTTAGTGAATGATGTCATCCCTTTGTGATGTCATAACAAATCTTCTTGGTGTCTCATTTCATCGCGTGTACATGGAGACTAACCAGATGCTCAGAGTCATAGTAGTAAATCGTCACAATGTTGCATTCTTTACAAGTACTTCAATGGAATGTGCTCCGATGAACTTGCTGCTTTATGCCCCCTCGACATAAACACACTCGACCAACCAGACAATCAGCTAAATCCCATCCATTCACTGTGGAGGTCCCCAGATGCTGGAGAGCCTTCTACTCAAATAGCTTCTTTCCTCAAGCTGCCGGCCTTTGGAACTCCCTCCCTGCTCCCCCGATTGTACCGACATGCAGAAATTTAAAACTAATGTGAACAAACATCTATCTGCACAGCTCCCAATTTAGGATGATCCCTTAAACTTTCACCCTAATTCTCAGTAGCCCCTTACGTCTACAGTGGCAGCTTGCCTTGTTTGGGGTGAACTAAGTTAAAAAAAAACAAAAAAAATCTTATAATCATGTAATGGATTTTGATCAAAATTGGAGTAAGTATTCTAAACATAAGGTTTAGTATTATAATGTCTTGATTTTAATGTTAAAAAAAAGTATTATGGTTCTTCTGAAGGAAAACATTAATTTTTTTACAAACAGGCTAAGCAGGAGAATGTAATATATTGTGACGATGTAGCGGTCATAAACATAGACCTATTTTCTCCCTCCTAAAAATATCCCCATTGAGTGAACTGGTCACACACTGACCAATCGCCTGCAGGGCGAATGGATTCCTTCTGTTGGCTGAAGAACTACTTTGACCCCCTTTGGGAAACAGGAGCGGTCAGCAGAGAGACCCTGGCAAGCAACAAGGAAACACTTCTTTTTCTCTCTCTTTCCTGCCCCTGTCCACTGGACGTGCCAGCAACTAACATCTTTGCCTGAAGATAGTTGCTAACAGACCTCCGGCAGCTCTAAGAACTTCCTACTTTCCTCTTCTTCTCTCGGACACTGTCCAACTCTCATTCTACCTATACCAAACGGTATAGGTAACCTTTTTGAATAAACCCATTTCGTTGTTGTTATAAAGAGATTTTGTTATTTAATTAAAAAAAACTTTCTTTTTTTTTTAACATAGTTCACTCCAAACAAGGCAGGCCCCCACTGTAGACGTAAGGGACTACTGAGAAAAAAGAAAAGAGGAGAAGGTTGGGGGGGGGGGGTGTCAACCTAAATTCGGATCTGTGCAGCGAGATGTCTGTTTACATTAGTTTTAAATTTCTGCATGTCAGTACTGTCGGGGAAACAGGGGGCAGGGAGGGAGTTCCAGAGGTCAGCAGCACGAGGAAAAGAAGCTATTTGAGTAGAAGGCTCTCCGGCATCTGGGGACCTCCACAGTGAATGAATGAGATTTAGTTGATTGTCGAGTTAGTCTAGTGAATTTACGTCGAGGGGGGCACCAGAGTAGCCAATTCATCGGAGCATAATCCATTGAAGTATTTGTAAAACAAGCACAAGGATGCTACATTGCGGCGATGGGACAGGGACTGGAGCTTGGTTGACAGTGAGGGACCTATTAGGTTGGCGATTCTTTTGTGGACCTTGTCAAGGAGGGAGAGACTAGTAGATGATGCACCAGCTCAGATGTGGCAACAATACTCCATGCATGGGCGGATGGTGGCTGAAACCTAAGATAAGTTCAACGCCACCCCCTCCCCCTCTTTACAGCGTTACCTGGAACACAAATAGGAAACATTTTTTTTTCTAAAATATAATAACTTACCTCAAGTTTTTATATATACTTGTGTGCACCGGCAGTCCATAAGGGTCGTATCCCGTTTCAGGCGTGTAGACCCAGGTACCACCAATCTGTGGTGCCTGTTCAAAAGCAACCACCTCAAAACGGATTGGATCTGACGATGAAAAATCCTTTTCTTTTCGGGGTATCGTTAAATGTCGCAAAACACAGAGACCAGCAGCACCACAACCCACCACGGCAACTTTCTGCATTTTCTTGCTTTTCTTGGAAGAATCCTTTCTTTTTACAATTTTATGAGATAATGTATTTTTTATTTTGTTGGACTAGCCTCCTAATAAACTAGACGCATTGATTCGGGGAGGAAGAAGAAAATAAGTTCAATGGTCTCGATTTGTTTAACCTTCTTTGTTACATAAAAAGTCAAGATTACATTTGTAGATATTAAGAAGAGTCTCACAGATTTCTGAAAAAATAAAATAAAGAAAAAAACGTAAAGAAAAATACGACTTATCTTATCTTCAATCATAACAGTGTCATTTATTTTTATCTTATGTTTATTCTCTGCTACAACTTACAAGTTTAATTTGCATCAGAATATAATAAAAAACAAAACAAGAACTAAACAACAATTGGGTGCTGTTATAGATAACGTGCGTGATTTCCGTGACTTCGCGTCGGCAACGATCGGGCAGGTCGCGAAAGCGCCCGAGAGTTGCCGAAACGAAAACGCTAAGCATTAATGGAAGACTAGCAGGCGATAATATAAGACGAATAAATTCAAAGAAAAAATACATAGATAAAAAGATAAAATCCAACAAATTGTAGGGTATGTGGGGGGGGGGGGTTCAAATGAACCATTTTCAATCAAATGTGTAGAAAGAAAAAAAAAATTAGGGGGGGAGGGGACGGGTATTTTGTCAATTTTTGTCTTTTTCATTTGTTTTGCTGTTTTTCTTTTTTTTCTTTCTTGCTAACATAAAAGAAAAATGGGTTAGAGTTTAGGTTTAGGGTTAGAGGTTAGGGTTCCCGTTAGGGTTAGGGCTCCCGTTCTTAGCGATAGCCAAGCCCTGCATTCAAACTGCCAAGCTCTAACTGGAAGACTGGCAGACGATAATATAAGACGAATAAATTCAAAGAAAAAATACATAGATTAAAATTATTTTTTTTTTGTAAAAATAATGTTTTTTTTGGGATGGGGGTAAAATTTTGTCAATGATTTTATAAGATAAAAGAAAGAAAAACTGATATTATTCCGTCAGCGCTCGGGCGTTTCCGCAACATGCCCGATTATTGTCGACGCGAAGTCACAGAAATCAGGCGCGTCATCTATAACAGTACCAACAATTGACCTAAACCCTAACAACCCAAGAAATCAACTGAAGACAAGTAATTCTAAAAACAAATAAAGGTAAAAATTTATAATCGGAAAAACAAGTTTTTTTTTTAGATCAGTTTAGTTAATTTACAAATATTTACATGAGAAAAATCCACAAATGAAACCGTTTTGAACTCCCTATCCCTCCCCCGTGACGAGGTCAAGGTTAGACACATGGTCGGAAAAATTCAGCTCCTCCAAAAGGGGTACTCTGGATTCGATGAAAATAAAAATTGCCTCAGAAGGCTTTCTTCTTCTCCTGACGAAGGACAGATACTACACTTTAAAAAATGTATTTGTAAAAGTCAAAAAAATATTTACAAATTAGGCACAAGGCCTTCAAAAGTATGGAGACTGGAGGGTTCATTGTCTGTCTATCTTACTCATAACTAGACACAATCACTGTTACTGTCATTCTTTCACCATTTTCTATCACTTTCACTTCAGCAGTCACCACAATACCACATTTACTTGATGGACTATCCTACTTAAAATATCCTCAATAGTTTAAAATGAGTTTTAAGGGAAAATTAGTAAGACTCCCCTAACCCTTTCTAAGAGTAGACCGTCTACTGTGTTTCGTTTTTTTTTATAACCGAAAAACAAGCATGTCGATCTCTAAATGGGAGTGGTACTTTAGTGGAAGGAAATGAAATAAGTGTGGAGTTTGAGAGTGGATGGTGTCTTTACAAGATAAATACAATTTGGAGAGGCCATGGGTAAAATAAAATTGGAGAGTGGGCAGGACTCACTCAATAAGCTCAGAGGCTATCTTAACTAGGCCGGAGTCCAAAAGATCCCATAACTGTGTGTGTCACGCTCCAGGAAGAGAACATGTACTCATACCTTCCCTCCTTTCATACACACAAGCTCACAACTTGTACTTAACTGTTGTTGAATTCTATGGAATGTAATCTGATAGTACACTTTGAATTTCCTGATGCAATCGCATCTGAGATGGGTATATTTGCTGATGACACCACCCTTTATTCTCAGCATGCAAATTGAACGCATACATATCTAAGGCAATGACTGAATCCTTAGAAAATGGCCTCCAGTCTGCCAAGACAAAGTTGCTTTCCTTTAATAATTATAAGAAATCTTTCAAACTACCGATTGCCATGGTTGATAGAACCTTTCCTGAGAGTTTGACGTTCAAACTCCTCGTTCTAACATTCACAGACAACATGAATTAGAATAAATACAGAGAACACACTGCCAAGTCTGCTGCAAAGAAGGTAGGCTCCCTCTACTGGTCTAGAAAACTTCTCACACCTGTCAATATCCTATATCTTTATAAAGCAACCGTTCGCCCATGCATGGAGTATTGTTGCCACATCTGGGCTGGTGCACCAACCACTAGTCTCTCCCGCTTGGACAGGATGTAAAAAAGAGTCTCTAACCTAATAAGTCCCGCACTGTTTACCAAGCTCCAGCCTCTGTCACATCGCTGCAATATTGCATCCCTGTGCTTGTTTTACAAGTAATTTCACAGAATATGCTCGAATGAACTTACTGCACTTGTTGTAATGACAAACGAGAGCAGACGTAACTTGAGAAAGCTTTATTCAACATACAATGTCGGTACAATATTAGTGCTACTATTTATATTAGTAAAAGCAGGAGAGTTCTCCAAAGGGGAGATAATTCAAAATAGGGAAAGTTATTCATAATTGTTCATTACACTTGTATCCCCTCAACGTAAATACCCACGATAAATTCAAGTAGCAACAAAATCTCACCCTTTCATTGCAGAGGTCCTCAAATGCCGAAAAAGTTTCTACTCTAATAGCTTCTTTCCTCGAACAACTTGCCTTTGGAATTCCCTCCCTGCTTCCTGTTTCCCCAACTGTACCAACATGAAGAAATTTAAATGTAATTTGAACAAAGATTCCACTGCCCAATTCCTCACTTAGGATCCCCCCTATAAATGTAGCCCCTTAAGTCTTAGTAACAATATGCTTGGGTGAATAAAAAAAAAAAAAAAGAAGTATGTTTTCACAAATAAAAAAATCAATTGTATTTACAAATTAGGCTCAAGGCCGTCAAAAAATGTGTGTGAATGTCGTAATGGTCATCCTTTGGTTATCCTATTCTTAACTAGGCTCATTTTGACCCAATCATCGAAGTATTGTTTTTTTCACCATCTGTCCATCACTTTCGTTTCTGCAGTAACCCTAATACCACATTTACTTTATTTAAAATATCCCAACTTTTTTGAATTTAATTTTGTATAAAATATATTATATATATATATATATATATATATATATACACACACACACACACACAAAAAAAAAAAAAAAAAAAAACATAAAACATAACAACCTAAAATTAATAACATCACATATGAAACTAGTGGTAACATTTTAAAATGTTTAACGTAATGCGATTTTGTTCTGTGATGCCATCCAGCGTTGCTGAATTTAAAATCGTCAACGACTTCCTGGAACAATGCGAAAAACGTTCTCTGCGCGTTTCTCCGCAGTCTTTTAAACATCTTCTTCTTTCTCTAGCTTTTTTGTTCATTTGCTTTTGACATTTGAGGATGATTCGACGAAGAATCGAAAACGTTCGTGAAAACTGTGAAACCTATGGAACATTTATTCATTTTTTTTATTTTAATACAAAAAAGACCATCAGAAAAATTGAAAAAATAAACATACAAACAAATGGAATAGCTAACTAGGAAAATCTCCAGTCTCGACGTGCGTCGCATTTATTTGTTGCATATTCATTTTTTTGACCACGTTCTACAACGTTTTTTTGAACCCGACTCGCGAGTTTGAGGGCTACTGTAAAAGATACCCAAAAGACATAATTAAATAGACGAATTCTGTTATTTTTTGCAATGTTTGGATAAATGAGAAAATGCTGCCTAAATACACACAAATTATATATATACATACATTTAATTGGAATAAAAAAAAAAATAGGAAGTGGGACAACAAACAAAAAAAAACACAAAAAGAAAGAAAACAAAAACTTAGGGTAGTAAGATCCTACCAACTACCTACAGACCACTCACTGTTTTCTGAGCAAATCGATCTCTAAATGAGAGTGCAACAAGTGAGAGGAAATGGTGGAGTTTGGGAGTACTTTGATCCTAGGCTGGAAAGTCTTCAAGTCTTTCTCTCTGGGAGCATATACGTTCAAATGTTTCTTTTTACAATGGAGTTATTTACCATTTGTTAATGGATAAAATATCCATTTAGGGATTATTTATTTGTTCCAAACTGTAGAATTAAAAAAAAAAAGGATTACAAATGTTCCCGTGTTTATTATTGTTTTCACGCGTCCGGTGTTCGCTGAAAAATATTCCTTCTTTAAAAAAAACAAATACGTATGTCCTTCTGCTGAGGTCAAATCTGTGAATATGATTCTACATCTGATGTTATGCAGATGTTTTATTGCGTATAAAGGTTATATTTCAATTTTTAGTAAAAAAATACAAACAAACAAGTATTTCTTTTTGATTTAAGATTTTATTTCGCGAAATAGTTCACTAATGTTTGCTTACAAAAAAATAGCTAAGGGTGATAACTCTATTCGACCAAAACTCTTAATCGAGTTATCGCCCTTGAAAATTTATAAAAAAACACTGATTTTATTTTTACAACAATTTTACAACAATTTTACAATATTTTTTTTACAATAATTTTACAATATTTTTTTTACAATAATTTTACAATATTTTTTTTACAATAATTTTACAATATTTTTACAATCTTTTGAAAGATTTTCTAATATTAAGTTGTTTCCTGTAAACTAGGGTAAAAATTTGAGGTGGGGCACTGGTTGAAAATAGCAGACGCTTCATTGACGTCACAGTCGGCAGCTATTTTGAATGAAAAATTCAAATTTATCAGATTGACTGTTAGCGGTTTTAATTCCATTTTTAACACAGCTTAATAAAATGTATTTCATGTAAAACTTCAAGGTTGTCTGTTAATTCATCTTTAGAGTCAGATGAACCTTCTATTACACCCTACTTTAATTATAATGGAGAACAGATACCTTCACAATCAATAAATTAATGTTAATATAATGTATTTATTTTATTCCATGATAAATGCCAGTATACTGAAATCATATGCCCTTAATAGGGTTAAGATGAAAATTCATATACACTAAATGTACAAAAGCAAGGAAATTCCCAAATGTTTACACTTTTATTGTCATTAATTAAGGGTATGACTACATATCAACCAAACCATTTCATTATCACATCACTACAGTATAAATATCTATGCATGAGTGGATAAAGTGTGTGAGGTGCGCTGAAGAAAAATTCCTACCAGTAAAATACATAGCCGTGTTGTGCTCGCATACCCTTAATGACAATACAAGTGTAAACATTTGGGAATTTCTTTGCTTTTGTACATTTAGTGTATATGAATTTTCATCTTAACCCTATTAAGGGCATATGATTTCAGTATACTGGCATTTATCATGGAATGTCACTACTTTTGTAAAGGCACCAAGACAATGGTCATTTTTAAGGTTTTTTTTAATTTTATGGAAAACTAAGGTATATGGTAAACTGAAATTAAAATGCCATCAACTAGACCCTAGAACCTCTATCTCTGCCAAAAATCAGCTGAATCCATCAAATAGTTGATGAGATACAGGGTGGCACATACGTACGTACATACGTACGTACACACAGATAACATGATTTCATGATTGAACTTTCTGGATCTCTGGGTTGCCTTGACTAATGATGCTGAAATTCTACACACTTATAGAACCTATCAAATAAATTTTTTGTGCAAAGTTTTAACTAATTTGGTTTATTGGTTTTTGAGTTATGATTGATCAAAGAAATGAGATTTCCAGCATAGGCCATTTTTGAAGTTTATTAAGAGATAGAGCGCTCTCACGCCTCCCTTGATTAAAAAAAAACAAAAAACTTATAGATTTTTGTAGGTCATTTAAATTACTTTACCCCCATGCATTTCAGAACGCAATCAGTCTTATTATGCCTATGGTCGAAACACAGTGGCCACTTTTACAAAGAGATAATACCCTTAAGATGCGTAAGGACATCTCAAAGACATCCAGTGCTTGGCCTTTTTTCCTGTCTAGGATAATGTATTGAGAATAAAAGTGACAAATTCTCATTCTAACATTTAATAACAACTTTATTGGATCGTCTTCGTTAGTACGTGAACAAAAGGGAAAGAGGTTAGGTATGTCCACAAGTATGGACGAAGGCAATAGTAAAGGAATTTCCCATGATTATAATTCCCCAGTGGGGAAAAGAGATTTGTTTATGATATTGAATGTTTGTACACCGGCTATACTGTCAGGACGCGTCCATATGTGTATGCAAGTATGTGTGTCTGTAATATTAAGTCCATGTGTTGAGGCAGTAGCCATTTTGGTGTCTTGTCGAACCCAGGGCTAGTGGCCCGGGGAAATGTCTGTTGCGTCCCCAGAGAGGGGGGACGTGTGTTTGGCAGTGCCAAAGAAGGAAAAGGAGAGAAGTGTCGTCTCGTGCCACAGAAGAAAAAGAGAAGGGGCGGATGACGTTCGAATGTTTATATAATTATGCTAACCATCCGAGATTCGCCTAAAATAAGGCCACTGATTGGTCAAGCCAAGGAGGAAGTAGTTTGCCTGAACCAATCAGCAGGCAGCTAAGAAGCCATTGATATTTAAACAATATGGCGGCTTGTAGGAAACTGCTGCAAATATATAAAGAAAAATTCACATACACATTGCAACTGTCAGCATTTATAATTTATTTCGACTTCCTAGTCTCTTCAGAATGCTAACAGGACAGCTACATATTGAAAATGACAGAAAAAAAAATATTCACCAGCCAAAAAAGAAATATCATAGGCAGAGATGGGGGGGGGATTAAAAAAAGAAGAAAAAAAAGGAGGACAAGCAACACACTTAAGTTAAAATCATCAAGAAAAGAAGGGGAGGGAAATATAAAGAGGTCAGCTAATATGTATCTCCAGTTGGAATAAAATAAAATTAAAAACTTATTAAGATACGTCGATGATACCTTCCAAATCGTATTTGTCATGAGTATGTTGACACGAATATATATATATATATATATATATATATATATATACTTTTATATATGTATTACAGCAGAACAACATCGGTACCGTCGGGCAACTTGGGGAAAAGTTTTTTGTCACTAAGTTTCACATGACTAGTCTGGATCGTTCTTGTTCCGACAGGTTGAGGGTACAGGTAAGACAGCTTGTCTGCCTGCTGTGTCTGACTGGTAGTGCAGGAGCCCAAACACTTATGTAACACTACGAGGAAAGAAGCTATTTGAGTAGAATGCTCTCCGGCATCTGGGGACCTCCACAGTGAATGAATGAGATTTAGTAGAATGTCGAGTTAGTCTAGTGAATTTACGTCGAGGGGGCACCAGAGTAGCCAACTCATCAGAGCATAATCCATTGAAGTATTTGTAAAACAAACACAAGGATGCCACATTGCGGCGATGGGACAGGGGCTGGAGCTTAGCTGACAGTGAGGGACCTATTAGGTTGACTACTTTTTTTGGGACTTTGTCAAGGAGGGTGAGACTAGTAGATGATGCACCAGCCCAGATGTGGCAACAATACTCCATGCATGGGCGAATGGTGGCTTTGTAGAGATACAGGATAATGTCAGGTGTAAGGAGTCCACTAGCACGGTAGAGGGAACCAACCTTCTTTGCGGCAGCCTTGGCAATGTCTTTAATGTATGTGTTCCAATTCATGTTACCTGTGAATGTTAGGCCAAGGAGTCTGAATGATGAACTCTCAGGTAGGGTGTTATTTGCCATGACAATCGGTGGATGGAGAGGCTTCTTGTAGTTGTTGAAGGAAAGGAGCTTAGTCTTTGCGGCATTAAAAGTCACCAACCATTTCTGGCCCCAATCCACTACAGCCTGGAGGTCATTTTCTAAGGATTCAGCCATTTCCTCAGATATGATCGCGTCTGTTTTGCCAACATGGCGAGAGTAAAGCGTGGTGTCGTCAGCAAATAAACCAATCTCAGACACTATGTCATCAGGGAGATCGTTTATATAGATCAGGAACAACAAAGGTCCAAGAATAGATCCCTGGGGCACACCAGCATTTATGTCATGTTGCTTAGATGAACGGCCATCGAGGACAACCTGGATTTTTCTTTTGTTTAGGAAGGATCTAATTATATTAAGTAGTTGCCCAGTAATACCATATGAGCGTATTTTCAGTTGATCGCAATTGCGGCAGAGGTAGTTCAAAATTGTCAAGCATGATCCGTAGGGATACCAGACTTTCTTGAACTATGTTTTTGACAATGAATGAAAATTTGCTGTTTTTTTGGTTAGATTGTTGTTTTGAGTTGGGTGGTATGCAGAGATTTTCAATCCTTTCATAGTATTCATCATCATTCAACTGTCAGTCTCTCCATCTCATAAACTCGTATCCTCGAGTGGTTTTTTGGCCTTGATAAGTGGTGACTCATTAGTATACATATACTGGTGTCATGATCTTTTTTTAGTTGGCAGCTCAAATCCGGCTGAAATCAACTGTTGGTTTTCTCATATTTATTGCACAGTGTTGAAAACATGTTTTTGTAAAGTGTGAATCAGCCAACCGTCACTTCCTCTTTCAAAAACAGCCCAAATCAGAAGTTTTGTTTCATTGGCAAAGTCGAAAGAAGATTAAGCAAATTTCCGGCAATGCTTAATGACCAGGAAGGAATTGGAGCCAAATTAGAAACACGTTGTTTTTATTATTGACTAGAAAATCAATAAGAAAGGTTGAGGTGTTTTAGGTGAGTCATTTCAGTCAAACGTTTATCAGACATGATTGACATTGTTTTTTTTTTGTGTTTTTTTTTTGTTTTCAAATAAACCTGTAAGAAGAAGAAGAAGAAGAAATGCCCATTTTGTAGGATTTGTTTAGAAAGAAGAAAAACTCAGTTATTGAAACTTAGGGATCTTTTAAGTAGGATTTAAGGTATGAAGTGAATGCGGTATTATGGTGATAGTGTCTAGCTTAGAGTAGGCAAAAGTTTATGCTGTCAAGAATGACACTCGACCTCCACCCCCTCCCAAAATAGGGCGTCATGCCTAAGCCAAATGGAATTGTAACTATTTTTATTTGTCTAAATAAATCGGCTATTTGGCTGAGATCAAAGTGTAGTATCTGTTTCGATGGATGCTACATCCCTTAGGCCGGTACCGTCTGTGACTTTGGGCCTTGATTCCGCCGCTCTCAGGGTTTGTCCTGTGTAGTTCTAAAAGGCCCATCCTCCCAGGCTTTGCCTTCTCACCCTTTGAGAAAGGGTTAGTTTATTGCTAATCGCCTGAGGCGCCACTACCGGGGAATGCCGACGGGGCTGCCCAGGCATTTTTTGTAGGTCAGAGTGCTCTTCCTCTCGGGCGCTGGCTTTTTAATCCCACTTTCCGACCTTGTGTCACACTTTAGCACTGTGGAAGGGAGATAAAATAAAATGTTAAAAACTTTAAAAGAAAAAAGGGGTTACCGTTAGCTCGAATATAAAGCTTGAACCTTTCCTCCACATTTTAAATAAGTTCTATTCATACATCGTTTCGCCAACAAACAGCAAGGGACCATGAAGGAGTTTAAGTAACAAGAAATACCATAGAATGCTGAGTCGGCGAGTGGGCATTTATCTGCTTAATGGGTTGGATCTTGCATCCATTTGGCTTGCATGCGTCAAGCCTTTGTTTCAGTGAAGACAGGAACATTGAATGTCTCTTCAACTTGACATAAAAAATCTGACTATCTGAAAAGCGGGAAAACAGTGTACAAATAGTTCAGTAGTAATGCCTCCGTGCGAAAGAGTAAACTTGCGCAAAAGAAAATAGTTTGTCACTTCTCTTCTTTACCGACTGATGGCCCTAACAATTAGTAGTACATTCCATCTATGGGATTGCTTCCCTGAAGGCTACAACATGGTCGTCATCAAATCCAAGGTCAACAAATACTTGTTATAAGCCGTCCTCAAAAGTAATCAAACTTTGTTCATTATTTTCAATCCTCTCATAATATCCTTCATCATTCAAATGACAGTCCATCCATCTCCTTATCCTTGAGTGGCTTTTAGCCTTGATAAATGGTGCCTCATTAGTAAACAAAAAAAAAAAGAAATCGGAAAATAAATTTTACTTGCGAGGAGAAAGAAATGAGAAATGTTGAGTAAAAAAGAACAAAAAAAAAATGAATTCTGCATATTTGACAGCCAATAAATTTCATAGGAACACGAGAAAAAGTGTGAATCGTTGTGTCACCCATTGAGCCTGCGTTAGATTGTTTGAATCAGGAAAAAAGGAATTTACAAAGCCAGTTAAATTACAAAAATAAAAAGACAAAATCCCAAATTAGTCTCTTTCTGTTCCTCACTTTTATCTCTCTCTCTCTCTCTTTCTTTCTCTCTTTTTCTCTTCAGCTATGAGTTAAATAGTATTAGTACTTGTTGTGATATTCCCAATTGTTTATAATGGACTCTTTCAATCTTCTGCTTTATTGTTAGTTTTATTACCTTTGAATTGTTTTTTTTTATTGTTTTTTTATTGTTCTTTTATTGTTTTTTTAATTGTTTTTTTTAAATTGTTTTTTATTGTTTTTTTATTATTGTTTTAATTGTTTTTTTATTGTTTTTTTATTGTTTTTTTATTGTTCTTATATTGTTCTTTTATTGTTTTTTTAAATTGTTTTTATTGTTTTTTATTATTTTTTAATTGTTTTTTTAATTGTTTTTTGATTGTTTTTTTTTGATTGTTTTTTTTTTATGGAAATCGCTCCAGGCAAGGCACGAAGCCACTTGATGTAAGGAGCTAAAAAATAAAAATACTACTTCTTATTGCCGCCCCTATCATTGGCACCCGGGGGAGGGGCGTCCCCCTCTTGGTCCACCACTGATAAGACTAGAGGGAAAAGACATTAAACAAGGCAAAAAGGGTGTTCTTCTTGATAGATGGTGAATCAAAGGTCCAGGTTGATGAGATAAGATAATCTAATTGTGATAATAAGGTATGCTGCCATTTATGTTCGTGCGCATCACAGTAGATGAGAGCTTTGGAACCAGAAGAGACGCATCATACAGAAAAAAAAAGAGACAATGAAACCTGATAATAACAGTGATACGAATGCGAGTGTGAGTAATGGCAGTGTTGACCTGTGGTGCAACGGATAAAGTGCTAAGTGATTAATCAGTTCTAAGTGACAGTCTTCTGGGGGTTGAAGGTTCAGTGTTGACCCGTGGTGCAACGGATAAAGTGCTAAGTGATTAATCAGTTCTAAGTGACAGTCTTCTGGGGGTTGAAGGTTCAGTGTTGACCCGTGGTGCAACGGATAAAGTGCTAAGTGATTAATCAGTTCTAAGTGACAGTCTTCTGGGGGTTGAAGGTTCAGTGTTGACCTGTGGTGCAACGGATAAAGTGCTAAGTGATTAATCAGTTCTAAGTGACAGTCTTCTGGGGGTTGAAGGTTCAGTGTTGACCCGTGGTGCAACGGATAAAGTGCTAAGTGATTAATCAGTTCTAAGTGACAGTCTTCTGGGGGTTGAAGGTTCAGTGTTGACCCGTGGTGCAACGGATAAAGTGCTAAGTGATTAATCAGTTCTAAGTGACAGTCTTCTGGGGGTTGAAGGTTCAGTGTTGACCCGTGGTGCAACGGATAAAGTGCTAAGTGATTAATCAGTTCTAAGTGACAGTCTTCTGGGGGTTGAAGGTTCAGTGTTGACCCGTGGTGCAACGGATAAAGTGCTAAGTGATTAATCAGTTCTAAGTGACAGTCTTCTGGGGGTTGAAGGTTCAGTGTTGACCTGTGGTGCAACGGATAAAGTGCTAAGTGATTAATCAGTTCTAAGTGACAGTCTTCTGGGGGTTGAAGGTTCAGTGTTGACCCGTGGTGCAACGGATAAAGTGCTAAGTGATTAATCAGTTCTAAGTGACAGTCTTCTGGGGGTTGAAGGTTCAGTGTTGACCCGTGGTGCAACGGATAAAGTGCTAAGTGATTAATCAGTTCTAAGTGACAGTCTTCTGGGGGTTGAAGGTTCAGTGTTGACCCGTGGTGCAACGGATAAAGTGCTAAGTGATTAATCAGTTCTAAGTGACAGTCTTCTGGGGGTTGAAGGTTCAGTGTTGACCCGTGGTGCAACGGATAAAGTGCTAAGTGATTAATCAGTTCTAAGTGACAGTCTTCTGGGGGTTGAAGGTTCAGTGTTGACCTGTGGTGCAACGGATAAAGTGCTAAGTGATTAATCAGTTCTAAGTGACAGTCTTCTGGGGGTTGAAGGTTCAGTGTTGACCCGTGGTGCAACGGATAAAGTGCTAAGTGATTAATCAGTTCTAAGTGACAGTCTTCTGGGGGTTGAAGGTTCAGTGTTGACCCGTGGTGCAACGGATAAAGTGCTAAGTGATTAATCAGTTCTAAGTGACAGTCTTCTGGGGGTTGAAGGTTCAGTGTTGACCCGTGGTGCAACGGATAAAGTGCTAAGTGATTAATCAGTTCTAAGTGACAGTCTTCTGGGGGTTGAAGGTTCAGTGTTGACCCGTGGTGCAACGGATAAAGTGCTAAGTGATTAATCAGTTCTAAGTGACAGTCTTCTGGGGGTTGAAGGTTCAGTGTTGACCTGTGGTGCAACGGATAAAGTGCTAAGTGATTAATCAGTTCTAAGTGACAGTCTTCTGGGGGTTGAAGGTTCAGTGTTGACCCGTGGTGCAACGGATAAAGTGCTAAGTGATTAATCAGTTCTAAGTGACAGTCTTCTGGGGGTTGAAGGTTCAGTGTTGACCCGTGGTGCAACGGATAAAAAGCTAAGTGATTAATCAGTTCTAAGTGACAGTCTTCTGGGGGTTGAAGGTTCAGTGTTGACCGACCTGTGGTGCAACGGATAAAGTGCTAAGTGATTAATCAGTTCTAAGTGACAGTCTTCTGGGGGTTGAAGGTTCAGTGTTGACCTGTGGTGCAACGGATAAAGTGCTAAGTGATTAATCAGTTCTAAGTGACAGTCTTCTGGGGGTTGAAGGTTCAGTGTTGACCTGTGGTGCAACGGATAAAGTGCTAAGTGATTAATCAGTTCTAAGTGACAGTCTTCTGGGGGTTGAAGGTTCAGTGTTGACCTGTGGTGCAACGGATAAAGTGCTAAGTGATTAATCAGTTCTAAGTGACAGTCTTCTGGGGGTTGAAGGTTCAGTGTTGACCTGTGGTGCAACGGATAAAGTGCTAAGTGATTAATCAGTTCTAAGTGACAGTCTTCTGGGGGTTGAAGGTTCAGTGTTGACCTGTGGTGCAACGGATAAAGTGCTAAGTGATTAATCAGTTCTAAGTGACAGTCTTCTGGGGGTTGAAGGTTCAGTGTTGACCCTGTGGTGCAACGGATAAAGTGCTAAGTGATTAATCAGTTCTAAGTGACAGTCTTCTGGGGGTTGAAGGTTCAGTGTTGACCTGTGGTGCAACGGATAAAGTGCTAAGTGATTAATCAGTTCTAAGTGACAGTCTTCTGGGGTTGAAGGTTCAGTGTTGACCTGTGGTGCAACGGATAAAGTGCTAAGTGATTAATC
Source organism: Sepiola atlantica (assembly GCA_963556195.1). Taxonomy (NCBI): domain Eukaryota; kingdom Metazoa; phylum Mollusca; class Cephalopoda; order Sepiida; family Sepiolidae; genus Sepiola; species Sepiola atlantica. The sequence continues at coordinate 7,425,240 of OY744528.1, read as the reverse complement.
AGTTCTAAGTGACAGTCTTCTGGGGTTGAAGGTTCAGTGTTGACCTGTGGTGCAACGGATAAAGTGCTAAGTGATTAATCAGTTCTAAGTGACAGTCTTCTGGGGGTTGAAGGTTCAGTGTTGACCTGTGGTGCAACGGATAAAGTGCTAAGTGATTAATCAGTTCTAAGTGACAGTCTTCTGGGGTTGAAGGTTCAGTGTTGACCTGTGGTGCAACGGATAAAGTGCTAAGTGATTAATCAGTTCTAAGTGACAGTCTTCTGGGGGTTGAAGGTTCAGTGTTGACCTGTGGTGCAACGGATAAAGTGCTAAGTGATTAATCAGTTCTAAGTGACAGTCTTCTGGGGGTTGAAGGTTCAGTGTTGACCTGTGGTGCAACGGATAAAGTGCTAAGTGATTAATCAGTTCTAAGTGACAGTCTTCTGGGGGTTGAAGGTTCAGTGTTGACCTGTGGTGCAACGGATAAAGTGCTAAGTGATTAATCAGTTCTAAGTGACAGTCTTCTGGGGGTTGAAGGTTCAGTGTTGACCTGTGGTGCAACGGATAAAGTGCTAAGTGATTAATCAGTTCTAAGTGACAGTCTTCTGGGGGTTGAAGGTTCAGTGTTGACCTGTGGTGCAACGGATAAAGTGCTAAGTGATTAATCAGTTCTAAGTGACAGTCTTCTGGGGGTTGAAGGTTCAGTGTTGACCTGTGGTGCAACGGATAAAGTGCTAAGTGATTAATCAGTTCTAAGTGACAGTCTTCTGGGGGTTGAAGGTTCAGTGTTGACCTGTGTGCAACGGATAAAGTGCTAAGTGATTAATCAGTTCTAAGTGACAGTCTTCTGGGGGTTGAAGGTTCAGTGTTGACCTGTGGTGCAACGGATAAAGTGCTAAGTGATTAATCAGTTCTAAGTGACAGTCTTCTGGGGGTTGAAGGTTCAGTGTTGACCTGTGGTGCAACGGATAAAGTGCTAAGTGATTAATCAGTTCTAAGTGACAGTCTTCTGGGGGTTGAAGGTTCAGTGTTGACCTGTGGTGCAACGGATAAAGTGCTAAGTGATTAATCAGTTCTAAGTGACAGTCTTCTGGGGGTTGAAGGTTCAGTGTTGACCTGTGGTGCAACGGATAAAGTGCTAAGTGATTAATCAGTTCTAAGTGACAGTCTTCTGGGGGTTGAAGGTTCAGTGTTGACCCGTGGTGCAACGGATAAAGTGCTAAGTGATTAATCAGTTCTAAGTGACAGTCTTCTGGGGGTTGAAGGTTCAGTGTTGACCCGTGGTGCAACGGATAAAGTGCTAAGTGATTAATCAGTTCTAAGTGACAGTCTTCTGGGGGTTGAAGGTTCAGTGTTGACCTGTGGTGCAACGGATAAAGTGCTAAGTGATTAATCAGTTCTAAGTGACAGTCTTCTGGGGGTTGAAGGTTCAGTGTTGACCCGTGGTGCAACGGATAAAGTGCTAAGTGATTAATCAGTTCTAAGTGACAGTCTTCTGGGGGTTGAAGGTTCAGTGTTGACCTGTGGTGCAACGGATAAAGTGCTAAGTGATTAATCAGTTCTAAGTGACAGTCTTCTGGGGGTTGAAGGTTCAGTGTTGACCTGTGGTGCAACGGATAAAGTGCTAAGTGATTAATCAGTTCTAAGTGACAGTCTTCTGGGGTTGAAGGTTCAGTGTTGACCCGTGGTGCAACGGATAAAGTGCTAAGTGATTAATCAGTTCTAAGTGACAGTCTTCTGGGGGTTGAAGGTTCAGTGTTGACCTGTGGTGCAACGGATAAAGTGCTAAGTGATTAATCAGTTCTAAGTGACAGTCTTCTGGGGGTTGAAGGTTCAGTGTTGACCTGTGGTGCAACGGATAAAGTGCTAAGTGATTAATCAGTTCTAAGTGACAGTCTTCTGGGGGTTGAAGGTTCAGTGTTGACCTGTGGTGCAACGGATAAAGTGCTAAGTGATTAATCAGTTCTAAGTGACAGTCTTCTGGGGGTTGAAGGTTCAGTGTTGACCTGTGGTGCAACGGATAAAGTGCTAAGTGATTAATCAGTTCTAAGTGACAGTCTTCTGGGGGTTGAAGGTTCAGTGTTGACCTGTGGTGCAACGGATAAAGTGCTAAGTGATTAATCAGTTCTAAGTGACAGTCTTCTGGGGGTTGAAGGTTCAGTGTTGACCTGTGGTGCAACGGATAAAGTGCTAAGTGATTAATCAGTTCTAAGTGACAGTCTTCTGGGGGTTGAAGGTTCAGTGTTGACCTGTGGTGCAACGGATAAAGTGCTAAGTGATTAATCAGTTCTAAGTGACAGTCTTCTGGGGGTTGAAGGTTCAGTGTTGACCTGTGGTGCAACGGATAAAGTGCTAAGTGATTAATCAGTTCTAAGTGACAGTCTTCTGGGGGTTGAAGGTTCAGTGTTGACCTGTGGTGCAACGGATAAAGTGCTAAGTGATTAATCAGTTCTAAGTGACAGTCTTCTGGGGGTTGAAGGTTCAGTGTTGACCTGTGGTGCAACGGATAAAGTGCTAAGTGATTAATCAGTTCTAAGTGACAGTCTTCTGGGGGTTGAAGGTTCAGTGTTGACCTGTGGTGCAACGGATAAAGTGCTAAGTGATTAATCAGTTCTAAGTGACAGTCTTCTGGGGTTGAAGGTTCAGTGTTGACCTGTGGTGCAACGGATAAAGTGCTAAGTGATTAATCAGTTCTAAGTGACAGTCTTCTGGGGGTTGAAGGTTCAGTGTTGAACCTGTGGTGCAACGGATAAAGTGCTAAGTGATTAATCAGTTCTAAGTGACAGTCTTCTGGGGGTTGAAGGTTCAGTGTTGACCTGTGGTGCAACGGATAAAGTGCTAAGTGATTAATCAGTTCTAAGTGACAGTCTTCTGGGGGTTGAAGGTTCAGTGTTGACCTGTGGTGCAACGGATAAAGTGCTAAGTGATTAATCAGTTCTAAGTGACAGTCTTCTGGGGGTTGAAGGTTCAGTGTTGACCTGTGGTGCAACGGATAAAGTGCTAAGTGATTAATCAGTTCTAAGTGACAGTCTTCTGGGGGTTGAAGGTTCAGTGTTGACCTGTGGTGCAACGGATAAAGTGCTAAGTGATTAATCAGTTCTAAGTGACAGTCTTCTGGGGGTTGAAGGTTCAGTGTTGACCTGTGTGCAACGGATAAAGTGCTAAGTGATTAATCAGTTCTAAGTGACAGTCTTCTGGGGGTTGAAGGTTCAGTGTTGACCTGTGGTGCAACGGATAAAGTGCTAAGTGATTAATCAGTTCTAAGTGACAGTCTTCTGGGGGTTGAAGGTTCAGTGTTGACCTGTGGTGCAACGGATAAAGTGCTAAGTGATTAATCAGTTCTAAGTGACAGTCTTCTGGGGGTTGAAGGTTCAGTGTTGACCTGTGGTGCAACGGATAAAGTGCTAAGTGATTAATCAGTTCTAAGTGACAGTCTTCTGGGGGTTGAAGGTTCAGTGTTGACCTGTGGTGCAACGGATAAAGTGCTAAGTGATTAATCAGTTCTAAGTGACAGTCTTCTGGGGGTTGAAGGTTCAGTGTTGACCTGTGGTGCAACGGATAAAGTGCTAAGTGATTAATCAGTTCTAAGTGACAGTCTTCTGGGGGTTGAAGGTTCAGTGTTGACCTGTGGTGCAACGGATAAAGTGCTAAGTGATTAATCAGTTCTAAGTGACAGTCTTCTGGGGGTTGAAGGTTCAGTGTTGACCTGTGGTGCAACGGATAAAGTGCTAAGTGATTAATCAGTTCTAAGTGACAGTCTTCTGGGGGTTGAAGGTTCAGTGTTGACCTGTGGTGCAACGGATAAAGTGCTAAGTGATTAATCAGTTCTAAGTGACAGTCTTCTGGGGGTTGAAGGTTCAGTGTTGACCTGTGGTGCAACGGATAAAGTGCTAAGTGATTAATCAGTTCTAAGTGACAGTCTTCTGGGGGTTGAAGGTTCAGTGTTGACCTGTGGTGCAACGGATAAAGTGCTAAGTGATTAATCAGTTCTAAGTGACAGTCTTCTGGGGGTTGAAGGTTCAGTGTTGACCTGTGGTGCAACGGATAAAGTGCTAAGTGATTAATCAGTTCTAAGTGACAGTCTTCTGGGGGTTGAAGGTTCAGTGTTGACCTGTGGTGCAACGGATAAAGTGCTAAGTGATTAATCAGTTCTAAGTGACAGTCTTCTGGGGGTTGAAGGTTCAGTGTTGACCTGTGGTGCAACGGATAAAGTGCTAAGTGATTAATCAGTTCTAAGTGACAGTCTTCTGGGGGTTGAAGGTTCAGTGTTGACCTGTGGTGCAACGGATAAAGTGCTAAGTGATTAATCAGTTCTAAGTGACAGTCTTCTGGGGGTTGAAGGTTCAGTGTTGACCTGTGGTGCAACGGATAAAGTGCTAAGTGATTAATCAGTTCTAAGTGACAGTCTTCTGGGGGTTGAAGGTTCAGTGTTGACCTGTGGTGCAACGGATAAAGTGCTAAGTGATTAATCAGTTCTAAGTGACAGTCTTCTGGGGTTGAAGGTTCAGTGTTGACCTGTGGTGCAACGGATAAAGTGCTAAGTGATTAATCAGTTCTAAGTGACAGTCTTCTGGGGGTTGAAGGTTCAGTGTTGACCTGTGGTGCAACGGATAAAGTGCTAAGTGATTAATCAGTTCTAAGTGACAGTCTTCTGGGGGTTGAAGGTTCAGTGTTGACCTGTGGTGCAACGGATAAAGTGCTAAGTGATTAATCAGTTCTAAGTGACAGTCTTCTGGGGGTTGAAGGTTCAGTGTTGACCTGTGGTGCAACGGATAAAGTGCTAAGTGATTAATCAGTTCTAAGTGACAGTCTTCTGGGGGTTGAAGGTTCAGTGTTGACCTGTGGTGCAACGGATAAAGTGCTAAGTGATTAATCAGTTCTAAGTGACAGTCTTCTGGGGGTTGAAGGTTCAGTGTTGACCTGTGGTGCAACGGATAAAGTGCTAAGTGATTAATCAGTTCTAAGTGACAGTCTTCTGGGGGTTGAAGGTTCAGTGTTGACCTGTGGTGCAACGGATAAAGTGCTAAGTGATTAATCAGTTCTAAGTGACAGTCTTCTGGGGGTTGAAGGTTCAGTGTTGACCTGTGGTGCAACGGATAAAGTGCTAAGTGATTAATCAGTTCTAAGTGACAGTCTTCTGGGGTTGAAGGTTCAGTGTTGACCTGTGGTGCAACGGATAAAGTGCTAAGTGATTAATCAGTTCTAAGTGACAGTCTTCTGGGGGTTGAAGGTTCAGTGTTGACCTGTGGTGCAACGGATAAAGTGCTAAGTGATTAATCAGTTCTAAGTGACAGTCTTCTGGGGGTTGAAGGTTCAGTGTTGACCTGTGGTGCAACGGATAAAGTGCTAAGTGATTAATCAGTTCTAAGTGACAGTCTTCTGGGGGTTGAAGGTTCAGTGTTGACCTGTGGTGCAACGGATAAAGTGCTAAGTGATTAATCAGTTCTAAGTGACAGTCTTCTGGGGGTTGAAGGTTCAGTGTTGACCTGTGGTGCAACGGATAAAGTGCTAAGTGATTAATCAGTTCTAAGTGACAGTCTTCTGGGGGTTGAAGGTTCAGTGTTGACCTGTGGTGCAACGGATAAAGTGCTAAGTGATTAATCAGTTCTAAGTGACAGTCTTCTGGGGGTTGAAGGTTCAGTGTTGACCTGTGGTGCAACGGATAAAGTGCTAAGTGATTAATCAGTTCTAAGTGACAGTCTTCTGGGGGTTGAAGGTTCAGTGTTGACCTGTGGTGCAACGGATAAAGTGCTAAGTGATTAATCAGTTCTAAGTGACAGTCTTCTGGGGGTTGAAGGTTCAGTGTTGACCTGTGGTGCAACGGATAAAGTGCTAAGTGATTAATCAGTTCTAAGTGACAGTCTTCTGGGGGTTGAAGGTTCAGTGTTGACCTGTGGTGCAACGGATAAAGTGCTAAGTGATTAATCAGTTCTAAGTGACAGTCTTCTGGGGGTTGAAGGTTCAGTGTTGACCTGTGGTGCAACGGATAAAGTGCTAAGTGATTAATCAGTTCTAAGTGACAGTCTTCTGGGGGTTGAAGGTTCAGTGTTGACCTGTGGTGCAACGGATAAAGTGCTAAGTGATTAATCAGTTCTAAGTGACAGTCTTCTGGGGGTTGAAGGTTCAGTGTTGACCTGTGGTGCAACGGATAAAGTGCTAAGTGATTAATCAGTTCTAAGTGACAGTCTTCTGGGGGTTGAAGGTTCAGTGTTGACCTGTGGTGCAACGGATAAAGTGCTAAGTGATTAATCAGTTCTAAGTGACAGTCTTCTGGGGGTTGAAGGTTCAGTGTTGACCTGTGGTGCAACGGATAAAGTGCTAAGTGATTAATCAGTTCTAAGTGACAGTCTTCTGGGGGTTGAAGGTTCAGTGTTGACCTGTGGTGCAACGGATAAAGTGCTAAGTGATTAATCAGTTCTAATGACAGTCTTCTGGGAGGTTGAAGGTTCAGTGTTGACCTGTGGTGCAACGGATAAAGTGCTAAGTGATTAATCAGTTCTAAGTGACAGTCTTCTGGGGTTGAAGGTTCAGTGTTGACCTGTGGTGCAACGGATAAAGTGCTAAGTGATTAATCAGTTCTAAGTGACAGTCTTCTGGGGGTTGAAGGTTCAGTGTTGACCTGTGGTGCAACGGATAAAGTGCTAAGTGATTAATCAGTTCTAAGTGACAGTCTTCTGGGGGTTGAAGGTTCAGTGTTGACCTGTGGTGCAACGGATAAAGTGCTAAGTGATTAATCAGTTCTAAGTGACAGTCTTCTGGGGGTTGAAGGTTCAGTGTTGACCTGTGGTGCAACGGATAAAGTGCTAAGTGATTAATCAGTTCTAAGTGACAGTCTTCTGGGGGTTGAAGGTTCAGTGTTGACCTGTGGTGCAACGGATAAAGTGCTAAGTGATTAATCAGTTCTAAGTGACAGTCTTCTGGGGGTTGAAGGTTCAGTGTTGACCTGTGGTGCAACGGATAAAGTGCTAAGTGATTAATCAGTTCTAAGTGACAGTCTTCTGGGGGTTGAAGGTTCAGTGTTGACCTGTGGTGCAACGGATAAAGTGCTAAGTGATTAATCAGTTCTAAGTGACAGTCTTCTGGGGGTTGAAGGTTCAGTGTTGACCTGTGGTGCAACGGATAAAGTGCTAAGTGATTAATCAGTTCTAAGTGACAGTCTTCTGGGGGTTGAAGGTTCAGTGTTGACCTGTGGTGCAACGGATAAAGTGCTAAGTGATTAATCAGTTCTAAGTGACAGTCTTCTGGGGGTTGAAGGTTCAGTGTTGACCTGTGGTGCAACGGATAAAGTGCTAAGTGATTAATCAGTTCTAAATGACAGTCTTCTGGAGGGTTGAAGGTTCAGTGTTGACCTGTGGTGCAACGGATAAAGTGCTAAGTGATTAATCAGTTCTAAGTGACAGTCTTCTGGGGGTTGAAGGTTCAGTGTTGACCTGTGGTGCAACGGATAAAGTGCTAAGTGATTAATCAGTTCTAAGTGACAGTCTTCTGGGGGTTGAAGGTTCAGTGTTGACCTGTGGTGCAACGGATAAAGTGCTAAGTGATTAATCAGTTCTAAGTGACAGTCTTCTGGGGTTGAAGGTTCAGTGTTGACCTGTGGTGCAACGGATAAAGTGCTAAGTGATTAATCAGTTCTAAGTGACAGTCTTCTGGGGGTTGAAGGTTCAGTGTTGACCTGTGGTGCAACGGATAAAGTGCTAAGTGATTAATCAGTTCTAAGTGACAGTCTTCTGGAGGTTGAAGGTTCAGTGTTGACCTGTGGTGCAACGGATAAAGTGCTAAGTGATTAATCAGTTCTAAATGACAGTCTTCTGGAGGTTGAAGGTTCAGTGTTGACCTGTGGTGCAACGGATAAAGTGCTAAGTGATTAATCAGTTCTAAATGACAGTCTTCTGGAGGTTGAAGGTTCAGTGTTGACCTGTGGTGCAACGGATAAAGTGCTAAGTGATTAATCAGTTCTAAATGACAGTCTTCTGGGGGTTGAAGGTTCAGTGTTGACCTGTGGTGCAACGGATAAAGTGCTAAGTGATTAATCAGTTCTAAGTGACAGTCTTCTGGGGGTTGAAGGTTCAGTGTTGACCTGTGGTGCAACGGATAAAGTGCTAAGTGATTAATCAGTTCTAAGTGACAGTCTTCTGGGGGTTGAAGGTTCAGTGTTGACCTGTGGTGCAACGGATAAAGTGCTAAGTGATTAATCAGTTCTAAATGACAGTCTTCTGGAGGTTGAAGGTTCAGTGTTGACCTGTGGTGCAACGGATAAAGTGCTAAGTGATTAATCAGTTCTAAATGACAGTCTTCTGGAGGTTGAAGGTTCAGTGTTGACCTGTGGTGCAACGGATAAAGTGCTAAGTGATTAATCAGTTCTAAATGACAGTCTTCTGGAGGTTGAAGGTTCAGTGTTGACCTGTGGTGCAACGGATAAAGTGCTAAGTGATTAATCAGTTCTAAATGACAGTCTTCTGGAGGTTGAAGGTTCAGTGTTGACCTGTGGTGCAACGGATAAAGTGCTAAGTGATTAATCAGTTCTAAATGACAGTCTTCTGGAGGTTGAAGGTTCAGTGTTGACCTGTGGTGCAACGGATAAAGTGCTAAGTGATTAATCAGTTCTAAATGACAGTCTTCTGGAGGTTGAAGGTTCAGTGTTGACCTGTGGTGCAACGGATAAAGTGCTAAGTGATTAATCAGTTCTAAATGACAGTCTTCTGGAGGTTGAAGGTTCAGTGTTGACCTGTGGTGCAACGGATAAAGTGCTAAGTGATTAATCAGTTCTAAATGACAGTCTTCTGGAGGTTGAAGGTTCAGTGTTGACCTGTGGTGCAACGGATAAAGTGCTAAGTGATTAATCAGTTCTAAATGACAGTCTTCTGGAGGTTGAAGGTTCAGTGTTGACCTGTGGTGCAACGGATAAAGTGCTAAGTGATTAATCAGTTCTAAATGACAGTCTTCTGGGGGTTGAAGGTTCAGTGTTGACCTGTGGTGCAACGGATAAAGTGCTAAGTGATTAATCAGTTCTAAATGACAGTCTTCTGGAGGTTGAAGGTTCAGTGTTGACCTGTGGTGCAACGGATAAAGTGCTAAGTGATTAATCAGTTCTAAATGACAGTCTTCTGGAGGTTGAAGGTTCAGTGTTGACCTGTGGTGCAACGGATAAAGTGCTAAGTGATTAATCAGTTCTAAATGACAGTCTTCTGGAGGTTGAAGGTTCAGTGTTGACCTGTGGTGCAACGGATAAAGTGCTAAGTGATTAATCAGTTCTAAATGACAGTCTTCTGGGGTTGAAGGTTCAGTGTTGACCTGTGGTGCAACGGATAAAGTGCTAAGTGATTAATCAGTTCTAAATGACAGTCTTCTGGAGGTTGAAGGTTCAGTGTTGACCTGTGGTGCAACGGATAAAGTGCTAAGTGATTAATCAGTTCTAAATGACAGTCTTCTGGAGGTTGAAGGTTCAGTGTTGACCTGTGGTGCAACGGATAAAGTGCTAAGTGATTAATCAGTTCTAAATGACAGTCTTCTGGAGGTTGAAGGTTCAGTGTTGACCTGTGGTGCAACGGATAAAGTGCTAAGTGATTAATCAGTTCTAAATGACAGTCTTCTGGGGGTTGAAGGTTCAGTGTTGACCTGTGGTGCAACGGATAAAGTGCTAAGTGATTAATCAGTTCTAAATGACAGTCTTCTGGAGGTTGAAGGTTCAGTGTTGACCTGTGGTGCAACGGATAAAGTGCTAAGTGATTAATCAGTTCTAAATGACAGTCTTCTGGAGGTTGAAGGTTCAGTGTTGACCTGTGGTGCAACGGATAAAGTGCTAAGTGATTAATCAGTTCTAAATGACAGTCTTCTGGAGGTTGAAGGTTCAGTGTTGACCTGTGGTGCAACGGATAAAGTGCTAAGTGATTAATCAGTTCTAAATGACAGTCTTCTGGGGGTTGAAGGTTCAGTGTTGACCTGTGGTGCAACGGATAAAGTGCTAAGTGATTAATCAGTTCTAAATGACAGTCTTCTGGAGGTTGAAGGTTCAGTGTTGACCTGTGGTGCAACGGATAAAGTGCTAAGTGATTAATCAGTTCTAAATGACAGTCTTCTGGAGGTTGAAGGTTCAGTGTTGACCTGTGGTGCAACGGATAAAGTGCTAAGTGATTAATCAGTTCTAAATGACAGTCTTCTGGAGGTTGAAGGTTCAGTGTTGACCTGTGGTGCAACGGATAAAGTGCTAAGTGATTAATCAGTTCTAAATGACAGTCTTCTGGAGGTTGAAGGTTCAGTGTTGACCTGTGGTGCAACGGATAAAGTGCTAAGTGATTAATCAGTTCTAAATGACAGTCTTCTGGAGGTTGAAGGTTCAGTGTTGACCTGTGGTGCAACGGATAAAGTGCTAAGTGATTAATCAGTTCTAAATGACAGTCTTCTGGAGGTTGAAGGTTCAGTGTTGACCTGTGGTGCAACGGATAAAGTGCTAAGTGATTAATCAGTTCTAAATGACAGTCTTCTGGAGGTTGAAGGTTCAGTGTTGACCTGTGGTGCAACGGATAAAGTGCTAAGTGATTAATCAGTTCTAAATGACAGTCTTCTGGAGGTTGAAGGTTCAGTGTTGACCTGTGGTGCAACGGATAAAGTGCTAAGTGATTAATCAGTTCTAAATGACAGTCTTCTGGAGGTTGAAGGTTCAGTGTTGACCTGTGGTGCAACGGATAAAGTGCTAAGTGATTAATCAGTTCTAAGTGACAGTCTTCTGGGGGTTGAAGGTTCAGTGTTGACCCGTGGTGCAACGGATAAAGTGCTAAGTGATTAATCAGTTCTAAGTGACAGTCTTCTGGGGGTTGAAGGTTCAGTGTTGACCCGTGGTGCAACGGATAAAGTGCTAAGTGATTAATCAGTTCTAAGTGACAGTCTTCTGGGGGTTGAAGGTTCAGTGTTGACCTGTGGTGCAACGGATAAAGTGCTAAGTGATTAATCAGTTCTAAATGACAGTCTTCTGGAGGTTGAAGGTTTAGTGTTGACCTGTGGTGCAACGGATAAAGTGCTAAGTGATTAATCAGTTCTAAATGACAGTCTTCTGGAGGTTGAAGGTTCAGTGTTGACCTGTGGTGCAACGGATAAAGTGCTAAGTGATTAATCAGTTCTAAATGACAGTCTTCTGGAGGTTGAAGGTTCAGTGTTGACCTGTGGTGCAACGGATAAAGTGCTAAGTGATTAATCAGTTCTAAATGACAGTCTTCTGGAGGTTGAAGGTTCAGTGTTGACCTGTGGTGCAACGGATAAAGTGCTAAGTGATTAATCAGTTCTAAATGACAGTCTTCTGGAGGTTGAAGGTTCAGTGTTGACCTGTGGTGCAACGGATAAAGTGCTAAGTGATTAATCAGTTCTAAGTGACAGTCTTCTGGAGGTTGAAGGTTCAGTGTTGACCCGTGGTGCAACGGATAAAGTGCTAAGTGATTAATCAGTTCTAAGTGACAGTCTTCTGGGGGTTGAAGGTTCAGTGTTGACCCGTGGTGCAACGGATAAAGTGCTAAGTGATTAATCAGTTCTAAGTGACAGTCTTCTGGGGGTTGAAGGTTCAGTGTTGACCTGTGGTGCAACGGATAAAGTGCTAAGTGATTAATCAGTTCTAAATGACAGTCTTCTGGAGGTTGAAGGTTCAGTGTTGACCTGTGGTGCAACGGATAAAGTGCTAAGTGATTAATCAGTTCTAAGTGACAGTCTTCTGGGGGTTGAAGGTTCAGTGTTGACCCGTGGTGCAACGGATAAAGTGCTAAGTGATTAATCAGTTCTAAGTGACAGTCTTCTGGGGGTTGAAGGTTCAGTGTTGACCTGTGGTGCAACGGATAAAGTGCTAAGTGATTAATCAGTTCTAAGTGACAGTCTTCTGGGGGTTGAAGGTTCAGTGTTGACCTGTGGTGCAACGGATAAAGTGCTAAGTGATTAATCAGTTCTAAGTGACAGTCTTCTGGGGGTTGAAGGTTCAGTGTTGACCTGTGGTGCAACGGATAAAGTGCTAAGTGATTAATCAGTTCTAAGTGACAGTCTTCTGGGGGTTGAAGGTTCAGTGTTGACCCGTGGTGCAACGGATAAAGTGCTAAGTGATTAATCAGTTCTAAGTGACAGTCTTCTGGGGGTTGAAGGTTCAGTGTTGACCTGTGGTGCAACGGATAAAGTGCTAAGTGATTAATCAGTTCTAAGTGACAGTCTTCTGGGGGTTGAAGGTTCAGTGTTGACCTGTGGTGCAACGGATAAAGTGCTAAGTGATTAATCAGTTCTAAGTGACAGTCTTCTGGGGGTTGAAGGTTCAGTGTTGACCTGTGGTGCAACGGATAAAGTGCTAAGTGATTAATCAGTTCTAAGTGACAGTCTTCTGGGGGTTGAAGGTTCAGTGTTGACCTGTGGTGCAACGGATAAAGTGCTAAGTGATTAATCAGTTCTAAGTGACAGTCTTCTGGGGGTTGAAGGTTCAATCCTCAGTGCAGGCGATACTAAGAATATAACACGCCGTGCGTGCGTGGTCCCCCTCTGTATGTGACTCGATGTGGCGAGTGTAAAATGCAATAAATTTGGGAAATTTGGGGTATTTTTTACCCCCCCCCCCTTTGAGCCCCTGGGGGAGCGAACCAGAATTTTTCTTAGGTCAAGGATGCTCATTTTATATTCAGAACAATTGCCTCTACATTTTGGCCAAGTTTCAGAGAAATTGAATGGATGGATCAAACGTTATGGGAGAAAAGGGTCATTTTTTTACCATTTTTTTTTTTTTTTAACCCTGGGGGCGCGAACCAGATTTTTTCCAAGGTCAGCGATACTTATGGGGCAAAAAATGTCATCTTTTGCAATTTCGGGGCCTTTTGACCCCCTGGGGGGCTAAGCAGATTTTTTTTCAAAAATCGGAGAATGTCACTTTCTAACCTGACCAAAGTTACAACTTCATGCAAAATTTCAGAGAAAGTGTCCCTTTATGGGGAGCTGGATTTTCCCCACATTAAAAACCGACCTTGTGCCTAACTATGCCCTCATAGGGAGGCAAGTAAATAGAAACAAGTAGGACTTTTGGTGCTTTGTTACATTAGGACTCGAGTTAACTTTGACCCCGTTGTTAGGGTTAGGGTCAAAGTGGGGGTTAGCGTTAGCGTTAGGGTTAGAGTTAGAGTCATGGTCAAAGTTAGCATGGGTCCTAATATAACAAAGTACCGGACTTTTTTTAAGCAAACAACTCCGTGCTAACAGATATTTTATAACTTGACTTCGTATTGCAAATGTTATTTTTAACTTTTATCTTAAGCAAAAATTGTAAACATGACTATATTTGAAATTAAAATTATTTCCGACGAGCAATATATCTCCACGCAGGCAACGCCGGCTTAATGCTGCTCGTGAGTCCTGGTATGACTAGTAAGTAATAATTAAAAAGGATTTGTGCGAAAAGAAGAAAGTAAAATCAGAATTGACGAAACACAATATATTTACAAACTTACAAGGTATGAAAGATCGTATATGTGAATTGTTTATTTGTGTGTGTAAGTTCAGACAGTTAAATTGTTTTTCTTTGTAGAATGGAGAAGAGAAATTCCTCTGTGTAAGAATTGTGTGTATGTTAGTATGTGAGTATGTTAGTATGTGAGTATGTGCATAACATTGTGTGTAAGTGAGTTTATAGTAGTTTCATTCTTTATTTGCCTTCCCCCAGTTCGTCGCTGGGGGGGGGGGGCATTTTCATTTTTGACCAGCAAAGTCTGTGATTGTCTCTGGTTGACTGGATTTCGTTGCTGTCTGAAGTCTTTTTATCTGAAATAAACCGAGCATATTCGTTTTGGTGTAAAGAAAATTTTTTAACTTGCGGACGTAATTGTATACAAGGCATGTGACTTGTTATTTTTATAATTTTTTCTTGTTTTTTGTTCGGAGCTCTTGTTTGTACAAAAATGTGATAGCCTTTCTAAATGTAATTTTGAGGTGTGTCTGATTTTTTTTTTTGTGCTCATGTGATTGGTTTAAAGATATTTTAATCCTATAAATGAAGAAAATGAAGATACATCGAAAATTTAGATGAATATATAAATGTCATATTTAGAAGGCAATACAATGCAGAAGTGTGACGGATAGACACAAGTTGGAGCAAATAAGACATATAATGGTGGAACAAATGAATTAGTTTCAACCTTAATACAATGTGTACATACACACACATATATATATATATATATATATATATATATATATATTTATTATTATTTTTTGTTGTTTTTTTTCCCTTTCAAAACACATATATATCTGTCTATCTACACAATGCTACAATGTTATGTAATACCTGTATCAAGATGGTCTGGTGGAAATTCCGTATGATATAATATTTTTTTTTATAATTTTCGGGAACTCTTCCCTTCTTCACAACCGTGTTCAACTCAAGTTCAAGCGTGCATATGTAGGAAGCCGTAAGATTTAGTCTCGCAGAAAATACCGGTTAAATTTAAATACCAAACAAGATTAAAAAATAAAATAAACTTTTTTTTATTTATTTTTTAAAATTATTATTAATTTATTTTATTATTTTATTTTTTTATTAATATTTTATTTATCTACTTTTTATCTAATTTATTTATTCATCTATTTACTTTATTAAACTTTTTTTGTTTGTTTGTTTTTACTTTTTAGAATCTTTCCTTTTTTTTTGTCGTTAAATTTTAAATTCTAATCTAAATCTTTTTTTTTTTTTTATGAACCAAGTCCATTCGTTTAAATTAATATGTCGGTTAATACTGTCATTAAATATTGCATTCTCTGTTCGTTTTAAATTATTGTGTATATTAATATTTAGTTTATTTATTTATTTTATTCTATTTCTATGTATATTTCATTAATTAATTAAATATTATCTTTCGTGTAACGCTAAGACAACAATGAAAGGGAGGTAATTCATGATGATGAATATATATTTTTTTTCTTGGAAATTACTTATATTTCCTAACAGGGGGAGAGATTTGTCTCAGTTAAGGACTATATTACATTTATCTTTCTGGTAAAGCAAATAAATTAGCACCCCTATTGGCTATTTGAAGTTAAAGAATATTGATGGATCATTAGAGTTAGGGTTCGAAGAACTAAAGGACTGTTGTGAGACCCGTCGCTTTATACAGCTCTGATTCGCCGTTATGGAAACCAAAATGCTCTGCTAGATGTCTGAAATTACACTGCTCGACCACGTCCACAACAAGGATATCTAAAAGCACTACGGCATTGCACCGATTGAGGTAAAGATGAGGGAGTAGTGACTTAGATGGTTCGAACAGAGGGCCAACAACGACACCATTGCGAAACTCGCCTTTGCACTAGAAGTATCCAGAAAACGACCTAGGGGAGGAAGGCCGATGATGAGATGGGCAGACATTCTGCACAAAGATCTCTGTAAAACTGGCCTTGACCCAGACCAAGTCTGCGATTGTGTCAAGTGGAGACAAAAATCAATAATTTCAAACCCTGACGTAGCTCGGGATTAACGCATGAGAAAAAGAAGAAAGGTCAGGAATAAAAAAAGGTATAAACTTGACCTTTCCTTCTCTTCTGTTGACTTGAGAGAAAGAAAACAAATTTATAGCTGCTTTTGTAGGCTCCCAGCCAACGTTTCATTTTCTTCCTCTAACCTGGCTGATTAATTAGAATATTTGATCTTCTACTGATCATTGTTAGCAGCACACTTGTGGAGAATATAGAATTATTCTCTGCATATGTGTGGGTTAGGGTTAGGGTTAAGGTTAGGGTTGTGGGCCACTGTTACTCGTCGTGTATTATTGTTAGTAATACAGACGTGTGTCTTTATTGTTTTAACAAATATGAGTTCAAAGGCAAAGGACTATTAGAGAAACAGTTGTATGACAAAGACATTTAGTTTATCAACAGGTTGTCTGGGTCAAACATTAAAAGACGGTTAAGAGACATGTAATACATAAAGAGTACACAAGGAAATAAGTCAGAACTGAGTCCTAAACAAAGAGTATAATTGTTCCCATTACAATAAGAAAATGCACGTTGTTCAAGGGAAGCATGTGCATTGCTCTGTGTAAAAACTTACATTTCTCTGGCAGGAATCCTACTTGGTAGAGTGGACACGAACAGATCTGACGAAGCCAGAACTACAACAGAGGATGACATTTTGTTTTCATTCTCGTCCACAGGGTGGCATGAGAGTAGTAAAATCTCACATTCACAGCGAGATTTTGTGTGGGCCAATTTCTCTCAAGGGGAGATAACTGGCATGAGGTCCAATTCACTCGAATGGCTATAATCCAACAATAAATAATCCAACAATAAATAATCCAACAATAAATAATCCAACAATAAATAATCCAATAATAAATAATCCAACAATAAATAATCCAACAATAAATAATCCAACAATAAATAATCCAATAATAAATAATCCAATAATAAATAATCCAACAATAAATAATCCAACAATAAATAATCCAACAATAAATAATCCAACAATAAATAATCCAACAATAAATAATCCAACAATAAATGGAATGTGTATTGCTTTCTACAACCTCAGTTGATTCTTTCTATTTTTAGTTATGAAATTTCCCTTCTTTTTTTTGAGATGTGAGGGGCAGGAGGACTTTTACTAAAATACCTCCTGTGAGCGTGACCTATTTTTTTGTTTAATGAGTTTGTTTTTACTTGAAATGCTTACATACAATGACATCATTATCTAAACCAGAAACATATTTCTACACACATGCACAAGTTAAACAGAAAATTTACTTTAAAATAAAAATGTATGTTTGAAAATTAGATAAAGACTTTTCTTTCAAACGTTATCATGTTATCATATGATGATGATGATGATGATGATGATGGGTGGGGAGAGCGGTTAGGGCATTGTGGGAGAAAAAATGAATAATGAAATTATTGTTGTTTTAATTTTCACTGAGTTACGAATCCAATTTTTGACTTCCAAAACGTCTACTATTTTCCAATGTAATTTTGTGTTGTGTTATTTATCTACCTCCCACAGTGGCATTTGAAAAGCCAGCGCCCGAGAATTTGAGCATTCTGGCCTACAAAAAATGCCCGGGCAGCCCTGTCGGCATTCCCTGGTAAGGGCGCCTTAAGTGATTAGCAATAAACTAACCCCTTCTCAAAGGGTGAGAAGGCAAAGTCTGGGAGGGTGGACCTCCTAGAACTGCACAGGACAGACCTACAGACTGGCATCATCAAGCCCCGAAGACCAAGACGATACCGGTCTATGGGGTGCAGTATCCATCGGAACAGATACTACACTTTGATCTTAGCCATAGGGCCGAGAAGAAGTAATTATTTACCTCCTCTCCAGGAGGTTCGGCACAAGACCAGTTTTATCTTACTCCCACAAGGTAAGATGTGACCCAAGGTCAGGTCGAGAAAGTGGGCTTGAAAAGCCAGCACTCAAGAAGGTGAGCGCTCTGGCCATTAAAAATTGCCTGGGCAGCCCCGTCGGCATTCCCCGGTAGGGGCGCCTCAGGTAGTAAGCAATGAACTTACTCCTCCCCAAAGAGGGGAGGCAAAGCCTAGGAGGGTGAACCTCCTAGAACTGCACAGGACAGACCCATAGACCGGCGTAAATCAAACCCTGAAGGCCAAGACAATACCGGTCTATGGGGTGCAGTATCCATCGAAACAGATACTACACTTTCTTCCTAGCCAAAAGCCAGGTAAGTATTTTTCTTATAAATTAGTCTGACAGTGGGTGGGTTGCTGCGGCTTCTGCTGGTCCTGCTCTGTCGGGCTGAGGTATTTGTTCTGGATAGTTCTAGGTCTACCCTCCCAGGATTTATTTTTTTAAGAAGGGGTTGGTTTATAGCCAATCGCCTGAGGCACACCTACCGGAGAATGCCACTGGGGATGCTCAGTAATTTTACAAAGGAGAAGACACATCAAGTTGCATACATTTCCTATGCAGGCGTCACAAATCACAATCGTTGTGTCAAAGTACGTAAATTAAAATAAAGAAATTACTTACTTATAATATGGTCGACAAACAAAACCCATCAACAAAGTTCAAGATAAGAGAAAAAATGTTCAAGTATTTCTAAAGGGGTTCAAAGTTATTTTCAAGTGTCTATTTATTTCAAACAGAGTAAATGGAAATCTTATTTTGTGCTGTTGAACATGACATTTTTCTCTCTATTCCTTCAAGATGAAATTTAATCCTTGATTTGGGCAACTGCTATTTCGACTTACTCAAGCTGGACTGGACTTGTAACTTGATGAGACGGGAGACATGTAATTTAGCATGAATTACTGAAAAAAGGCAAGAAACCATGAAAAATGAAAAGTCAAAGAATTATTAAAACGAGGTTTGATTAGGAATTTTGAGAATGCAATTGTGTGTTAGGAATTTGTTTAAGACGTCAGTCAACGGACAATGATATATCAGTATTTGGTAAAGCTAATTAGGTTTTCAAAGTAAGTCGGATAGTTTATTACAAATTTAATATTTGCAAAAAATATCACCTTGGAATTAATGCGAAGAATGTATATGATATGTATCATGATGCAAACGATATAATTAAATAGATAGATAGACAGAGAGACGCGATAGTGAACAGGCACAACTTGGGATAGACACAGCAACTTTCGGAATTTATTTTGAAAATGACCATATCTCATTTTAATTAAAAACGCTCAGTGAAAATAAATGTTTGTATGATTCGTTTTGTTTTAATGGTTTCAAATCTATTATTGAACCGCGCCTAAAATATTTTCAGCAGACGACAAAATTGCCACCTATTTCAGGGGTAGACTCCGGGTTATTATCTGATTGGTCAATTTGAGTGACGTGTCAGGTTTAAAAAGTAAACAAACGCAGACGACAAATTTGACGATAAAATCTTTCTAAGATTATTTCGTCAGATGAAGATTTTCTGTTGAATTGTCAACATCTGATTTTTCATCTAAAAGCGACATTATGATGTCGAAAATTAATTTAAATAATAATTTAAAAGACAGCTTTAAAAATAACGTAAAAGATTTGAGATATTTCTCTCTTAGTTATGATGTGAATTTAATTTATTGATTGTAAGCGTCAATTTTGGATTGCAGACTTTTATCCTGTAGATTGATGACAATTTAAAAGTTTTATTTGAAAATCTCAAATATTAATTATTGTTTATGAAGGAAACTTATGACGATATGTCATTATTTAAAAGTTGGTGAGAAAAAATTATGACAAAATGTTAGTAGTTGTTAAAAGGTTTTATTTAGAAAACAGAATCCAGATATTAGCCAAAATTTGATTGACAAAATATGGGCACGAGTACCCATGATATTTTCTGTTTAGTCAAATAGGACTAATCGTTTTAAAGGATTTGTTGAAAATATCGAACAAGGATCCAGAATATTTTCTATCTAGTCAAAACGACTAAATAATTTAAAAGATTTATTGAATTTAATATTTGTTTATCCAAAAGATAAACAAATAATGAAGAATTGAAGTCATCGTATTTTTAATTTGATTTGAGGTTTGCTGTCCAGAAATTCTCATTTTAATATACAAAAAAAAAGGATTAATAATTATTTTAAAAATTATTATCAGAATTAATTTAGTTAGAAAATAGTAATTATTCAATTTTCAGAGACATGAGTAATATTTGATAATTTATTACATGAAAAAACATAATAGAAGAAAGCCAGTTTCCAGATTTTTGCTCATTCTGAAGAACCCTTTTTTTTTCAATGAAAATGTGTCGTCTGCCTAGAATGTTTTTCCTGTTAGAAAAATGAAAGAACCTTTTTCAAGTGAAATCTGATGAGCGAACTAAAAAAAAAAATACACAAGAACATTTCCACATCTATAATATATATATATACAGGGTGCGTCAGGTATATGAGAACATCGCGTAATGTCGTTATTGTTACGTTATATTAATTATTTTTATTCTTTTTTGCAGATAATGAAAAATGGCAGATAATAATGTAACGGAACAAATGAAAAGACAGGCTGTAATTGTCGCAATAAAGGCAGATCATAGCGATTTACAAATCGCACAATTTCTTAAAGTCGCCCGTTCTTTTGTTTATAAAGTTCGTAGGGAGTTAGAAGAAAATGATGGTGATTGTAAGCAGGTTGCTAAACGTAAAAAGCACGACCAACGGTCAGACACGATTAGAACACCTGAATTTATTCATCAAGTTCAGAATATTATTGATAAGAGCCCCCAAAAGTCAATGAGGTCCATCGCAAAAGACCTGAATGTTTCAGAAGCCACAATTCGAAGGACTGTTCATGAAAATCTTCGTTACAAGTCTTATGTGATGAGGAGAGGCCAGTTTATGTCCGAGACCACCAAAGAGAATCGTTTGATAACGTCCAAGAGGCTGTTAAACAAACTGAAACATCCTGTTGAGCAAGGCATGCTTTGGTTTTTCTCAGATGAGAAAAACTTTGATCAAAGTCAAAAGGTAAACAGAAGGAATGACAGATGGCTGTGTAATGACCCTTCCGAAGTTCCAACAGTCATGCATACAAAATTTCCTGCAACTGTTATGGTTTTGGGGGTTGTTAGCAACGAAGGACATGTGATGCCACCACACTTCTTTCGGCAAGGACTAAGAGTCACTTCTGCTGCTTACATTGAAGTCTTGGATACTGTTGTTAAGCCCTGGATCGATAGAGTAACAAATGGAAGGCCCTACATCTTTCAACAAGACTCTGCACCAGCACATAAGGCTCAAAACACTCAGGAATGGTTGGCGGATCATTTTTATGATCACATCACTCCAAACTTGTGGCCTCCAAACTCTCCAGACCTGAATCCATTGGATTATTATGTGTGGGGCGTCGTGGAGAGAGATGTTAATAAACACCCCCACAACACTAAAGATTCTCTAAAAGCATCCATTGTCAGAGTGATGGACAACATAGATGAGGACCATCTCAAGCGCGCTTGCAGTCGGTTTAGGTCTCGAATCGAAGCTGTCATTGAAGTAGAGGGGAATTTCATTGAATGAAATTATTAAACAATACCTTAGCTTACATGTTTATATAATTGTTTTTGATTAAGAATATTTTTGTTTGATTTTTTTTATCATTTAATAAAATGGAAAATATGTTCTCATATACCGGACGCACCCTGTATATATAATCAAATATATATATACATAATCAAATATATATATATATATATAATCAAATATGAAACGAAAAGTAAACTTTAAGTAGATAGAACCTATAGTGAAGTGGTTTAAGCTCAATATACGAGATAGAGCAATTATAAAGATAGATGAAAGAAGAGTGAAACACATGTACGAATGTCCAGATTTATTTCAAACTTCAATTGTTCAATGCAAGGTATATTCTGTAATAAAATTATGTTTATTATTCTTTCCTTAAGCCAAGGCTTTTCAAAGATCGAAATCTTATCATCAGAGGAATTATATAGATAGATTAGTTGGCAGTGGAAAAGCCAAAATTCAACATTTGAAAAAATATTAAGAAATGGAGAGTGACAAAAAGTTTGTGTAAAAAAGATATGGGGTTTGTCCAGTTGGTAATTGTCCGTTGATAAGGTTTCCAATGAAAGGATATATATATATATATATATATATATATATATATATATATATATATATATTAGACATGTGTCGTTAAATACCACAGAGTTTTCTTTCTTTATGATTTTTTTAGTCAATTTCTCGACTCGGCGAGCGATTCTTCGAGTTTCTGGTAATAATTGATGGATCATGGCGCCTAATGTTGTTTCTTGGGTCATTCCTCTAGCGCTTTTGGTCTCGCGACCGTCTTCAGGAGTTTGTCTGTTGTCGTTGTTTGTAGAGAGCCCTATTTATGGTTTTATTTTTTTATTTTTGGTTAGATCTAATTTGCATATATATATATATATATATATATATATATATATATATATATATATATATATCTTTATTCTTTTTTACTTATTATTTTTTTTTGTTATAGATTTGTTTTTATTTATTTTGTGTTTTATCTATTATTATTTTATTTATGTTATTATTATTATTATTATTATTATTATTATTATTATTATTATTATTATTATTATTATTATTATTATTATTATTATTATTATGTGTTAATTGTTGAAGACTGATAAGGCGCCATGATCCATCAATTATTACCAGAAACCCGAAGAATCGCTCGCCGAGTCGAGAAATTGACTAAAAAGATCATAAAGAAAGAAAACTCTGTGGTATTTAACGACACATGTCTAATAAACGACTTGCTGCCGAAATATACATATATCAAATTATATATATATATATATATATATATATATATATATATATATATATATATATATATATCTTTCTCTATCTCTTTATATATCTCTCTCTCTATATATATATATATCTTTTTATATGACGTATGAACAAATATGCATGTCAACCTTTTCTTTTCTTGCCTTTTTTTTCTCTCTTTGATTTTAATAAATTTTCGATTCATCAATATACAAGCCAACTTTGTCTCTTTTTTTCCCATTTATTTTTTTTATTGTTAACAAATAAAAAAACGTATAGATGAAAACGTCTTGCACAATTTAGCAAACATATTTTTTCACAACAGAGAAGGAAAACGAACGAGTTTACAGAGACAGCAATTCACCACCGCCTACACATATATACACATGTCTTTGCAGATAGTCAAGTAATAATCGAACCCTGTGTCTGTATGTTCACATAAATAAACAGGAGGGAACCTGTTTTTTTACAACTAAAATCAAATTGTACGTGTTTTCTTCTTTATGGTATCTTGTATGCACTAACAACGACAAACCAGAAATTACAAACAATCGACAAAACAATTAACCACAGAACAACAACAAACAACTAGTAGCAGCAACAGCAGAAGGTCGTGTTGTAAAAATGTGCAATGCTGCATGTTTATTTCGGTGCATAGTTGCAATGTATGCAGGTGACATGTCGGTGATAAAAAAAATGTCTGGCTCGCAATTTGACCACCCAAAATTTGATTTTTCAATTCGGAAATGTTATTGTCTTTTTAAACGGGGGTGAATGCTGAGAAATCAAACCACTTGAAATTTTAGAAAAATTCATGTCCACTCCACATACGACACCCCTAGTTTTTATGTCCAGTGATAAAACAGCCATTCATTTTTTGAATAGGTTTGCTATGTGGTCTAACGCCAATGAGACCAATATCTATATATATATTCCAGCAAGATGGGCAGAAGGGGGGGGGGGGTAGTTGAGTTTTATGAGTTTCAGAAACAAATGATCCTTAAGCTGATGGACTGGTTGTGTTCGGTAAGAAGATATGTTTATCTTAATTTGCAGGCTTGGGCTAGGGTTAGGGTTGATTTGCAGTCCTGTCGTTCAGTAGAAAAAAACAAGTATCATTGTAACTTCTCAAAATAAAACATTGTTAATTGTTTTAAACTCGAGTTGTATTTTCTTTTTGTTTTTTTCTTTTAATGGAAATCGCTCCAGACAAGGCATGAAGCCACTTGATGTAAGGAGCTAAAAAAAATACCACCTCAAGGTCAAAATCCAGCCAACACTAAGTGTTATATGGATAGATTCCGACTCAGAAAACAGCAATTCTTCCCCCTTTGTCAGAAACATCGTTCATGTAAGGTGAGGACTAAAGGACAAAATAAGGGAAGCAAGAGTAACGAAGCTGCCGAAAGTAACCCGAAGGTTTGGTTTGGAGGGAGGAAAATCGTTTTGTTATAGCAATTGTTTTGCGATCGGTGTTGGAATCAAGCAGCGAATTCAGATGAAAACGATGAGTGAACAATCACGATCTGTGCAGTAAACGCACACAAATGCAGATTCATTGTTCATGTAACGAAAGCAAATTGACGGATAAGCTGTAGCCTTTTGGATTTTGAGACCGTCTTATTAATCAGGGTCTACGGAAGAGACTCATTCATTTGTTCAGGGAATTTCTGGTGGAAATACAGTAACTAGTATTATACATTTGAAATATAATTTCATGATATTTAACAGAGAGAGAGAGAGAGAGAGAGAGAGAGAGAGAGAGAGAGAGAGAGAGAGAGAGATACAGACAGACAGACAAACGTAGACGGACATAGAAAGAGAGAGAGAGAGAGAAAGAGAGAGCGAGAGAGAGAGAGAGATACAGACAGACAGACAAACGTAGACGGACATAGAAAGAGAGAGAGAGAGAGAGAGAGAAAGAGAGAGATACAGACAGACAGACAGACAAACGTAGACGGACATAGAAAGAGAGAGAGAGAGAGAGAGAGATACAGACAGACAGATAAACGTAGACGGACATAGAAAGAGAGAGAGAGAGAGAGATACAGACAGACAGACAAACGTAGACGGACATAGAAAGAGAGAGAGAGAGAGAGATACAGACAGACAGACAAACGTAGACGGACATAGAAAGAGAGAGAGAGAGAGAGAAAGAGACAGACAGACAGAAATATAGACAGACAGAGATACAGACAGAGGGAGACAGAGACAGAGATAGATACAGACAAACAGACAGACAGACAAACAGACATAGACGGACATAGAAAGAGAGAGAGAGAGAGGCAGAGGCAGACAGAGACAGAGAGAGAAACAGAGGGAGAGAGGGACAGACAGACAGAAATACAGACAGATAGAGATACAGACAGAGGGAGACAGAGACAGAGAGGTAGACAGAAAGACATAGACAGTCAGAGAAAGAGAGAGTGAGAGAGATCGATATACAGACAGAGGCAGACAGACAGAAATAGACAGAGAAAGAGAGACAGACAGACAAACAGACAGAGAAAGAAAGAGAGAGAGAGATAGAGAGAGAGAGAGAGAGAAACAGAGAGACAGACAGACAGAAATAGACAGAGACAGACAGACATAGACAAAGAAAGAGGGAGAGAGAGAGAGAGACAGACAGAGAGGGGGAGAGAGAGAAAGAGAGAGTCCACCCATTAATAATGGCTTAGTCCATAGGTTTTGTGTTTTTAAAGCTGAAAGAGTGCACAAAGAAATTAGTAGCAAATTAAATTTGATGAACCTTCACTTCTCAACAAACTTAGACTCATACCTAATGCGAATTCAACATTTCGATTTAAAATTAAGCAATTAAAAAAAAAAAATGAATAACGAAGATTTATCCATCTTTCTAAATTATTCTCTTAGTAGATAGAATACTTTTCACAGGCATATTTTATGGCATTCTGTGAAAAAAGAAATAAGCACGGCTGTCTGACTTATGGTTATAGACTCCAATGGACACTAATTCAATATTTTGCCATTGAATCAAATAAGTCCGGAAGTGAAGCTACTTGTTGGAATATTAAATCCATCCAAATAATTATGTTTGAAAGAAAGATTTTCACAGATATATATCCGACTTGCTGTGGTGAAAAAGAAAGAAAGCTGTTCAGATGTCGCTCTTGTAAAAATACTCTGGAAAGAAAAAAATCAGAAACCCTTATTTAAGTAAGAGCATTAAATTCAAGCCGTATTTAGACAACCCCATTGCCATCTAGCAACAGCATATAGGTACGTGCTTGATTAGATTACAATAAACCGAGGAGGAGATTTGGTAGGAAACCTTTTTAAGTTTGCCCACACAATATATATCATACAAGGCAGACACACACACACACACACACACAATACTACCATATATGGTAGTAACACAAACTACTACCATATATGGTAGTGACACAAAATACTACCTTATATGGTAGTGCCACTAAAATTTAAAAACAAATAAATTTACAACATTATTAATTAACTAGCCGTATCTACCCGGTATTGCCCGGTTGCATATTTATGTACGATTTCTTTTGCTTCCTTTTAAAAACTATGCCGTGTTTTTTTTTTTTTCAAATAATATTTCTTTTGTTCAAATCAAAGGGAAGTAACTCTATATGGGTGAATATAGAGTTACAACCCTTTTTTCTTTTTTTAAAAGATAGTGGCTATTTTTACATAATTCCTAGCATGACAAAGTATTTTCTGGAAGGAATTAAATGGAATTACATTTGATTCTTCTTAAAAACATGCTGCAATGATACACAAGAAAAACTGATGAACCAGAATCAAATATTGATTTTGTAGGAAGAAAGCTATCGATGACAAAGAAACAATAAAGGGACTGACTTTACTTTATATATTAGATTAAAAAACAAAACAAACAGGATATTTTTATGACACGGTCGAAAATACTTTTTTTCACAAATGAACCATAATGCTTAACTTCTACTGATAAATTTTAATTCTTGCCAGCGGACAAGCATTCATTATTAGCTTTTCAAAACTTACATATTGGCATCACATTTACAAGTTTGCTAAGGGCACTAAGTACTCTTGCACCGACTCTGGATAGATAAATAAATATTTTCCTTTTATTGTCAGTTTTTGTGTTGTCATCACTCTTCCTGTTTTTATTAACTTCAGGCGAATCCTATAAAATGCCTTTCGGCACTATTTCAAAACATCTTATTATTGGATGTTAAATCATTATTATAGCAGTAAGTTAGAGTACGTTGAACGTAAACACTAAACAATGAAAAAACATCTCATATCGGATTTTAATATGGCCGATATAAACAAATTGAACAATATGTGAAAGTAAATAAATATGTATGTATTATCCCACAAGGGAGATAACTCTGTAAGCAGGAAAAATGCAAATAAAAACATTTTTTATTATTTTCATTAGGTAAAAAAATGTTATGGGTGATGGTTATCTCCCTTGCAACATAATACGAACAGAATTATTTCCCTTTGTCTCTAATTCGATTTGTTTATACCGGCCATAATCTCTGCCAAAATGTGTGTGCGTGGTTAATTATAACCATAATGTTGAATAACACAATTATCTGAGCTTTGGCCTAGGATCAATGTGTAGTATCTCTTCAGTCTTAGACATCCATTCTCCCAGGAATTACCTCTTCTTTTCTCCATCTGAGGCACTCTCATTTGTTGAGAGATTAGTTACCTGCTTCCCACTGTAGTAAGGTTAGATATTGTTAGAATCGGGTCGTGTTCCCGACTATAAGCGAGTTCATAAAATCAAGCAATTGTTGCATGCAAAAACAGAGTAATAATTAACAAACAAAAGGAGGTAGTTCAAATAAGGTTTATTGAACGTGTGTGTATGTGGGATGATGACGTGTGTGGTGTATGTATGTGTGTCGATAGAAAACAGTTCTTGAAAAGAGTATGTGAAGAAATGAGTCCGGCGTGGGAAAGTCCTTGAAAACCGTATACAAAGAAAATGAGTTGAGAACTCTTACCGTTGTTGAACACGTGTTGACGGAGCGCTGGTGTCTTAGCGTCGTTCAGCGAGGCCAATTGAATAGAGAAGAGGCCTTTTTCCGGTGTCCCTTGGTTATATATCCCCTAAGGGCAGATAATTCCTGGTCGCTTTCAGCGCCACCTAACGGTGAACAGCGACACCTACCGGCCGGTTAGTGCAGTTATGTTTTGAAAGGAGGGGATAACTGCTACAATATTAAGTCAGTTTCATTTGAGGGATGGTGGAAATTCATCTTCCCTAAATAGGGAGCACTCTGGATGGATACCAAATTTATAATCGGAGCCGTTGACATTCCCCAGTAGGTGTATGTCAGGTGATCGTCGATAAACCAATCCACCTTTCGAAAGGAGAAGATAATGCCTGTGAGGATGACCGCCTAAGACTGAACAGAACTATCATTCCGATCCGTGAGTTGGGACATCAACAACCCAAACTTCTGTGCCAGAATGGGCCAGGCGGAAACAGATACTACACTTTGGTTGTTTGAGAATTTTTTTTAGATTACGATGGATATGACGTGACGATAATAGCGATGACACTTCCTTGGCGTTTTAGCCAGGAGCAAAGTGTAGTATCTGTTCTGATACTACACTTCATCTTTTCTGTCCTCGGTCATTGAACGAGAAATCCTTCTAGACTGAGACAATTTTAATTTTTGTCCCAATCCAGAGTGCCCCTTTGTTTGGGAAGCTGGGTTTTCCCCACATTAAAAACTGACCTTGTGTTTAACTCATCCCTTGTGGGGAGGCAAGTAAATAGGAACAATCAGTTTTAAGTGACAGTCATCTGAAGGTGGAAGGTTCAATCCTTACTAC
This sequence comes from Sepiola atlantica, assembly GCA_963556195.1. Lineage (NCBI taxonomy): Eukaryota > Metazoa > Mollusca > Cephalopoda > Sepiida > Sepiolidae > Sepiola > Sepiola atlantica. The sequence goes on along the minus strand of OY744528.1, from coordinate 7,397,211 downwards.
AGGCGATAATTACTAAGAATGAAATGAAAATGAACACTTCTATCCGATCATGTCTGACGCAATGAGAACAATCTACCCCCGTGGGCTTCCCAAGTTCAAAATTCCGTACAGTTTCCCAAGTTCGAAAAGATACACCTGAAAAAGGTCGGAGGTCACAGCGACCGAAACGTTGTGAATATAACAACCAAGATGAGATTAAATAGTCCCTATCCACTTGCCTCCCCACGAGGGCAGAATTAGACTCAAAGTCGATTTCTAAGGTGAGGAAAATCAAGCTCCCCATAAAAGGGCACTCCAGATTGGGACAAAAATTTAAATTGCCTCAGTCTAGAAGGATTTCTCCTTCAACGACCGAGAACCGAAAAGATAAAGTGTAGTATCCGAACTTTGTTCCTTTGGCACAATCGGAATAATCCAGATGATATACTTTGAATTATTTATTTGCACAAAATATAAAAAATTACATTCGGAACAAATTAGGCATAAGGCCATCAAAAGTGTGGGCATATGGGTGTCGTTGGGCATCCTTTGTCTAACGTGATAAAATTGTCGGTAAAATTGTCGTTTCCCAACTAAAATGGCGGACAATAAATCGTCTGCAGTTTTCCGACCTCACAAATGAGTAAGTAAACCCAAATAAATTGTTTTGGACTAATTTCAAATTTACCTTAAATTATTTTAAAGGAAATACAGTTCGGAAATTAGTCCCAAACAATTTATTTGAGTCTACTTACTCATTTGTGAGGTCGGAAAAAAATCAGAAAACTGCAGACGATTTATTGTCCGCCATTTTGGTTGGGAAGCGACAATTTTACCAAATTGTCTAATACACTTTGATCGTAACGATAAATGACGAGGAAAATGCCTGGGAGTCCCGACGGGGTTATACAGGTATTTTGGGGGGTGGACTGGATTTTCATCCACATTTAAAAAACCGATTTTGTGTCTAAATTTGCCCTCGTGGAGAGACGAGTAAATGGGATGAAGTTAAACCCAACCACTCACTTGTCAGAGTAGGAGTTATTTTGACGCTGACTATTAGTTGTTTTTTTTTCTGCACATTCATTGATGGACAAAGGACACGTGTTGAAACAGATAGTCATAATACGTAGCACATAAATAGACAGTTTTAGGCACACATTAAGACGTGTATGCGTACTAAAACGTTAAATGCTTTAGGAGGAAAAGTCGATACATTGTCTCTTTCTTCTTCTTCTTCTTCTTCTTCTTTTTATCTTCATGGGCAAGGAGAGAGGTGTGGGGTGGTGATGGTCGGATTCCGTTTTGTGGGTGATAATTATTTTCACCGCTGATTAGCTTAGTGGTTGTTACTTACTTACTATCAGTATATAGTTTGTTAGTTTCGATCGAGGAAACGACATTGAACGATTCTTGTGAGTTGCGCAGGTTCGTGTGAACACTGAACAACAACAACAACGACGAATTTGTAAAGGAAAGAAATAAAAGGAAGCGCCAAGAAGATCTAGGAAAAAATACCGTAAACAAAAACAAAATCTAACTTTTTACTCAAATTTATTATTTATTTAAACTAGACAGAAAGTTTAAACGCACACGCCCGAACGAGCCGGTAAAAAACAAAAGCCGAAAATCATTTTTTTTTTCTCTCTCTCTTTCTGGAAAAAGAGAGAAAAAAATTTCCTTCCTTTTTAAAAGTTTATTCATTTTGGTAAAGATGAGAAAAAAAGAAAAACTTTCTTCCCCTTCTCTTCATCAACTGACATCACAGTGAAGAAGAAGAAGAAGAAGAAGAAGAAGAAGAAGAAGAAGAAGGAACAAATAATTTCACTCACTTCAAAGCAAAGGTAAATTTTTACTTCCTTTTCTTAACAGTTTTGGTTAATTCCTATTTCAGTCACGTAAATTATTAGAGTGAAATGGGTTTCGGCATTAGCCAAACAACTTATTTATTTTTACCCAAAACAACGTTTCAGTAAAAAATTAAAAAGAAAAATAGTAACATCCTTTTGGCTAGGAGCAAAGCGTAGTATCTGTTCTAGTGTTCTACTACACTTGACCTTTTCTGACCTCGATCAGCGAAGGAGAAATCCTCCTAGACTGAGGCAATTTAAATTTGTGCCCCAATCCAGAGTGTCCGCTTTATGGATAAACCCCACATTAAAAACTTACCTTGTGTCTAACTCTGCCCTCGTGGGGAGGCAAGTAAATAAATAGAAACAATATTACAAACACTAAGTTATATCGAGTTGCATTTTACGCTCGAAATGAAAATTCGATCGGGGAAAAAAGTAATCGCCATCATTATAAACACGTCGAGAACGAAGCTAAGGGCACATAACTCCAGTTCATAATTTTCTGGTAAAGGACAGTCAACCATTTTTCTTTAAAATTGGTAAAACATTATTTTACCTATATTTTAGTTGAAAATCTTTGATCTAAAAAAAAAGGGTCACTTGTGCATTTTAGGAGCAGCACCTGTTCATTTACGCAAATTTTTATTTCTTACAAACTGTTCGTGTAACCTCAAAAAACAAATTGAAAAAACATGACTGTTTTAATTTATTACACATTTTTACTATATAAATTTTTAATTTCTTTAAAAATTCGTTTTGAAAAAAAAATTTACTTCAATAAATGTTCTATTAATGTATTTGAATTTGCGTTATTTATTAATTAATTATCTCGGAGAAATTCTATACTAAATTTCGTAAAGTTAAAAAATATATATACAGGATTGTCTGCCGTTGGCGCTACTGTCGCTCTTCTGAAATGAAAACAAATAAATTCAGTGATGTCTCTAAAATGCACATGTGCTAAAAAAAGGTTAAATGTTCCTCTTTGCTTTTTCACCCCCAAAAAAAGAAACTGGTTCACTGTCCTTTAACTAGAAAATTATGAATTTCAGTTATCCTTCTTTTCTTATCTAGCCCCCCCCCCCCTCTTCTGATGCTCGACCTTTTGGTCGAGATCAAAGTGTAGTATCTGTTCCGATGGATACTGCACCCTATAGACTGGTATTGTCTTGGCCTTCGGGGCTTGATTTACGCCGGTCTATGGGATTGTCCTGTGCAGTTCTAGGAGGTCTACCCTCCCAGGCTTTGCCTCCCCTCTTTGGAGAGGAGTAAGTTAATTGCTTACTGCTTGAGGCGCCCCTACCGGGGAATGCCGACGGGGCTGCCCAGGCAATTTTTGATGGTCAGAGTGCTCACCTCTCGGGCGCTGGCTTTTCAACCCCCACTTTCCGACCCGAGCTTGGGTCACATCTTACTTGTGGGAGTAGGATAAAAACTGGCCTTGTGCCTAACTCCTGGAGAGGAGTAAATTACTCTAGCCCCCCTCCTCTGGAGTGCATACCCACTTTCCGACCTTGTGTCACATTCTACTGTGTGGGACGTAGATAAATAGCAGCCCCTTCCTGATCAAAGTGTAGTATCTGTTCCGATGGATACTGCACTCCATACTGGTATTGTCCGGGTTTTCGGGCCTGGATTTATGCCGGTCAATGGGTCTGTCCTGTGCAAATCTGGGAAGTAACGCTCCCAGGCTTTGCCTCCCCTCTTTGAGGAGGATTAAGTTTAATACTTAATGTCTGAGGCACTCTGCCCAGGCAATTTTTTAAGACGCCGCTAGCACTCCTCCTCTGGAGTGCATACCCACTTTCCGACCTTGTGTCACATTCTACTGTGTGGGACGTAGATAAATAGAAGCCCCTTCCTGAACTTGTTTATAAAGATGGCGACTATTTTTCGGTAAAACTGCATGACACTGGCCCCCTTGCTTTGCGCCAACAAACGGAAGTGCAAAAATTAAAAGTCTATCGATAAAATTTTTTTAAAACACACACACACCTAAATTTAAACTGGATACAAATTATGGATTTTATTTACTAATGCAGTAAAAAACATCTTTGTGTTCTTTTCACAAATATTCACTTCCCATTGATGAGGAATTCTATTACCGCTTCCGTTTGTTGGCGCATGCGCACATCCAGGCGGCCAGTGTTAGGCAGTTTTACCGAATTTAACAGTAAACTATAAAATAAAATAAAAAATTCTATAAAAAAAAAAGGGGGTGCTTCTGTATTACAGGGCCGAAAAAAATTTCCTATCTTTAATTTTGAAGAGTCAAATGACAGGGGGAGATAATTCAAAGTGTTTTCCTAGGATTTATCTTTAAAGGGATTTTACGGTTATGCATTTTAATTAACTTAGAGTAAAGTTTAAAAAATATATACGTAAACGGATTATTTCGGAATCAACCAATCACAACGCTTTATGGCATTCGACACCAATAAAAATTTTAAAGATTTATTGAAATAAATTAAGCATCACAAAGTTGTTGGTGTTGGCATAAGTCGCATGTCATGACCACAGATTCATGGCTCTGCACCTGAAATTAATCCGTGCACTTGCAAGAAGTCTATTATTTTGACATTATCTCTGGTTAAATATATAATATCTTCCAAGTTCAGAGCGTTAAAATCCAATTTTAGATAAATCCTGGAGGAACACTTTGAATTATCTCCCCCTGTTGTTTGACTCTTCAAAATTAAAGATAGAAGTTTTATTTTTTATCGGCCCTGTAATATAGAAGCACCCTATTTTCTTGCTAGAAAACACATACCAAGGAGGTTAGACACAAGATAAAAGTATTTTTATTTACCTCCACTCCAAGAGGCTAAACACAAGGTCAGATGTAGTTAGCTAGCGCACTAAGATTAGCGTGCTCTGGCCTACAAAAAATGCTCGAGCAGTTCAAAGTGTTAAAATCCAATTTTAGATAAACCTGGGGGGAACATTTCGAATTATCTCCCCCTGTCATTTGACTCTTCAAAATTAAAGATAGAAAAATTTCCTTTGAGAAGGGATTAGTTTATTGCTAATCGTTTGAGGCGCCCCTACCGGGGAATGCCGACGGCTGCTGCCCAGGCATTTTTTGAGAGTCATAAGTACTCTTCCTCTAGGGTGCTTACTTATCAACTCCCACTTTTCGACCTTGTGTCACATCTTACCTGTGGGAGGTAGATAAATACCGACTTTATTTTTATAGTTTGCAAAAGTTTGGATTATCTCCCTTGAATAAGCACCAAAAATAATTCTAAAAAAATTCTTATTCGTACATACGAGGAGAGCCACGACTATCGTAAATGGCTGTGGAGGAGTTCTATTGACCATGTGAATGTCTTGTAAAATGATCGTCGACTATCGGTACAGTATCGGAACAAATTTGGCAAGCAGAATCCTTCACTTAAGTATGTGAAAACATTGGTAATTTTTTACTTTAGGGTGGCAAAGTAGGCGAGATAACTTTTCTCCCTATTTCTAGACAATTCTCGCTTTTTAAAGCAGTAAACAAATTTTTTTACAACTAACCCTAAGTCCGAGTAGCAATAAAAATCATCATCATATTCGGTTTAATGTCGCTTTTACATGCTGGCATGTGTTGGACGGCTTTAAGAAATTGACTTCCAAACTAACTAAGCCAAGGTCTTTATTTATCATTCTTTCTCTCAAGTCCATTTTTATCACTTCTTCCCATGTTTTCCTTGGCCTTCCCCTGTGTACTGGACCTGCTACTTTAACTGTTCTACATCTACTTACCCAAGAAATATCCATTCTTTCAACGTGGCCATACCATCGAAGTCTTCTCTTCTGCACACATCTCCCTATACTGTCAAGATTTAATCTTCCTCTGAGGTCATCAGAACTAAGCTTGTCTTTAAGACTTGTGTTGCACATCCTTCGTAACATTCTCATGTCATTTCTCTTCATGCAACGCATGTCCTCAACTCTCACTGGCCAGGTTTCACTTAAATACATCATCACACTGTATACACAACGTTTTGCTGATGATGCTCTGCTTGTTGATAAAGGCAGAAGTTCCCCGAATTTACTCCATCCACTCCTAACTCTTGCAATCACACTAGCACCTGCTCCACCCTGTGCTCCAATGATATCACCGTAGTAACAAAACTTCTCAACATCCAAATATACTTGGGCCCACAAAAAAATAATGTGCTCATGTTATTCACCATGTTGCTTAGAATATATATATATATATATATATATATATATATATATATATATATATATATATATATATATATATATATATATGATAATTTTATTTACACAGACATGTACAAAATCTGCGACACTGGCATGTTGATGTTATCGATCAACAGTTACTATAAACTGAGATCTCATCAGGGAGAGTTAGAATCCGATCTTAACCTCAGATCATATTTGGAGAGATCCGGATTCTAACTCTGCCTGATGAGATCTCAGTTTATAGTAACTGCTGATCGATAACATCAACATGCCAGTGTCGCAGATTTTGTACATGTCTGTGTAAATAAAATTATCATATATAAAGCTCTATTTTGATATTGAGCACTTTTTATAAACCCGGTTAAAATTTTCTGGATTACCACCCTGTGGATATTTTTTACCTGGATTATTACCATTATTATATATATATATATATATATATATATATATATATATATATATATATATATATATTAACTTAGTTCACCCGAAACAAAGCAAGTTGCCACTGTAAACGTAAGGGGCTACTGAGAATTAAGGTGAAAGTTTAGGGGGTCATCCTAAATTGGGAGCTGTGCAGCGAGATGCTTGTTCACATTAGTTTTAAATTTCTGCATGTCGGTATAGTCGGAGAAACAGGGAGCAGGGAGGGAGTTCCAAAGGCCGGCAGCTTGACAAAAGAAGCTATTGGAATTGAAGGCTCTCCCGACGTCGAGGGGGGCACCAGAGAAGCAAGTTCATTGGAGCACATTCCATTGAAGTACTTGTAAAACAAGCACAAGGATGCAACATTGTGGCGATGGGACAAAGGCTGGAGTTTGGTGAATAGTCAGGGACCTATCAGATTAGAGACTCTTTTTTGAACCTTGTATAAGAGGGAAAGACTAGTGGATGGTGCTCCAGCCCAGATGTGACAACAATACTCCATGCATGGGAAGATGATGGCTTTGTAGAGATATAAAATACAGTCAGGTGTGAGAAGTTTTCTAGCATGGTAAAGAGAGCCCACCTTCTTTGCAGCAGCCTTGGCAATGTCTTCTATGTATTTATTCCAATTCCTGTTACCTGTGACGGTTAGGCCGAGGAGTTTGAATGTTGGACTCTTAGGTAGAGTGTTATTTGCCATGGCAATCTGTGGTTGAAGAGGTTTCTTGTAGTTGTTGAAGGAAAGGAGCTTTGTTTTAGCAGCATTAGATCTTACCATACATTTATGACCCCATTCCACTATAGACTGGAGGTCACTTTCTAAGAATTCAGCCATTGCCTCGGACCTTGTCAAAGGCTTTGGATATATCAAGTGCTACCGCCCTAGCTTCACCTGCCTTGTCCAGTGTATGGTATATGCGTTCAGCGATGACCGTTAGGATATCCGCAGTAGATCTTGCTTGCTTACATTCATACTAATGGTCAGAATGAAGTTTAGCATTAACGAGGTTATGGACTATCGCTAGATTTATTAAGGATTCAAAGATTTTAGCGAAGAGTGGGAGAAGACTGATGGGGCGATAATTCTGAGGGTCAGTTCTATCCCCAAAATTCTTGAAGACTGGTACCACAGAGGCAATTTTCCAGCTATCAGGGAAGCAAGATTCGGCAAGGCATTTGTTGTAGAGTTTGGAGAGGGAAGGGGCCAGTTCAGCAGAGCATTTCTTTATTACTATTACTGATATAAGATCAGGCCCACATGCTTTGGAGGTGTCAAGGTTTTTTATGATGTTGTCGTTGTGGTTGGATAGCAGGGGAATTGTTGATAGCTCATGGCCACACTATTGTAGATTTTCCAGAAATCGCGTGTACCTAATTTCTGTGACTGAATGCATTTTCTGGTCATCTCTGTATAACTTCTCTTTGCTTCATCTATTATAGTTCTTCAATGATTTCTTGATGTTATAAGTTTCTGTCTATTTGTAGTTGGCTTGTGGTTGTTGAATTATCAAAATGCTTGCTGCCTCTGAGCAATAACAGCTGCACAGTTTGAGGTGAACCATTGTGGTGAGTGGGGCTTTTGCAGTTAACTCATCCATGCACTGATCAGCAGTGAGAGAAAAACTTTCACTCCTTGGGGCATCGTTGATGTGATATTTGATGGATTCCCAATCAGCCCACTTGTAGTATCTTGTCATTTTGAACAACGGTTCATCAGCTTTGGGACGAGACTTTAGGGTGATATCAATCATTACCACAAGGTTACCAGTGTTCCCGAGCGGGCTATGGGCATTAATTGCACAAGCCTCGGGCAGTGAGGTCAAGAACTGGTTAAGAAGAGAGGCTTGCTGGTCCACAAGATCAGGGAGGCAGGTCGGGAAAGTAACCATCTGTGAGAGGGAGTGAACTATGGAGAAACTATACGTGAAGTTACCAGCTGTGTCTGTATAGCTGGAGAATCCAAGCCAGTCACGTGTGCATTAAAATCTTCAAATACATGTATTTGGACACTCGTGTCAAGTAAGAGTGCTATATCTATGCTTTCAGAGACAAAGTTAAGCAGGGTACAGTCCTGGGTCGAAGGAGAACGGTATAAGAAATATAAGTAACTAACACTGTGCTGTAAGGTTAATCTAAAGCACATGTAGGCTTTATCATCTGATTCTAGCCTATGTTCTCTAGTAAAGGGGAGGGTGTTTCGAACATAAACTCCTAGCCCGTGAATATGTTTGTCAGAGTCTTTATGGTAGAGTGGGAGGTATTCAGTCATGTCAAAATGGTGTGAAAAGATTGGGGATATTAGGTTTATTTCACTTAGTTCTAGAATATCTGGAGAGTTTACTAAGAGTAAGGTTTCTACATCATTGATGCTGGTTCTAAGCCCTCCGGATATTTTTGAATTCTAGTGGGTACACGTGTTGCCCGGGTGAAATGTAAAACAATGGAATAAAACCGAACCAAGCAGACTTTTGCAGATCTAAAAAAAAAAACAGTTCAGTTTAAATTCTGTAGAAGTACGAAGAAACTAAAAAAAAAGGAAATAGTTTGGTTCAAATTCTGTAGAAGTACGAAGATTTTTTTTGTAAATAAAGCGTAGAATGATTTTTATATGTTTATTCTTGAGTCGTGTTTTTGTTTAGTTTTTATACAAATTGTTTTTGTTATCTTTTTGTAAACATGTTTATCTAAATAAAAATAAAATTGATATTAAAATTAAGTAATCCGTAAAATAAACCTACCTTGTAATCATTACGTGAGCGAGAGTGTCGTTTAGCGATCGATGATTAGCTGATTTGCGAATTCTGAAACCGGTGTTTCTGTATTTTGTTCTTTGCAAAATAATAGGCTGGCTATGCTAGCCGGTGTTAATGAGTTTTGTGGGAGGACTTAATTCTTAGCAGGAACATAATTCGCTACTCTCTCTTTTGTTTACGTATTTGGGAGAGGGTTAGAGGGGAGACAAAAATAATGTATTTGGTTTAGGTTTTAAAAATAAGTTTAATTTTCTTGAAACACGGTCGAAGATATTAGGTAACTGAAGCAATGTGTTTTGATGCGTTTAATGCATTAATTTTATAGTCTAGTCTAACCGGTTCGAGAGGGGAAAAATCAACTCTATTATATATATATATATATATATATATATATAAGTTAGCAAAACATTTATATGGAACAAAACGTAGATTTAGTATAAGGAACGTTTATGTTTTTGTCTTTTAAGGGAAGTGGGGTCTGATCAACTCTGCTGGGAAGCCATGAAATTAAATACTGTCTTGTTTTTAAATTCCCGAAACAGTTTTTCATGGTAAACAACTGATGATCCCTTAAAATAGTGTTAGAAACTAACTAATATAATAACTGTAAAAAGTAAATTGACTTACATGAGTGATTTTCCACTGGAAGACTTGAGACTATAAGTTTTTATATATATATATATATATATATATATATATATATATATATATATATATATATATTTTATTTTTTTTAATATAGTTTTAATGGTTGAGAAACTTCCGAGACTATATATATATATAGAGTAATAGGGTGTTGGTTTTTCAAATCCCACTTTCTTGACCTTGTGTCTAATCTTCCGGTGTGGGAGGGAGATAAATAAAACGTTATTTACCTGATAACTACCCCTTAGTAGCAACAATACTGCGAAAATCTTATGAACTACTTTTCTAAAACAATTTCTATTTTTTTCCTTTTTATCTTTTTCTTTTTTTCTTCTCTTCTTAAGTGACCTCAATTAAGGCAACACCACATTGTGTATTGTCGGTTGTTGACACTCTTATTCCAGGTACTTAATTTCCCTGATGATCTGCCAAGCAAGGACCTGCTTGGTAGTGAAACATGTGTAGGGAAAAAAACTCTTTAATTTGAATATATATGATAAATGAATTATCTTTGAAAGAAAAAGTCTTTTGTGGTGATGATTGGTCTCCTGAACGGAATGCTTTGGTAGGCTTTCAAAAAATCACATATAAATGCTCTGTACCCTGTAATCGAGTATCATCGAGCTTGTTTTTATTGGCCTAATCCTGGTCTTCACTGAATAATCTATCTTCTAAGTGAAAAATCTACATCTATATATATATATATATATATATATATATATATATATAATAAAGATATTTTTTTTTAGAAAATATTTAGAAAACCTTGCACAACGCAGATTATTTGTTTTTAAAATAAATTATTTATTCATCTCAAAAACATTTTTTTTTTTTATAAACTTGAGTACTTTCGGTAAATCTACCATCTTCAGAAGAATATTTCTTCTTTTTCTTTTTTTTCTTTTTTTCTCTTGGTTGAGACATTCTCGTGGCCAAGTTGAAAAATCCGTCTAGGTGTTTTGACGAAGTGAAAAAAGTGTCGATATGGCTGTGTGTCACGTGGTCGGCGTGGAAGGATATTTTGAAAAGTCACACAATTTGAAGCGTTGGGTGGGTGGAAATAATAAAGATATTTTTTTTTATAAAATATTTAGAAAACCTTAAGAAGAAATATTCTTCTGAAGATGGTAGATTTACCGAAAGTACTCAAGTTTATAAAAAAAAAATGTTTTTGAGATGAATAAATAATTTATTTTTTAAACAAATAATCTACGTTGTGCAAGGTTTTCTAAATATTTTATAAAAAAAAATATCTTTATTATTTCCACCCACCCAACGCTTCAAAATGTGTGACTTTTCAATATACATATATATATATATATATATATATATATATGTACGTACACAAGAATATCATTCATATATCTATCTATCTATCTATCTATCTATCTATCTATCTATCTATCTATCTCTCTGTATATATATATATGTTTTTATTAACTAAACTGCTCCTTGTTTTGAACAACTGAAGATATCGATTTGCTTCCATTTGCAGGTCTTATTAATTTTCATTGACGTACCATATATAAATATA